>CM074718.1:690032078-690494578 GCA_037306005.1 Rhinophrynus dorsalis
GGGTGGATAGGAGAAGTGGGTGGGAAGTGGGAGGAATGGGGTGGGAAGGATGAGGAGTAGGAGGGAAGTGGGAGGAATGGGGTGGATAGGAGAATTGGAAGGGAAGTGGGAAGAATGGGGTGGATAGGAGAAGTTGGAGGGAAGTAGGAGGAATGGGGTGGATAGGAGAAGTGGGAGGGAAGTGGGAGGAATGGGGTGGGAAGGATGAGGAGTAGGAGGGAAGTGGGAGGAATGGGGTGGATAGGAGAAGTGGAAGGGAAGTGGGAGGAATGGGGTGGGAAGGGTGAGGAGTAGGAGGGAAGTGGGAGGAATGGGGTGGATAGGAGAAGTGGAAGGGAAGTGGGAGGAATGGGGTGGATAGGAGAAGTTGGAGGGAAGTAGGAGGAATGGGGTGGATAGGAGTAGTGGGTGGGAAGGGGGAGAAACACGGTGAGAAGGATGAGGAGTGGGTGGGAAGTGGGAGAAATGGGGTGGATAGGAGAAGTGGGTGGGAAGTGGGAGAAATGGGGTGGATAGGAGAAGTGGGTGGGAAGTGGGAGGAATGGGGTGGATAGGAGAAGTGGGCAGGAAGAGGGAGGAACAGGGTGGGAAGGATGAGGAATGGCTGGGAAATGGGAGGAATGGGGTGGATAGGAGAAGTGGGCAGGAAGTGGGACAAACGGTGGGAAGGATGAGGAATGGGAGGGAAGTGGGAGGAATGGGGTGGATAGGAGAAGTGGGTGGGAAGTGGGAGGAATGGGGTGGATAGGAGAAGTGGGTGGAAAGTGGGACGAACAGGGTGGGAAGGATGAGGAATGGCTGGGAAATGGGAGGAATGGGGTGGATAGGAGAAGTGGGCAGGAAGTGGGACGAACAGGGTGGGAAGGATGAGGAATGGCTGGGAAATGGGAGGAATGGGGTGGATAGGAGAAGTGGGCAGGAAGTGGGACAAACGGTGGGAAGGATGAGGAATGGGAGGGAAGTGGGAGGAATGGGGTGGATAGGAGAAGTGGGTGGGAAGTGGGAGGAATGGGGTGGATAGGAGAAGTGGGAGGAAAGTGGGACGAACAGGGTGGGAAGGATGAGGAATGGCTGGAAAATGGGAGGAATGGGGTGGATAGGAGAAGTGGGCAGGAAGTGGGACGAACAGGGTGGGAAGGATGAGGAATGGCTGGGAAATGGGAGGAATGGGGTGGATAGGAGAAGTGGGTGGAAAGTGGGAGGAACATGGTGGGAAGGATGAGGAGTAGGTGGGAAGTGGGAGGAATGGGGTGGATAGGAGTAGTGGGAGGGAAGTGGGAGGAACAGGGTGGATAGGAGAAGTGGGCAGGAAGTGGGACGAACAGGGTGGGAAGGATGAGGAGCGGGAGGGAAGTGGGAGGAATGGGGTGGATAGGAGAAGTGGGAGGGAAGTGGGAGGAATGGGGTGGATAGGAGAAGTGGGAGGGAAGTGGGAGGAATGGGGTGGATAGGAGAAGTGGGAGGGAAGTGGGAGGAACATGGTGGAAAGGATGAGGAGTGGGAAGGAAGTGGGAGGAATGGGGTGGATAGGAGAAGTGGGAGGGAAGTGGGAGGAATGGGGTGGATAGGAGAAGTGGGAAGGAAGTGGGAGGAATGGGGTGGGAAGGATGAGGAGTGAGTGGGAAGTGGGAGGAATGGGGTGGATAGGAGTAGTGGGAGGGAAGTGGGAGCATGGGGTGGATAGGAGAAGTGGGAGGGAAGTGGGAGAAATGGGGTGGATAGGAGAAGTGGGAGGGAAGTGGGAGGAACACGGTGGGAAGGATGAGGAGTGGGTGGGAAGTGGGAGGAATGGGGTGGATAGGAGAAGTGGGAGGGAAGTGGGAGGAATGGGGTGGATAGGAGAAGTGGGTGGGAAGTGGGAGGAACAAGGTTGGAAAGGATGAGGAGTGGGTGGGAAGTGGGAGGAATGGGGTGGATAGGAGAAGTGGGAGGGAAGTGGGAGGAATGGGGTGGATAGGAGTAGTGGGAGGGAAGTGGGAGGAACAAGGTTGGAAAGGATGAGGAGTGGGTGGGAAGTGGGAGGAATGGGGTGGATAGGAGAAGTGGGAGGGAAGTGGGAGGAATGGGGTGGATAGGAGAAGTGGGAGGGAAGTGGGAGGAACAGGGTGGATAGCAGTAGTGGGTGGGAAGTGGGAGGGACATGGTGGGAAGGATGAGGAGTGGGAGGAATGGGGTGGACAGGAGAAGTGGGAGGGAAGTGGGAGGAATGGGGTGGATAGGAGATGTGGGAGGGAAGTGGGAGGAATGGGGTGGGAAGGATGAGGAGTGGGTGGGATGTGGGAGGAATGGGGTGGATAGGAGTAGTGGGAGGGAAGTGGGAGGAATGGGGTGGATAGGAGAAGTGGGAGGGAAGTGGGAGGAATGGGGTGGATAGGAGAAGTGGGAGGGAAGTGGGAGGAACACGGTGGGAAGGATGAGGAGTGGGTGAGAAGTGAGAGGAATGGGGTGGATAGGAGAAGTGAGAGGGAAGTGGGAGGAATGGGGTGGATAGGAGAAGTGGGTGGGAAGTGGGAGGAACAAGGTTGGAAAGGATGAGGAGTGGGTGGGAAGTGGGAGGAATGGGGTGGATAGGAGAAGTGGGAGGGAAGTGGGAGGAATGGGGTGGGAAGGATGAGGAGTAGGTGGGAAGTGGGAGGAATGGGGTGGATAGGAGAAGTGAGAGGGAAGTGGGAGGAACAGGGTGAGAAGGATGAGGAGTAGGTGGGAAGTGGGAGGAATGGGGTGGATAGGAGAAGTGGGAGGGAAGTGGGAGGAATGGGGTGGATAGGAGAAGTGGGAGGGAAGTGGGAGGAATGGGGTGGATAGGAGTAGTGGGAGGGAAGTGGGAGGAATGGGGTGGATAGGAGAAGTGGGAGGGAAGTGGGAGGAATGGGGTGGGAAGGATGAGGAGTGGGAGGGAAGTAGGAGGAATGGGGTGGATAGGAGAAGTGGGAGGGAAGTGAGAGGAATTGGGTGGATAGGAGAAGTGGGAGGGAAGTGGGAGGAATGGGGTGGATAGGAGAAGTGGGAGGGAAGTGGGAGGAATGGGGTGGATAGGAGAAGTGGGAGGGAAGTAGGAGGAATGGGGTGGATAGGAGAAGTGGGAGGGAAGTAGGAGGAATGGGGTGGATAGGAGAAGTGGGTGGGAAGTGGGAGGAACAGGGTGGGAAGGATGAGGAGTGGGAGGGAAGTGGGAGGAATGGGGTGGATAGGAGAAGTGGGAGGGAAGTGGGAGGAATGGGGTGGATAGGAGAAGTGGGAGGGAAGTGGGAGGAATGGGGTGGATAGGAGAAGTGGGAGGGAAGTAGGAGGAATGGGGTGGATAGGAGAAGTGGGAGGGAAGTAGGAGGAATGGGGTGGATAGGAGAAGTGGGTGGGAAGTGGGAGGAACAAGGTTGGAAAGGATGAGGAGTGGGAGGGAAGTGGGAGGAATGGGGTGGATAGGAGAAGTGGGAGGGAAGTGGGAGGAATGGGGTGGATAGGAGAAGTGGGATGGAAGTGGGAGGAATGGGGTGGATAGGAGAAGTGGGAGGGAAGTGGGAGGAATGGGGTGGATAGGAGAAGTGGGAGGGAAGTGGGAGGAATGGGGTGGATAGGAGAAGTGGGAGGGAAGTAGGAGGAATGGGGTGGATAGGAGAAGTGGGAGGGAAGTAGGAGGAATGGGGTGGATAGGAGAAGTGGGTGGGAAGTGGGAGGAACAGGGTGGGAAGGATGAGGAGTGGGTGAGAAGTGGGAGGAATGGGGTGGATAGGAGAAGTGGGAGGGAAGTGGGAGGAATGGGGTGGATAGAAGAAGTGGGTGGGAAGTGGGAGGAACAAGGTTGGAAAGGATGAGGAGTGGGTGGGAAGTGGGAGGAATGGGGTGGATAGGAGAAGTGGGAGGGAAGTGGGAGGAATGGGGTGGATAGGAGTAGTGGGAGGAACAAGGTTGGAAAGGATGAGGAGTGGGTGGGAAGTGGGAGGAATGGGGTGGATAGGAGAAGTGGGAGGGAAGTGGGAGGAATGGGGTGGATAGGAGAAGTGGGAGGGAAGTGGGAGGAATGGGGTGGATAGGAGTAGTGGGAGGGAAGTAGGAGGAATGGGGTGGATAGGAGAAGTGGGTGGGAAGTGGGAGGAATGGGGTGGATAGGAGAAGTGGGAGGGAAGTAGGAGGAATGGGGTGGATAGGAGAAGTGGGAGGGAAGTAGGAGGAATTGGGTGGATAGGAGAAGTGGGAGGGAAGTAGGAGGAATGGGGTGGATAGGAGAAGTGGGAGGGAAGTAGGAGGAATGGGGTGGATAGGAGAAGTGGGAGGGAAGTAGGAGGAATGGGGTGGATAGGAGAAGTGGGTGGGAAGTGGGAGGAACAGGGTGGGAAGGATGAGGAGTGGGTGGGAAGTGGGAGGAATGGGGTGGATAGGAGTAGTGGGTGGGAAGTGGGAGGAATGGGGTGGATAGGAGAAGTGGGAGGGAAGTGGGAGGAATGGGGTGGATAGGAGAAGTGGAAGGGAAGTGGGAGGAATGGGGTGGATAGGAGAAGTGGAAGGGAAGTGGGAGGAATGGGGTGGATAGGAGAAGTGGGAGGGAAGTGGGAGGAACATGGTGGGAAGGAGAATCAGCCTGAATAAAGCAATCTCTGAAGCAGATCCGCAGAGCTCCCATGTATGATAATAAATACACTTACCTTGCAACTTTTTCCTTCCACAGTTTAATCCAAACAGAGGCATCCCCAGCTGTGATCCTGCTCACAATCCCATGGAAATCCTGTAGATAAAACACATTCACACTGTCTTATTACTGCTGTGTGATCCAAACCAGCAGACACCACCTATTCCTCCCCCGCCCACAGCACCCAGCAGGGTGACCACATACAAAAGTCCAGCAAAGTGAGAAACGCATTGACGATTAGGGTTAGTATTGTAGCTTAACCCCTCTGACACTGAAAGGGTTAAAGGAGGGATAAACCCTAGCAATAATTAACCCTTAATTTGTTTAGCAGAATGTTTTTTCTTGGTGGGAGCTATCTTGTAGCTCACTGACAATTGTTTCCATTTACAATCTGATAATGACTTGTGTCCCTTATGAGTTATTTAGTTCCATTTAAGCACTTTGTTTGTTATGAGAAAAAGTGACCTAGAGGCAGAGCTCAATACCCCTGTGGTCCTTAAGGACCACAGGGCGGCACATTGGTCCTTCAAGGGTTAAACTGAAAAATGTCTAACATGATATGATTCTGAAATCTTTTTCAAGTGAAGCTGTTGTCATAACGTACAGCATCCACTTTCAATCTACATTTACATTGCCTCATCTCTCACCCAGATAAAAGGATTACAAGTGATTGCCAGACACGTCTCCGTACTGTGTCCTCAGTCTGTGAAAATTTACACCTAAACATCAAGATATCAACCCTACTTGTTTTCAACCCCTATAAATGCCAGATGGTTTGTAACACATTCAAGAGAAATCTGTTGCACATCCCTGTGGAGCTTAAAGGGATAGACAGATGGACAGACAGACAGACAGACAGATAGATAGATATATGATAGATAGATAGATAGATAGATAGATAGAAGATAAATAGATAGATAGATAGATAGATAGATAGATAGATAGATAGATAGATATAGATAGAGAGATAGATATGAGATAGATAGATAGATAGATAGATAGATAGATAGATAGATAGATAGATAGATAGATATCAGATAGATAGATAGATAGATAGATAGAGACATGAGATAGATAGAGACATGAGATAGATAGATAGATAGATAGATAGATAGATAGATAGATAGATAGATAGATAGATAGATATATTTATATAGCACCATACATGTACAATGTTCTTTAAAGAAATAGTAATAGTACAATACAAAACTGCATTAAAGGGATAGTAATACTTAAGTATTAATATTCCCTACAGTAAAGCCCTAGTAAAAATAAATGTATTGCCCCCAGTGTCATCTCTCAAACTGTGTATATCAGTCTTTATGAGACTTGGCCACCATCATACATCCAAAGGTATGAATTCACATAAACTTGTGTTGGAAACGGCTTTTCCCGGGACCAACAAAGACAAACAGCTGGAGATTTATAACTGCCTCTAGATGCAGTATTCACCTCAAATTGCGGAACAATGTGTTTAGGATGCTCCCTCCACAAATCACACCGTCCCTGAGGGGCAAAAATGATCAAACAATCAAAAAAAGAATAGAGAAAAGTGCTACAATAGTGTAATAACTTCTCACACAATTTGACAGCGAAAATAAGAAATACACTCACATAATATACTGGTCAGGGCCCTGATATCAAAGTCTTCAAGATCTTCAAATAGACCAGGAGGAGGTTTCACTTGTAAAAATGTATTAAAGAGATAGTAATGTTTCATAATAAAAGCAGCTCTAAGTAATCATCATAGTATTTGGTCCATGGAGAGTGTTATTTCAGTTCCGTCAGAGTTGTAGTTCAAGAGTAATTGAATGATAAAGTATCCCCCTCCCGCCCCTTTTACCTAGTGTAAGCCTCCTCCCCTCAGATGTGGAATCTGGTCACTTGACCGGACAGGTCACAGCAAGGGACAGTCTTCTTACTGTGATCATAAGAAAACCCTGCCCCCTTGTCAGATTTTCCCTTATGATCACTGAAGATTGTTCCTCTCTGTGATCCATTCGGACAGTCTTGTTGCTCTGAGGTGAGCAGTGTTACATCAGTAAAAGAGGCGGGAGGGGGATACTTTATCATTCAATTACTCTTGTACTACAACTCTGACAGAATTGAAATAACACACTCCAAGGCCTAAATACCACGATGATTAATTGGAGCTGCTTTTATTGTGAAACATTACTATCCCTTTAAAATAAAAGTAAATGTAAAGTAAATGTTATCCTTTTTTATCATTTACTTTGATTTTAATACATTTTTACAAGTGAAGCCTCTGCCTGGTCTATTTGAAAATCGGGAAGTCTCTTGGGGATTCCGCGAGTCACCTGAATGGAGACAGGCCATTGTCTGTGTGCTTTGTTGTCAGATGACTTTGATATCAGGGTCCTGATCAATATATTATGTGAGTGTACTTCTTATTTTCACTGTCAGATTGTGTGAGAATGTATTACACTATTGTGGCACTCTCATCGCTTCTCTTTCTGATTGTTTGATCAGGTTGTATTTAATGAACAAGTGGAACACAGGTTACTGTACTCTACTGAGTCACTGGGTCATTTGTGTCAAGGTAGAGATTAGACAAAACTATATCAAACACATTACATCAGACGTTTCACAGAAATCACTCTAATTGAAACCAGAGATATTTTTTTTTTCTGTTTGCTGCAATAGGACACCTGTTTGCTCCACATTTTTTAAAAAAACTTTTAACCCTTTGAATGCCAGACAGCTATCCAACGCATCGCGTTGCACAGGTCTCTGGCATTCAGAGAGTTAAATGAATAGTAAACCTTTATTTGAAAACACACGTAACGTAGAGATTTTCCTGCTGAGCAGAACAAGTGTATTGTTACTGCTGCGAGATGGTGAATTCCAAAGTTATAAGCATTTAAAGGGATAGTATTGTTATATTTTTAAGGATAATTAATTGTGTAGCCGTTAAAAATTAAAACTAAATGTGCCCAGTTCCATCTCTCAAACCTTTATGGTTTGAGAGATATTCGGGACCAAAGTTCCCCTCTCTCTCTCCTTCCCCTGATGTTAGCGCTCTAGCTGACTGCAGGGGAATCCGGTCCCGGGACCGTCAGAGGCTCTTCAGCAGAGCCGCGATCATGTTACTGAGATAGAAATCTCTCACTGGAACTGTGTACAAAGTGTGCTTGGTTTGCAAGCACACTTTATAGACCGTTCCAGTGAAGAATTTCTATTTCAGTAATGCGATCTTGGCTCTGCTGAAGAGCCTCCAACTGTCCCGGGACCGGATTCCCCTGCAGTCAGCTACAGCGCTAACATCAGGGGAAGGGGAGAGAGAGGGGAATTATATTGGCCAATGACTCTCTACGCAAAGTCAAAAGGCCACTACTCCCTACTCATTCTCCTCGACCTGTCAGCTGCCTTTGACACAGTCGATCACCCACTCCACCTCCAAGCCCTCCACTCCCTAATCTCTGTGACACTGCCCTCTCTTGGTTTTCATCTTATCTCTGCATCCGCTCCTTCAGTGTTTCCTACTCCGGCTCCACTTCCCCACCCCTCCCACTGTCTGTTGGAGTGCCTCAGGGCTCAGTCCTGGGCCCCTTGCTCTTCTCAATCTACACCTCGTCCCTCGGAAAACTAATCAACTCCCTTGGGTTTCACCATCATCTCTATGCTGATGACACCCAAATATATCTTTCCTCCCCAGACCTTTCCCCTTTCCTCCTGTCCCAGGTATCTGACTGTCTGTCTGCTGTGTCATTCTGGATGTCCTCCCGTCAACTCAAACTTAACCTCGATAAAACTGAACTAATTATCTTCCCTCCCTCTACAACCAGTCTTACCCCAAATATTACCCTCACCATTAACAATGCTACCATCACACCAACCCCTACAGCACGCTGCCTGGGGGTCACATTTGACTCTATCCTTCACTCCTCACATCCAGTAAATCTCCAAATCATGCCACCTCCACCTCTGCAACATTTCTAGAATCTGACCCTTCCTCACACAAGACACTACCAAAATTCTAATCCAAATACTCATCATATCCCGTCTAGGCTACTGTAACTCACTACTAATTGGCCTTCCTCTCATCCAACTAACCCCACTACAGTCCATAATGAACTCTGCTCCAAGACTAATCTACCTCACTCATTACTTCTCTGACACCAAACACCTCTGTCAGTCCCTACACTGGCTCCCATTAGCATAAAGAATTGCATTCAAAATTCTGGTGCTTACTTATAGAGCCCTCACTAACACCGCACCCCCCTATATTTCATCTCTCATTTCCAAATACACTCCCACTTGCCATCTTCGCTCTGCACACAACCTTCTGCTCTCCACAGTTCTTATTATATCCTCCCGCTCCCGCCTACAGGACTTCTCCCGCTCCCGCCTACAGGACGTCTCCCGTGCTGCACCTGAGCTCTGGAATTCCTCCCCAGTCCCATCAGACTCTCCCCCAGCCTTCAGATCTTTAGACGTTCCCTGAAGACTCACCTCTTCAGGGAAGTCTATCAACTGCCTCCATAAACATGTATGTCCATTCCCTACTGTAAAGCGCTGAGGAATATGCTGGTGCTATATAAATAATAATATAATACATATACACACACATTTCCATACATATACACACACACACACACGTACCTTCATGCATATACACACACTTCCATACACACACACACACACACACACACATACATATATATATATATATATAAATACACACATACACGCTTCCATACTCACACATGTATATACATACACACATATACATGCGCACACACACACACACACACTTCTATACATATATATACATATACTGTGATATGGGTATGCACCCAATGTTTATATAAATAATAAATCACCGGGTACTCCAGAAGAATAGAATATTGTGAACAAAAGCTGTGCACTCTCCGATTTTAAAGCGATTTAATCCCAAAAATACAGCAACGTTTTGGTTCCCTTTGGGACCTCTGTCAAACAAACGTCCCAACGAGGACCAAAATGTTGCTGTATTTTTGTGGTTAACCCCTTAATGACCCTTGACGGTCAGAGTACGTCATGGGTTGATTCGACTTAACGACCCATGACGTACTATGACCGTCATGGAATTCCGGGCTCCCCCCGCGGCCAATCGGCCAGTCGTTAAGGGGTTAAATCGCTTCAAAATCTGAGAGAGCACAGCTTTTGTTTGATATATATATATATATATATATATATATATATACACACACACTTTCACTCATACATACACGCACACATTTTCATTCATACACAGATATATATATATATATATACACACATACATATACACACAGTTAGACATATATACATACACACACACACACACACACACACACACACACGTAATTACATACATACACACACATACACACACACAAACACATTTCCATAAAACCACACACAACACAAAGCTCTGTTTATCCTTGTGATTGCAACACATTTCTCTCCCCTCTGAAACAGAAAATGTTCATCTGTGCAGCAGTGACAATCACACGTTCTATATTACTACTTCCTTATATTCCAGACAAATCACAACCCAATTCAAACAACATCTTACAACACTGTATCTTATACAGGGAATCAAAATCCTTATCAGTAGTATTTCATAAGTTTCTGCAATGTGCAGTTTTAATATACAAGAAGGCAGCTCCTTGTACAAATATAATATTATCACATTAGGAACATTACACGTAGGCAAACTTATATAGAGGTGACAGTTCCCCTTTAATTAGTTAGTTACATAAATTCTAGTCCCACCCACTGCAACAGCTGGGACTGCTGCTGACAGCCTCATTCCTATTGGCTGGGCAGGTGTGTATTACATCATAGCCTTTAATAAGGTTTGTCAGCTGCCTCCTTGGAGTTCAGAGTAGAGGCTCTGAGGTTGGGGGGAAACCCAAGGGGGTAACGCTGCTGTCGCTAGGGGTGGGGCAATCTGTGCAAGCCTCTGTGCTGTTGGCTCTGCAGATGGGTGTGAAATCGCAGTAGCCAATAGGAATCAATATCTGCTTATCTGTAGCTCACAGGACCAGTTCTGGGGAAGTCTAGTTGAGTCCTGTACACTGGAAGCTGTAATTTTAAGGTGAGATTTGCAGAATATCTTTAAAGGGATAATGCTTAAAGGGATAGTAATACTTTGTTTTATGTTTATTTTGTAGGCATTACAAAAACATGAAGAACGATATAAGTCTTATCTCTCAAACCTTTATGGTTTGAGAGATATTCACAAGCAAAGTTTCCCCCCCGCCCTACCTAGTGTAAGCCATCTCTTCTCAGATGTGGAATCCAGTCCATAGACCAGACAGATAACAGCAGGGGACAATCTTCTTCCTATGAGAACAATGAAAGCCCTGCCCCCCTTGACAAGTTTTTCAGGTTTTTCCCTGATCTTAATTGAAGATTGTCCCTCTCTGCAGTCTACCTGGGCACCTCCCTTCTGATCTGGATGAGCAGTGTTACATCAGTAAAAGGGGCGGGGGGGATACTTTGTCATTGAATTACTCTTGAACTACAACTCTGACAGAATTGAAATAACACTCTCCAAAGTCCAGATACTGTGATGATTAATTAGAGCTGCTTTTATTATGAAACATTACTATCCCTTTAATATGGTGTACCCTTGTTTTACTGTGCTGGATAAACCCTACAATGTGTTTTTTACAAAGGGTTAAAATGAATTGAAGCAAAAAATTACTACTTGAGGGTTTCTTATATGCTTGTCTCTACCCAGAATCCCTTGCTGTAGGGAAAGCAATGTATGCTACAGTCAAGAAAAATGTTATTTATTTGAAATATAAATGTGAATGTGTGTGTGTGGGGGGGTAATCTTTGGTGTCATTAACCCTTGCAATGATAGCGAGGTCTCCAATTAGCATTTCAGAAGTTAAAGTATCAGTTACACAAAACGGATGTGGATGTCCACAACACCATCACTGCACAGGAATGGAAAATGTTGGTACTTGTCAAATAATTGGAGACAGTAGGATCTGCTTGAGGCCTTAGTCGCCAGACACAGGGGCAAGTGATCAGCACTGTACAAGGAGAGCTGAAGGGGGAAGGTACCAGACGGGGCGTTACCCACACACCCAGATTCTCTGTTATGGCATCACACATAGGATGAAACGTACTAATAGTTAAGTACAGGGGGTCTTATGTGTAAAGGCAAGTCCAGCAAGTTCTGGGGCAACGCAAATGCACTGTGGGTGACAGATAAAAAAAACACATTGATTTAAAGGGATAGTAATACTTCCGTATTACAAATCCCTATATTAAAGCCCTTGTAAAAAGAAACGTTTTGCCCCCAGTGTCATCTCTCAGATCTTTATGGTTTGAGAGATGATCGCTTCTAAAGTTGCCCTCTCCCTCCCCCTTCCCCATAGTCAGCATTTTAGCAACTGCAGGGAAGAGTCGTATGACTTTCAGGTGGCTCTCCAGCACAGCCAGATCGCGTTAACTAAAAAAAAAACTTTCACTGAAATGGTCTTCTACATGTGCTTGGCTTGTGATTGGCTTGCAAGCACATGTAGAAGACCATTTTAGTGAGTTTTTCTTTTAGTTAACGAGATCGCGGCTTTGCTGCAGAGCCGCCTGATGATCTCTGACCGGATTTCCCTGAGTCAGCTAGAATGCTGACTTCGGGGAAGGGGCAGGGAGAGGGCAACTTTAGAAGCGATCATCTCTCAGACCATAAAGGTTTGAGAGATGACATTGGGGGCAAAACATTTCTTTTTACGAGGGCTTTAATATAGGGATTTGTAATACTGAAGTATTACTATCCCTTTAAATGGGGCTTTTAATTACCTGTTTTCTAGACAATGCTCTAATACATTATTCTATTGTAAAAATTTAATGTGTGTGTGTATGTATCCTAAATAATAATTCACTAGGATGTTTGTCAGAAGCTGTTATGCACAGTACAGACTGCAGAGCGGCCAATGAGCAGAGAGGCTCCGGGCACCAGCAGAGGCTGCTGGGTGTCACTGTGGCCCGTGTACATGACTGCAGAGCGGCCTTGTATATATATTTACACAATATAAATTCCATTAATTTAAATGGGGTCATAACTAGAATGCATTACAATAAAAATGTGTGTATGTATACGTGTGTGTGTGTATATATAATATATATATATATATATATTACAAATTCCCTTAATTAAATTGGACTTTTAAGATTCATGACTAATAGAGAGTTTCTCAAACACATTAAATTATAATAAAAATATAATTTTTTATATATAAATTAGTTGAACAGCCCGTTACACGGGCCACAGTGTCACTGCCACCCGGTCGAGGGGCAGTCATGCGCAGTAGAAACTGCCTGTGCCACGGCTGATACAGAGCTGGACACTCCTTCGGAGCGCCCAGCTCTGTATCAGCCGCGCCGCGGGCAGTCTCTACTGCGCATGACTGCAGCACGCGCAGCAGTCTCTACTGCGCATGTCGTGACGTTACACATGATTTAGCAAATTATTATATAGGAGATTATATAATTTAATAATAAAAATTCCCTCTTGGAGGTCACCAAATCCTTGCCCCGCATTGCTAGCATAAAATGGATTAAAATCCCCATTGAATTCAGTGGGACTTTGGGGAATTTTCCTTTGTTCCATTACGGTGTAGTTTGTTTGCCTCATACACGAGGCCCAGAAGGCAGCGGGGTGGTGTATCATGTGCTGTTTGTACCTGGATGCACTTTCTGTGTGATACTACAACAGCATAATCTGGTGATAGTCACATGGAGAGTTAAAGTGAACCTGTTACCTTAATTCAAGTTTGCAGGTGCATAGAGTAATATGGTACATTTTGTTCTAATTCAGATCTGTTGCGTGGAAAGAACACAAAGTCCAGATGGAGATTAATTAACCCTTTGAGTGCCAGAGAGGTAAAGGCTCAGTAAATCTTATGACAAAATGGAGATAAGTAAGCAAGTTCTTGTTTCAATCGGGTTCTTTTTTTTTTTTTTTTTAAGTATATTCCCACCCGGATTCTGTACCGCGCTGCGCAGTATGTTCATGTTCAGTATACAGAAGATGATGATAAATTCAGCAGCAGATTAAGAAAAACCAAATCTGACCTGTTTTATTTTTGTTGTCCTATCTTATTCACATAAAAATATACATACAATTGTAACCCTTTATATTGACTGCAAGGCATTAATACGTAATGTCAAATTGCTGGTCATTTTTGTAATTGGCTTTTTTCATCATTCCCTTTTTTTATATATTGAGCCCCCTGGATCTGTTTAAAGAGAGCTTTCTGTAAGGGACAGTGAAAGAATATAAAGTGTTACAATGTAGAAAACATACAATGTAACAGAGATTACATACAGAGTACATAGTGCTGCAGGGATAGTGTTACATTGTATCACTGTCTGGGTCTGATGGTTGACTGAGCAGAAAACTCTCTAAAACCAGCTTCAGGGAGCTTTCTGTCAGGCATATAAAAGTGTAATATATATATATGTGTGTGTGTGAAGATGAAAAATATGTGAAAAATGAAAAGTATAGGCAATTTGACTTTATATATTATGCACATAAAGGGATAGTATTGTTTCATTATTAAAGTTGAGTCTTCTTCATACTTTTTTATAATGATATGTATCAATAAAATGTTATTAAACTTTGCCGTTTTGCATTTATACTCTAATAAAGTTTCCCCTCTCCCGTCCCTTTTACTTATGTCAGCATCCTGTCCTCAGATCTGGAATCCAGTACTGGGACCAGACAGATTGCAGTGAGGGACAATCTTCTTTCCTTCAGTATAAGGAAAACACTGCCCCCTTGAGGAAGGATTGCAGGTTTTTCCTTCTGCTGGAAGAAGATTGTCCCTCATCACGTTCTCTCCGGACCGGCTTGCAGAGGCAAGTAAAAGGGGTTTTTAAATGTAAAACGGTAAAGCTTAATAACGTTTTACTGATACACATCGTTTTAAAAATGTAGGTAGAAGTAGGGTTGCACCGATACCTATAATCGAATAGGTAACCCTTTGAGTGCCAGAGGGGTACGCAACGCATTGCAGAGCAATGCGTTGCGTACCCATCTGGAACTCAAAGGGTTAAAGGTATAGTCACCCTTTATTTTGACTCTGTATATGATGCCAGTTCATAACATGTAATTGCCTAGACGTTTTATTATTTCTTTTTCATCGCCCCCTATTTAATATCACCCTTTCATGCCCGTGACACGGAGCCATCTGAATTTTTGTCAGTAAGCATCGTGTGTGGTGGGACTGTGAAAGTGCAACAAAGTAAAAAGGATGCAGTGTAAAAAAAGACAGTGAAACAGTGTAGAAAAACCACCAGACAGATCAATCAGTGTGTGGGGAAACTGTAACATTGTATAAATAGCACCGCTTTCACTTCCTCATACAGACGGTTCTCTGGAAACGGAACTCCAGTGACCTCACTGTCAGGGACGAAAATGTGTGAAAAATGGAATTAAAGACAGAAAACAAAACTAGTAAAGATTTAGAGCAATTTAAACTGACGTATGATGTAAAGTCAAAATAAAAGGTTACTCTGCTTTTAACCCTTTGAGTGCTCCGTTATGCATTGGATATCTCTCTGACACTCAAAGGCTTAACTCTTTGAGTGCCCAAATGGCGTGCATCGCATTGTTTTCAATGCCATGCACATCCCTCTGGCACTCAGAAGGTTACAGGGCAACAGGGCTGGATTTGTCATAAGGCAGAGTAGGCATCTGCCTACAGGAGCACCCCACAGAGGGGCGCCTGTCATTGGAATCTATTTTTATTTTATTTTTTAAGTGGCGAAACCCGCCGCCCGCATGCTAAGGTCTGTGCTGAGAGACCTGTAGCTGCTGAGCTCCTCCGGCTCTTTAGTAATGCAGAGCGCTGGGAGATGACATCATCATGACATCATCATGACATCATCTCCCAGCGCTCTGATTACTAAACAGAAGACGGCATGGGAGCTCCAGCAGCTACAGGTCTGTGCAGAAGGAGGTACAGACCTCTCCTGCCGCTGGACCACCAGGGAGGTAGGAAAGGGGTACGGGGGGCAAAGTGGGGGCAATGTAGAGCTGATGGAGGCAAGTTAGAGATGATGGGGGCAATGTGAAGGCAAGTTTGAGCTGATTGGGGAAAGTTGGAGCTGATGGGGGCAATGTGAGAGCAAGTTGGAGCTGATGGGGGCAAGTTGGAGCTGATGGGGGCAATGTGGGGGCAAGTTGGAGCTGATTGCCCCCATCAGCTCCAACTTTCCCCAATCAGCTCCAACTTGCCCCCACATTGCCCCCATCAGCTCCAACTTGCCCCCATCAGCTCCAACTTGCTCTCACATTGCCCCCATCAGCTCCAACTTTCCCCAATCAGCTCAAACTTGCCTTCACATTGCCCCCATCAGCTCCAACTTTCCCCAATGTGAGAGCAAGTTGGAGCTGATGGGGCAAGTTGGAGCTGATGGGGGCAATGTGGGGGCAAGTTGGAGCTGATGGGGGAAATGTGGGGGCAAGTTGGAGCTGATGGGGGCAATGTGAGGATAATTTGGAGCTGATGGGGGCAATGTGAGGATAAGTTGGAGCTGATGGGGGCAATGTAGAGATGATGGAGGCAATGTGGGGGCAAGTTGGAGATGATGGGGCAATGTGAGGGCAAATGTGAGGGCAAGGTGGTGCTGATGGGGCAATATGAGGGCAAGTTGGAGCTGATGGGGGCAAGTTGGAGCTGATGGGGGCAATGTGAGGGCATGTTGGAGCTGATGGGGGCAATGTGAGGGCATGTTGGAGCTGATGGGGGCAATGTGAGGGCATGTTGGAGCTGATTGGGGCAATGTTGATACGATGGGGGCAAGTTGGAGATTATGAGGGCAATGTGAGGGCCAGTTGGAGCTGGTGGGGGCAAGTTGGAGCTGATGGGGGCAATGTGAGGGCAAGTTGGAGCTGATGGGGGCAATGTGAAGGCAAGTTTGAGCTGATGGGGGCAAGTTTGAGCTGATGGGGGCAATGTGGAGATGATGGAGGCAATGTGGTGGCAGGTTGGAGCTGATGGGGGATCTGATGGGGGCAAGTTGGAGCTGATGGGGGCAATGTGAGGGCATGTTGGAGCTGATGGGGGCATGTTGGAGCTGATGGGGGCAAGTTGGAGCTGATGGGGGCAATGTGAGGGCATGTTGGAGCTGATTGGGGCAATGTTGATACGATGGGGGCACGTTGGAGATTATGGGGGCAATGTGAGGGCCACTTGGAGCTGGTGGGGGCAAGTTGGAGCTGATGGGGGCAATGTGAGGGCAAGTTGGAGCTGATGGGGGCAATGTGAGGGCAAGTTTGAGCTGATGGGGGAAATGTGAGGGCAAGTTTGAGCTGATGGGGGCAATGTGAAGGCAAGTTTGAGCTGATTGGGGCAAGTTTGAGCTGATGGGGGCAATGTGGAGATGATGGAGGCAATGTGGTGGCAGGTTGGAGCTGATGGGGGATCTGATGGGGGCAAGTTGGAGCTGATGGGGGCAAGTTGGAGATGATGGGGGCAATGTGAGGGCAAGTTGGAGCTGATGGCAAGTTGGAGATGATGGGGGCAATGTGAGGGCAAGTTGGAGCTGATGGGGGCAAGTTGGAGCTGATGGGGGCAATATGGAGCTGATGGGGGCAGTGTGAGGGCAATATGAAGATGGGGGGTAATGTGGAGTTTAGGAGCATTATGGAGGTGTTCAGTGGAGATGGTCAATGGGGGGGGGGGCACTTCAGATTTCTGTGCCTACAGGCTCCTGAGATGTAAATCCGGCCCTGCAGGGCAACAATGTGATAGATGCTCCATTGGCAGACACGCTGCATTATGGGCTACAATGGGACAATGGGAGGAGGGGCGATGATTCTGAATTACACAGTGGAGTTTCCCGCACAATGCAGGTTCCCATAGAGCCTCTGGACTGGGCCTGAAACCCTGGCACAGCGGGTCTATGCGGACTGAGCATGCAAGCCAAGAGTTTGTGCCTGAGAGCCACATGCTGAAGTTCCAACCAAGAGGGTCAATTTCCTAAACCCCCCTGACCAATTGATAGGGGCCATCAAAGAACACCTAGTAATAACATGATAATTCCTCTTTAAAGGGACAGTAATGTTTCACAAAAACAGCAGCTCCAATTAATCTTCATAGTATTTGGACCATGGAGAGTGTTATTTCAATTCTGTCAGAGTTGTAGTACAAGAGTAATTGAATGATAAAGTATCCCCCTCCCGCCCCTGTCACAGGTGAGGGCTATAGGCCCTGCTGAGACAGTGGGGAGAGTGTGGGAGTGAAAGGGTTAACAATAACAGACCCTGGTTACCTGTTACTATTCCTAGCAACCACCAAATTAACCCCTGAAATCCCTCCTGCACTATCACCCCAGTCCTACAATTTGCTGCCACCACCAAGACTTTATTTCTGGGCGTCTTAGGTTACCCCAAACACAACAGAATTACAGTATAAAATCACCTTAATAATCAGACGTACAGAATTAACCCTTTAGGAACGTGTGCTACCTGAGCTTCCTTCAGAGTAGTGAGTTCATATTAGAGAACAGAGACAAGAGCTGATTAATTGAACACTTAATCTGAAAAAAGGCTTCACAGTGCTGGTTACAAAAATACAGAAATAAAGGACATACACAAATAAAGATAAAGCTTTGGCAAAACAGACCATAAAATAAAATGGGAGAAACACAAGAAATCCTTAAATACAATTACCGATATTTTAAGAGTCCTTGTGGGAACTTCCGATGGTATTTCCCCCTTCAGTTGTTACAAAGAAAATCACCTTTTTTTTTATCCAAAAACCCATATTAAATACTTTCCACAGTTCGTACTAAGAGGCCAAACCCCCTGGGTGTTACCTGGGGGGAGGTTTGGCCTGACAGTTTACAATATACACATGTTCTCTGGATAACCCCCCATCAAAGCAGAGGGCCCAAGACCTTTTTTATGGCACTCTATATGTCCTGCTCTGGTGATTGCTTATTCAGTTTCTGGTGATGCTATCAACTCAGCTAATTGTATGGCCTAGGACTGGTTCACTTTGAATAACACCCAAATACAAAACAAACAAATTATACAAACCCAACTCATGCCCTGGCATGACACGCCCCTTTTACTGATGTAACACTGCTCACCTCAGAGTAGCAAGACTGTCCGAATGGATCGCAGAGAGGGACAATCGTCAGTGACCATTGCTTTGCAATGTGTTGCGTACCCCTCTGGCACTCAAAGGGTTAAAAATCCCAGTTCAAACCAAAAGGTAACTGGGAATTTAGATTTGCCCTTTGCTGTGTCCTTGATTTGCTTCAAAATCACTTCAGTTCTTACTTCAAACAGTCTGGTCGGCTGTTAAGGGAACATGGGATTTTTGGTGCCATGCCCAGCAGCTGGAATGCCTTCTCCTGCCCTACCTCCTTTATCACGATGCACTGTCCCTTTAACCCTTTGAGTGCCAGAGGTAACCAAGGCACCGAATGGGTTAAGCTAGACAATTTACTCATGGGAGGAGAGCTTACAGTCAAGAAGTTTACAGATTCCTCACAGTAAGTTTACTTTTCGGTTGTCAGTCTGTGATTTGTGTCCACCCATTTCATCTGTGTGTGTACAGTATTCCAGGACCGACGGATCAGCCAGTCCAGTGTATACAGAGATGAGAGGGGAGATTGTCATGCTATATAAGTACAAGCCACATTGTCTCCTTGCAGTTTAGTATATACACCGTCCATCCTCTGCTCCCTTGTTACTGTCAGGTAGAGAGATGGATCAGTAGAGGGCTCTTAGGGATGGAGAACTGTCTGGCACAGAGTGTTTTGGAGTTTATTAAAGTTAGACTTGCCAGGTAATCCCTTTAAAAGAGGACACATCTGAAAACCATCTGCTGCATTGATACATAAGAGCCATTACAACCTATTAATTCACAGTCCATTTTTGGAAGGTCACACACGAAAGAGCGTGCGGCTTTTTAACTAAGTCACCTCGTCGCCATGATCAAAGTGGAGACATGACAATCTAGCACTGCATGACAGACCAAGATTGTCATATCGCCTACTAAATGGTAGCATCAGCAGATCGTACGCCATAAGCTGTCTCTTACTGTAATGGAAGCAAGAAGGGACCGCGTCACCTTCCGGTGTCGTTTCCGGGTTTCTTCCTCACGACGCTGGACTGGCGCCATCAGATGCACCGGTCGAGCAAATGGACGGACTTGTTGCCGACTCGCACAGTCGTTGAATCCCCGATGTCGTCGACTCCGCATCGAAGGATGCGAGTCGAGGAGGGTTCGACAAGGCTTTGGTCTCATCGACAAGTCGCAGGCTGGAACTCCGGGCAGTAGAGAGTGAGGCCTCTACTCCCGGTCTATGAATAACAGAAAAGTGTAGCAGGATCACAGGTAGCTGTTTGTTGAGCAGGTTCGAGTATGATGTAAGCTCATGTCAAATGTTCACTGGAACTGCAGGAAGGAGAAGACACGTTGCCGTCTGACAGCATACGAAGTTGGGTACCAGGAAGCTGGCAGCAGGCGGTCAACAATTCAGGATACTTGGCGCAGATCAGAGTGGATACTTTATACCATAAGCAATACAAGACTCCAGGACTCCTTGTTCACTCAGAGTAACTCAACTTTATTGGAACAAACCACACATATTTATACACCAGAACCACATTGAGATACATGAGCAGACAGGATACAATAGGTGAATCACAAGGATAATATAATCACAACATAGAAGACAAAGGACCAACAACAAATGGTCCAAGCAATTACAATAGTCCAGATGTGATCGAATTACCACCTAGCAGGGGGTCTTACTACAGTTCACAAACATACAATGGCTTAATTAACACACAGCAGGGGGTCTTACTACAGTCCACAAACACACCATGGCTGGAGTGGCTACAATACACATCATAGGGACAATGGCCCAAGGTTGGAGCCTTTGTTTGACTACTTTGAATGTCCTGCTCCACCCTTGACCAATCACTGAGCTGCCTACAGTTCCCCATGATAGGCTATGGAAGATATTTGTATGACTACTTCAGGGATTCGATTGAACCAGCTTTCACCTCTTGCCCCCCCTCCACCGAGCTTTCGATCTGATGGCGACAATCATACACCGTGCCGGCAACCTCCAACTGGTAATCGGTGAATGAGTGAACCTCGAACATGACAATACATTTAAACACAGACTATTCGCCAGTCTCTCCTCCTAGAGTGGTCGACACTCTGAACACAGGGCAGTTCTGTTTGCCCCAACTGCCTATTCACATAAGGGCTCAACACAGTCTCTTAATCCAGTCTATGGACTTGCGAGGTTGTACGACTGGGCCCAAAGCAGTATCCAAACAGGGCAAAATGTCCACAGTCTTTTGTGACCTTTGTGTAACATTCTCAGGCCCAGACAAGGGCTCCAGTAACGGACTATGATCCGTTACACTTACCACCTGAATACCAGTAATTTTGTGAAGCTGGAATACGTTTCTGTAGGAAGAATTAAACAAGAAGCCCAGCTGCTACATTTTAAAGGGATAGTAATACTTCATTTTAACTTTATTTTATTTTGTAGGCATTAAAAAAACATGAAGAACGATATAAGTCTTATCTCTCAAACCTTTATGGTTTGAGAGATGTTCACAAGCAAAGTGTCCCCCTCCCGTCCCTTTTACTAATGTAACACTGCTCAGCCAGATGAGAAGGGAGGTGCCCAGGTAGACTGCAGAGAGGGACAATCTTCAATTAAGATAAGGGAAAAACCTGAAAAGCTTGTCAAGGGGGGCAGGGCTTTCATTGTTCTCATAGGAAGAAGATTGTCCCCTTCTGTTATCTGTCTGGTCTATGGACTGCATTCCACATCTGAGAAGAGATGTCTTACACTAGGTAAAAGGGGCGGGAGGGGAAACTTTGCTTGTGAATATCTCTCAAACCATAAAGGTTTGAGAGATAAGACTTATGTCGTTCTTCATGTTTTTTTAATGCCTACAAAATAAAATAAAGTTAAAACGAAGTATTACTATCCCTTTAAGTAACAGAGAAAAAACATCTTGGGTGCATGTTAGTCTGCACACATTGCTGATCTAGGAATCTCGTGTGCGTTTCTGTCTGTTTGTGTGTGTGTGTGTGTGTGTGTGTGTGTGTGTGCGCGTGGTGTTTTATCTGGAATAGTACATGTCTGTCATGTGTAAAGTCTAACAGAAGGATGGACAGACTGCAGAGCTCCAGATGCTATTGGACTACATAACAGCTGGAGAGGCATATGTTGCCCATCTGTGCTGTGGAGATGAAGTGATTTCTGTGAGTGTCCATTCTTACTGAGTAACAGGGAGTTACCCAACACATGGCATTGCACTGGTTACCTCCCTGACATTCAGTGGGTTAAAGGGTTAAGGTGGCCTTTCTACTTGTTATTTTCACTTCACCTGAAGTGGCAGAAGTGCACAATATACAGCACACGGAGTTGCCCCAGCTGCTACATTTTATGGAGCACCTCCGTGTGCTGATGCGACCATTCAATAGGCGACATGGCAATCTCGCGCTGTCATGCAGTGTGAGATTGTCATGTCGCCATTTTGATCATGGCAACATTGTGATTGAGTTAAAATGTTGCACGCTTTTAAGCATGCAACATTTCAAAAGGATACCTTAATTCATCACTGGAGCCCTGCAGGAGGCATTATTTACATGGGACCTCTTTAATTATGTCTCATAATAAATGTCCATCCGATTGTTCACTGTCACTTTCTATACTGAATACTAGTATGTTTGGAACATCCATTACCTTTATATTTGGCTGGAAAATCCAATTCCAAGTTTCCCCCTCCCTCCTCTTTTGAGCACCTCACGCTCATTCCCCTCAGATCCGAAAGCAGGTCAGTTGACTGGACGGATCACAATAAGGGACAATATTGTAGGTGTCTGTGTAAGAAAAACCCTGCATCCCCTCATGACTATGCTGACACAATACTGTTCCTTGCCCTGATCTGTCTGGACAAGCTTTATGCTCTGGGGGAAGCTAGCGTGATGTCACAATAGGGGTACAATTGTCATTGGATTTTCCAGCCAAATATAAAGGTAAAGGATGTTCCGAACATAATATTCAGAATGGAAAATTACAGCAAACAATCAGATGGACATTTTCTTTTTGATATTACTACCCCTTTAAAGGAATGACCTGGCAACCCTAATTAAAGTGGACCCATAGCCTGCAGGATCATTTCACACAGGTGACAGCAACGCAGCGATCAGTTGAATGCACACAAGTTGCATAAGCTGCATTTTTACATGAGGACTTGGCATAACATTATGCCATATTTATACCTGGGAACTATTGTGTCCCAAGCTCCCTGAGAAACACTGTAGAGCTGAGGATGGAAGTGTCCAAATGATGTGTTTCGCTTCAAGGTAGGGATGAGGCTTATTAATGGGTGGATGGTTGAAAGGAGGAGTTTGCCATGAAATAGTTGGAAAAGTGGGAGGAACAGACTGGAAAGTGGGTGGGGTTATAGCTGAACTCACCAAGACGGTAATTCAATCTATAAACTGGAGTCTCCGGGGCATCTCCAGAGACTTTCCAGCTATATCCATATTTTTGTACATACTATAGGGTTGTGTGTGGCACTTTCATTAAACTTTTAGCAATGGAGGAGCAAGCGCACCAGTATGCACAATCATAATGTCTGGTCCATCCGCTAAAGTGCAAAGGAGACTAAAATCAGAGAAGAGAGACAGCTTCACGGACAGACTTACACCTTTCCCTAAAGCCTTTAAGAGATCAGTTTAGGAAAGTGGAAGGAATGAGGAGAATACACAAAATCACATCAAAGAGGAATCCTATATAATAATTCGCTAAATCGTGTGTAACGCTGCGACATACGCAGTAGACACTGCTGCGCGTGCGGCAGTCATGCGCAGTAGAGACTGCCCGCACCGCGGCTGATACAGAGCTGGGCTCTCCGAAGGAGCGTCCAGCATCAGCCGTGGCGTGGGCAGTCTCTATTGCGCGTGACTGCCCCGCGACCGGCTGCCAGAGGCACTGTGGCCCGTGTAACGGGCTGTTCAACTAGTAAGCAATAAAAAAATAAAATTTAACATAAATACAAAGAAGCTGGTTCTGCTATGAAAGGCAACTAGGATTATACAAAAAAAGTTTACTGTGATTTAAAGGGAAACAAAGTATTCAGCCTTGAGGCACCCAGCAGAATTGTGTATGGAGTCCTCCAAAATATAGGTTAACCCCTTAAGGACCTATGATGGTCCAGGACCGTCATGGCTTGTTTTCAGTTAAGGACCGATAATGGTCCTGGATCGTCATGGAATTCCGGCTCCCCTCGTGGCTGCACGCCCTTCGGGGAGTTTTGAATCCAATTCTGAAAAGAAAAAAAAAAAGGTCCCTGGTCCTTAAAGGGATAGTAATATTTCATAATAAAAGCATCTCTAATTAATCATCATAGTATTTGGACTTTGGAGAGTGTTATTTCAATTCTGTCAGAGTTGTAGTACAATAGTAATTCAATGATAAAGTATCCCCCTCCCGTCCCTTTTACTGATGTAACACTGCTCAGCCAGATCAGAAGGGAGGTGCCCAGGTAGACTGCAGAGAGGGACAATCTTCAATTAAGATAAGGGAAAAACCTGAAAAACTTGTCAAGGGGGGCAGGGCCTTCATTGTTCTCATAGGAAGAAGATTGTCCCCTTCTGTTATCTGTCTGGTCTATGGACTGGATTCCACATCTGAAAAGAGATGGCTTACACTAGGTAAAAGGGGCGGGAGGGGAAACTTTGCTTGTGAATATCTCTCAAACCATAAAGGTTTGAGAGATAAGACTTATATCGTTCTTCATGTTTTTTTAATGCCTACAAAATAAAATAAAGATAAAAGGAAGTATTACTATCCCTTTAAGTGACCGCACTGTGTGTGCATGGCAGGTCCTTAAGGGGTTAGCCCTCTGAGTGCCAGAGAGGTGCTCAACGCATTACATAGCAATGCGTTGCGCACCTCTCTGGCACTCAAAGGGTTAAAGCTGGTACCGAGTTAGTAGAAAAAGCAGGAGGCTGCTAGAGTAAAAGTGATACCTTTATTGGCTTATGGAGTGGCTTTAGAATGAATGCTGAACACAAAATACATGACAGGTTCTACACTCATGCAATTCTTTTAAAAATGAAATTCCACTGGAGGTGAAACTCTTATCACTAGTGTCTGGGTAAATTATTCCTTAGACTCCAGGAAACGTATCTCTTTGCAGCTGGACAGGATTTATTGATGTGTGAGTAACTCCTGTAAATTTAGTGTGTAGAGAGTTTGCGACCACAGCCAAAGATGGCTAACCTTCAGAGTGCCAGAGTGGCGTGCAACACATTGCTCTGCAATGCATTTTATGCCCGTCTGACACCCAAAGGTCTCAAAATATATTTATCGTTTGGAAAAATATGACATAAATTCCAGTCACAGTGCAGGCCTCAATGTTAAACATGGTCATCGATTTATACTGCCAAATTTTCCCATCAGTATAGTCACCTTGAGGTCTTTAAAGAGATAGTAATACTTCGTTTTATCTTTATTTTATTTTGTAGGCATTAAAAAAACACGAAGAACGATACAAGTCTTATCTCTCAAACCTTTATGGTTTGAGAGATATTCACAAGCAAAGTTTCCCCTCCCGCTCCTTTTACCTAGTGTAAGCCATCTCTTCTCAGATGTGGAATCCAGTCCATAGACCAGACAGATAACAGAAGGGGACAATCTTCTTCCTATGAGAACAATAAAAGCCCTGCCCCCCTTGACAAGTTTTTCAGGTTTTTCCCTTATCTTAATTGAAGATTGTCCCTCTCTGCAGTCTACCTGGGCACCTCCCTTCTGATCTGGCTGAGCAGTGTTACATCAGTAAAAGGGGTGGGAGGGGGATACTTTATCATTGAATTACTCTTGAACTACAACTCTGACAGAACTGAAATAACACTCTCCAAAGTCCAAATACTATGATGATTAATTAGAGCTGCTTTTATTATGAAACATTACTATCCCTTTAATATTGTAACCAGTTTTGCAAAACCCCAACATCAAGGGCAAATTCTCCTGCAGCTCATCTCACGTTGTCTACTTCATCAATTATGTAAAATGCCCCAACACAGGATTTTATGTAGGTGAAAGGGATGATATCTCATAGGTCTTTTGAACGACAAGAGAGACACCCCGGTGGGTCAACATATTTGCAAAATGGACATCCAAGACTGATTGAAGATGTTATGCATACCGGAGAACACACAGGGTTTTGACCCAAATCTCAGGTTGAAGAGACAAATTCTCAGAGTGAGAGATTTAATTGTTAACTCCTATCTGATCTGCACCAATTAACTGCTTGTTTAGTCTCTACGTTGGAGCCAATGATAGACCACTGTAGGACATATTAAGGGTTAATATTCCAAAGATCTCAGGGTCAGCTCATTTTAAAAAGTTCCCAGGAGAAGCGTAACTAGAAGCCACGGGGCCCTGGTGCAAGAATTGCCATAGGACCGCCGACCACATTGGCCACCTCCACATTGCCCCTCACCTCCACATTGCCCCTTCCACATTGCCCCCCCATCTCCACATTGCCCCTCACCTCCACATTGCCCCTCACCTCCACATTGCCCCTTCCACATTGCCCCCCCATCTCCACATTGCCCCTCACCTCCACATTGCCCCTTCCACATTGCCCCTCAGTCTTCACATTGCCCCTCAGTCTCCATATCGCCCCTTCCACAATGCCCCTCAGTCTTCACATTGCCCCTCAGTCTCCACATTGCCCCTTCCACAATGTCCCTCAATCTCCACATCGCCCCTTCCACAATGCCCCTCAGTCTTCACATTGCCCCTCAGTCTCCATATCGCCCCTTCCACAATGCCCCTCAGTCTTCACATTGCCCCTCAGTCTCCACATTGCCCCTTCCACATTGCCCCCCATCTCCACATTGCCCCTTCCACACTGCCCCTCAATCTCCACATCGCCCCTTCCACAATGCCCCTCAATCTTCACATTGCCCCTCAGTCTCCATATCGCCCCTTCCACAATGCCCCTCAATCTGCACATCACCCCTTCCACAATGCCCATCAATCTCCACATTGCCCCTTCCACAATGCCCCTCAATCTGCACATCACCCCTTCCACAATGCCCATCAATCTCCACATTGCCCCTTCCACAATGTCCCTCAATCTCCACAATGCCCCTTCCACACTGCCCCTCAATCTGCACATTGCCCCTTCCACAATGCCCCTCAATCTCCGCAATGCCCCTTCCACAATGCCCCTCAATCTGCACATCGCCCCTTCCACAATGCCCCTCAATCTCCACATTGCACCTTCAACAATGCCCCCATGTGCACAATGCCCCAATCTCCACATTGCCCCTAAATCTCCTACCTCCCTGGTGGTCCAGTGGCAGAGGACAGGTCTGTGCCTATTTCTGCACAGACCTCTTGTCCCGCTCGGTCCTCTCTTCAGTAATGGAGAGCACTGGGACATGATGTCATCTCCCAGTGCTCTGCATTACGACAGTGCCAGTCTGCTGGAGGGAATACTGATCTTCCTCTGGCAGACCGGAACTCTCGTAATGCAGAGCCACAGAGCTCTGCATTTCTTAATTGCGGGAGTCAGGTGAGGGGGGTCACAGGGGGCGGCCAGGCATGTCAGTCCCCTATAGTTAAGCCACTGGTTCCCTGGTGAGATATTATGTCTTGAACAAGTAAATATACAAGGTAACGTCCTTGGGGCTTTTAGGATCTTTTGGTCATAGTAAGGTAAGTGTGTGTGTGTGTGCGGGAGGGGGGTGCTACTTCTCCTTTATGAAGTTTTCGTGGTGGTGGGGGGTTAATTCGGCAGTTCTGGGTATGTGCTGCACTGCTGTCGGACTTGCTTTGCTTTCCCTGGTTATTCAGCTATTTTTAAATAATAGCTGTTCTGTGTTTATGTTTCCTTCCCAAGGCTTTTTTTACTGGAAAACATCTGTCTGGAGTGAGTGAAATCTTGGCACCTCGGCAGCACTGGAAGAGTCAGACCCGCCCAGCCCTCTGTCATTGTGAGCTCAGGACAAAACAGAGCACTTCACTGCAACCGAGATAAGGACTGGCAGAAGGCTATATTTAAACGATGACTGATCCTGCTATCACTGAAGTGGTTAACCCTCTTCAGTACCAGAGGGTTATGCTCAGAAGGGTTAAAAGGACAGTAATCCTTTATTTGAAGTAAAATTTCCTATACTATTCGTTTAATTAAAGGGATAGTAATACCTCCCATTAACCTTTTCAGTGCCAGAGGGGTACACAACGTATTGTAAAGCAATGCATTGCGTACCCCTCTGGCACTGAAAGGGTTAAATTTGGAACCCAGTTGTGGGACCGGACGGATTGCAGCAAGGACAATCGTCAGTCAGTAAGTATACGGAAAACCCTGTCCCCTTGACGGAGGAGTGCGGGATTTTACTTTTGTTTACTGAAGATTTTCCCTCACCGCTCTCCATCCGGACCAGACAGAGGGGATCAGTGACGTAGGGGAAAGGGGCAGGAGTGGGATCCTTTCGGATTCAATTGCTGTTGAACTAAGAAAACTGTTCGTATTGAAATATAGCGCTATATGCTAAAAACAGAATAAATTGGACTCGGAACGGTACTGTACTTTAGGTGTTACTATCCCTTTAACGCTGCCTGCATCTGCTTCAGCAGTTTTCTGTAAAGGACTGTGAAAACAGAGCAGATGTAAAAAAAAAAAAAAAAAAGATAAAAGGGGGTTATGCACTAAAGCATGTATCACTGTCCGTTATGGGCACTGACCAGCAAACTCTCTTGAAACAGATATCCAAGGAGCTTGATTTCTGTGACATAATAGGACAAAAAAATAGTTGACTTTATATATGATAACAAGTGACAATATATAAAGTCAATAAAAAAGAGTTGCTGTCCTTTTAAAAGAAAAATGATCATTAAAGCGGAACATTCAGATAATAGCAAGTTGATATGCATTCATTAAATGCATGGCGACTAGCTTGAAAATAGACGTCTTACCGTAAAAAAATACATGTGTCTAAAGGAATCTGTCCCGTTTCGGGACTGACGGACCGGTTAGTGCGGTCTGTGAGCCTGCGCTGTCAGTCGCTTCCGGTGACAATATGGTGCAAAGCAGTCTACTCTATGGAGACCGGAACTGAGGCTAGAGCGCAGACATTTTGTCTGTGCTCCTGCTCCGTCAGTCCCGGTCTCCATAGAGTAGACTGCTTTGCACCATATTGTCACCGGAAGCGACTGACGGCGCAGGCACACAGACCGCACTAACCTGCCCGTCAGTCCTGAAATGGGATGGATTCCTTTAGACACATGTATTTTTTTATGGTAAGACTATTTTTAAGCTACTCGCCATGCATTTAACCCCTTAACGACCGGCGGCGCACGCACCTTGCTGTCCGTTAAGGACCACGGATCTTTTTTTTTTTTCGCGGCTGGGTTCCGGCATCCCCGAACTACGTGCAGCCGCGAGGGGGGCTCAGAATTCCATGACAGTCCAGTTCCATCATGGGTCCGTAAGGGTATAACAACCCATGACGGAACGGGACCGTCATGGGCCCTTAAGGGGTTAATGAATGCATGGCGACTGGCTATTATCTGAAAGTTCCGCTTTAAAGAAAATGGGAAAGTTGTTTCTTTGTGGTTGTGCCAGTTCACAGGAAAGGAAAAAAAAACTTTTAATACCTACGGCCATATACACAAAGTAAAGACGAGAAATGGTGAGGCAAACCAGATTCATATGGCTCATACATTGATGTGGGAGATGAATTGCTTTTAAAGTGACAGTCAGCATCTTTTTTTTTTTTTTACTTCCCCTATTCTGTAAGTGCATTCTAAGTGATATAAAATTCCCTATACTATTTATAATTACTACTATTCATTTTTATTTTTTTTTACACTTTTATGTCTCTGATAGTGAGCTGCTTGACTCTCTGTTTCTGGAAAGTTTTAGTTCAGGGACTCTAAAAGCAGGGTTAGTGATAAAATATAACGCTATACCTGCAGCTCTGAGTGATTTTTTTGCTATAGTTGGTGCAGGATTTTCTGCTGCAGTAATAGTTTTACATTGCATTACCATCCATGCTTTCATAATCCTTGACCGAAAGCTCCCTAGTAACAGGAATTCAATAAGTTCCTTGTCAAGGATTTAACATTTTACAGAAAAACAGGTGAAGATAAAAAGAATTAAAAATAAAAAGTATAGGCAATTTGACTGTATATTTTTTACCTGCAGAATTTGTAAATTCAAAAAGGAGGTCATTTTCATTCTTGGGTTATTTTGCAAAGAAAAATACAAATGTGGTTGTTGGTTGATCTAAATTGGTCTTTTAAAGGTATAGCAATGTTTCAAAATAAAAGTAACTCAAATTAATCATCATAGTATTTGGGCCATGGAGAATGTTATTTCAATTTTGTCAGAGTTGTATTTCAAAAGTAATTGAATAATAAAATATCCCCTCCCACCCTTTTTACCTAGTGTAACACTGCTCACCTCAGATGTGGAATCTGGTCACTTGTCAAGTGACCATCTTCTTACTGTGATCATAAGGAAAACCCTGCCCACCTTTACAGGTTTTTCAGGTTTTCCTTTATAAAGATTGTCCCACTCTGTGATCTATCTGGACAGTCTTGCTGCTCTGAGGTGAGCAGTGTTACATCAGTAAAAGGGGCAGTAGGGGGATACTTTATCATTCAATTACTCTTGAACTACAACTCTGACAGTAGTGAAATAACACTCTCCATGGCCCAAATACTATGAAGATTAATTGGAGCTGCTTTTATTGTGAAACATTACTATCCCTTTAAAACCTTAATTTCTAGAGCACTCCAAAGCATTACTTTGTAATATCGTGAAGACCTCTGCAGTATTCAAGGGGTTAAAAGCTTCATTTAACCCTTTGAGTGCCAGAGGGGTACGCAACACATTGCAAAGGGTTAAAGGCTATTGGCCCACATTCATAAAAACAAACTAATTACTCTGGACAGAACCAACAGCACCATAGGGGACAAATACAAATTGCTGATTTATTAAATTAAGAGAGTTCCAGCCACGCTCTGTCCATTTTAAGGGCAAACCCCACCCACCCCAATCAAGCCACACCTGCGTTATGACACAAATCACTTTATTTGAACAATCCCACCCCCAGACCTTAGTGGACCTTTGGATGATTGGCACAAGAAGGTTTCTAGATATGATTTAACCCCCATGAATACTAGGGAGGTCTTCTCAAAGTGTTGGAGACCTCTCTAGAATTCAAGGGGTTAAAAACCATTTCAAATAACAGGAAATGTGTTGAATTTTCATTTCACCCCTACAGAGCAGTTGGTTTGCTCCACTGAATAAGGTCCAGTGTGATAAAAGGGCGATTTATTTATTTTTGCAGGGGAGCAGATTGTTAATACGTGATATTAATATTGCTTCCTCCTTTATTCCTAACTAGTAATGTTGAAGTGGCTTTGCCCGTGATCGTATTAAAGACTGGCCTGTTGTACGTTCAGTACTTAGTCCTTCCATAACCATCACAAGACATCTGCTCATCGTACAAGGCTAAGCTGAATATAATGAAATAAACATTAGGAAGCCGGTCTGACTTTGATAATGTTAATACCACAGTCTGTAGGGCAGTGCTTTTCCACCTTTTTCTCCTCAATGTACCCCTAACACACAGTGCTGGCCTGGGCGGCAGGAGGGCAATTGTCCTCTGGGTCAGCCATCTGTCTGGGCTGGTGGGCCATGGCTTCATTCAATCTCCTGCTTGCTGCTATAAATGTAGCTACACTAGTGATACCACAGAGCTTATAACTGAAATGGATCTACACTAGTGATACCACAGAGCTTATAACTGAAATGGATCTACACTAGTGATATCACAGAGCTTACAACTGAAATGGAGCTACACTAGTGATACCACAGAGCTTACAACTGTAATGGAACTACACTAGTGATACCACAGAGCTTACAACTGAAATAGATCTACACTAGTGATACCACAGAGCTTACAACTGAAATGGAACTACACTAGTGATACCACAGAGCTTACAACTGAAATGGATCTACACTAGTGATACCACAGAGCTTACAACTGTAATGGATCTACACTAGTGATACCACAGAGCTTACAACTGTAATGGATCTACACTAGTGATACCACAGAGCTTACAACTGAAATGGATCTACACTAGTGATACCACAGAGCTTACAACTGTAATGGATCTACACTAGTGATACCACAGAGCTTACAACTGTAATGGATCTACACTAGTGATACCACAGAGCTTACAACTGAAATGGATCTACACTAGTGATACCACAGAGCTTACAACTGAAATGGATCTACAATAGTGATACCACAGAGCTTATAACTGAAATGGATCTACACTAGTGATACCACAGAGCTTATAACTGAAATGGATCTACACTAGTGATACCACAGAGCTTACAACTGTAATGGATCTACACTAGTGATACCACAGAGCTTACAACTGAAATGGATCTACACTAGTGATACCACAGAGCTTACAACTGAAATGGATCTACACTAGTGATACCACAGAGCTTATAACTGAAATGGAGATACACTAGTGATACCACAGAGCGTACAACTGAAATGGATCTACACTAGTGATACCACAGAGCTTATAACTGAAATGGAGATACACTAGTGATACCACAGAGCTTACAACTGAAATGGATCTACACTAGTGATACCACAGAGCTTACAACTGTAATGGAGCTACACTAGTGATACCACAGAGCTTACAACTGTAAGGGAGCTACACTAGTGATACCACAGAGCTTACAACTGAAATGGATCTACACTAGTGATACCACAGAGCTTACAACTGAAATGGATCTACACTAGTGATACCACAGAGCTTACAACTGAAATGGATCTACACTAGTGATACCACAGATCTTACAACTGAAATGGAGCTACACTAGTGATATCACAGATCTTACAACTGAAATGGAGCTACTAGTGGTATCACTAGTGTAGCTTTACTTAAAGGGATAGTAATACTTCAAAATTACTATCCCTTATATTGAAGTCCTTGAAAAACTGAATTAAATGCCACCAGCGGCATCTCTCAAACCTTTATGGTTTGCGAGATAGCCGCTTTTAAACTTCGCTCCCCCCTGCCTCCCCCATGACGACAGCGTTCTTGCTGCAGCAGGGAAATCCCTTCTTTGAATCAAGTTGAGGCTCTTCAGCAGAGCCAGATCTCATTATAGGAGAAACGATCCTTCACTAAAACGGTCTTCTACGTGTGTTTGGTAACCAAGAACACGTAGAAAACCATTTTAGTGAAGGATCTTGTCTTTCATAACGAGATCTCAGCTCTGCTGAAGAGCCTCTGCTTGATTCAATAAACGGATTTCCCTGCTGCAGCAAGAACGCTGACGTCAGGGGAAAGGCAGAGGGGAGTGACGTTTAAAAGCGGTTATCTCGCAAACCATAAAGGTTTGAGAGATGCCGCTGGTGGCATTTAATTCAGTTTTTCGAGGGCTTCAATATAAGGGATAGTAATTTTGAAGTACTATACCTTTAAATTATAAGCTCTATGGTATCATTAGTGTGGCCCCAATTCAGTTGTAAGCTTTGTGGTGCCACCTGTGTTACTTCTCAGCATTAATGCCAATTTTAAAATTGACAAAAATATTAACCTGGGATGGTAGACTGGAACGATAGTAGAAATGGGCCACTTGATTGTAGTTGCCCCCACCCCAGGCCACAGGTTGCCAGCCCTTCCCTGGTAACACATATTTTGGAATCTTGAGGGGATACCCCTAATATGGACATATCATTTGCCAAGAGCTTAAAGGGATAGTAATGTTTCAAAATAAAAGCAGTTCCAATTAATCTTCATAGTATTTGGGCCATGGAGAGTGTTATTTCAATACTGTCAGAGTTGTAGTACAAGAGTAATTGAATGATAAAGTATCCCCCTCCCGCTCCTTTTACTGATGTAACACTGCTCACCTCAGAGCAGCAAGACTGTCCGGATGGATCACAGAGAGGGACAATCAGAACCTGAAAAACATGTCAAGGGGGGCAGGGCTTGCCTTATGATCACAGTAAGAAGATTGTCCCTTGCTGTGACCTGTTCAGTCAAGAGACCAGATTCCACATCTGAGGTGAGCAGTAAAAGGGGCGGGAGGGGGATACTTTATCATTCAGTTACTCTTGTACTACAACTCTGACAGTATTGAAATAACACTCTCCATGGCCCAAATACTATGAAGATTAATTGGAGCTGCTGTTTTTGGGAAACATTACTATCCCTTTAATGAAGGGGAACATATATAAATATAAGATAATTCTTCGGTCTCACAGTCAGAACAGGAAAAGCAAACATATAGTTAACAATTTCAATAAATCTATATCTGAAACTAATGTTCACATTTTTAGTACGTGACGTTCTATGACCGTCACTGGTCCTTAAGGGTATAAGGACCATGACGGTCATACCACGTCACGTAGTCCTTACGGGGTTAAACTTCATTATATGTGTTTATCAGTTAGTCTGTGTAAATAAAATGCTTTATCCTTGCTCTAAATTATTTATTAAGTTACACCACAAGGTATCAGAAGGTCATAAAATGACCTAAAAATTATCGTTAATGCCCCACCCACCAGCCACACCCCCAACAACACCACCTAAAACAAAAGTGTCCCTCTTTGGCCATTTGGAATGTTGGGGGGTATGTAGGATCAATGGTCCTTAACCAGGGTACATGGGACACTTTTTTCTACAAAGGCTTTGACAAAATGTAAATGTTAATTTTTAACCCTTTGAGTGCAAGGGAGGTATCCAACGCAATGCATTAGATACGTCTCTGGCAAATGAATGCACAAGAGGTTTATTTTTGTAAATATGATCGGGAGACCTCAGAATAAATGTATATTTATGTATTGTTCCCTTATGATCTGGGTAAATGACACAAAATGTGTTGGGGGAGCCCTGAAGACTACAGTTTGGGTGCCGTGAGTAAAATGAGACTGAGAAACACTTGCATTGCTATGGTAGCGAGAAGAGTGTTTGCTCTCAATTCCTGTAACTCTCATGATGTCAGCTGTTCATTTCCCACCCAGCTCTCTCCATTCATGCTGCTGATGCTTCAGATTTCCTTCAATGAGTTTAACCTTTGAGCATCGGTGATCGCATAAAAGAAAATAGAGGCAGAAGGAAGAGCAGACGGCTGAATTAAGATGCCCCGGAAAATTTAAAGTGATACTTTCACCTTAATTCAAGTTTGCATATTTGAAAACTGTGTTAAAGGGACAGTAACATCCCATAAAAAATGCTTATACCTTTGTAGTGCTTAAAAAATTAAACTATGGTTTGAGAGATATTGGCATTCAAAGTTCCCCCCTCCCTCCCCTTTCCCTGACGTCAGCGCTGTGCTGACTGCAGGGGAATGCTGTCCAGAGACAAACAGGCGGCTCTGCAGCAGAGCAGAAATCACGTTATTGTAAAATAATTACTTAACTGGAAAGGTCTACAACGTGTGACTGGTTTGCAAGCACACTTTGTAGACCATTACAATGAAGTAATTATTTTTAAATAAAGCGATTGCGGCTCTGCTGAAGAGCCGCCTCAAGTAGGCCGACACAGATCTCTTGCTGTCAGCTTTACAGCTGACATCAGGAGAAGGGGAGCGAGGGGGGAACTTTGAAAGCGAATATCTCTCAAACCATAGCGGTTTGACAGATAGGATTTGTGGCATAGAGTTTATTTTTTTACCCCTTAAGGACCCTTGACGGTCATAGTACTTCATGGGTGGATTTGAGTTAACCCCCCGCGGCAGTTCGGGGAGTCCGGAACCGGAAAAAAAAAAAAAGCTCCGTGGTCCTTAAGTGACTGCAATGCGCCGGTCGTTAAGGGGTTAAGCACTACAAAACTATAAACATTTTTAATGGGACATTACTGTCCCTTTAAAAACTGCCTATATGTCATGTTAACCAAAAGTCCAGCAGATGTCTAGTATAGGAAATAGTCACACTTTTATTTCTGGGCAAAGTGAAAGTGACCATTTCCTGGTACTGCTCAAATCTGCATTATCAAATAAATAGTCATTGAAACCTTCATTAGCATGTGACAAATCAATGAAAAGGCTTCATTAGCATATTAAACATAATTGATTAGTTTAATTAGCATATGAAAAATCGGTGATTCCGCACAGTGCCGCAATTAGCATATGAAGAAGTGTAAATATCTCCTGAACTGTACATTTGCTGGCCTTTTGGGTAACGTAAAACATAGGCAGTTTTTAATGCAGTTTTCAAATATGCAAACTTGAATTAAAAAGACAGTAATGTTTCATAATAAAAGCAGCTCTAATTAATCATCATAGTATTTGGGCTTTGGAGAGTGCTATTTCAGTTCTGTCAGAGTTGTAGTTCAAGAGTAATTGAATGACAAAGTATCCCCCTCCCGCCCCTTTTACTGATGTAACACTGCTCAGCCAGATCAGGAGGGAGGTGCCCAGGTAGACTGCAGAGAGGGACAATCGTCAATTAAGATAAGGGAAAAACCTGAAAAACTTGTCAAGGGGGGCAGGGCTTTCATTGTTTTCATAGGAAGAAGATTGTCCCCTTCTGTTATCTGTCTGGTCTATGGACTGGATTCCACATCTGAGAAGAGATGGCTTACACTAGGTAAAAGGGGCGGGAGGGGAAACTTTGCTTGTGAATATCTCTCAAATCATAAAGGTTTGAGAGATAAGACTTATACCGTTCTTCATGTTTTTTAATGCCTACAAAATAAAATAAAGTTAAAACGAAGTATTACTATCCCTTTAAGACAATGGTGAAAATATCAAAAACTAAGTGTGGGTTCACTTCAGAATATCAGGGACAAGCCCCCCACACTTGTATTTATTAGAGCTTTGCTTTTATTCCTAAATCGTCATGATAAAAAAAAGGTATTTTCTTAATAAATACAGTACTAGGAGACTGTCCCAGTCACTCACAAGTGACCTCATAATCCTTAAAATGTGCAGTTAGTTTTTTATATTTTCACCATTTTTTTTTATTCTCATGGGCAGGCCCGGACCGGGACAGAAATAGGCCCAGGCATATAAGGCTGAGCAGCCTGGAGCGGCGGCCTTCACTGACACTGACTGTCTCAGGGTTGGGCTGTCGGCCGACAGTGATTGTGGGTGGAGCTTATAATCACGTGCGGTGCGCCGCACGGCCGCGTGTTGATTACCCGCCCACCAGGAAACTTGTAACGAGGTGGCAGTCTTTAAAGACGGCCCAAACTCATTTAATGATTAATTTTTTTTTTTTTTGCTCATGGGCCTTTAAATTCATCTGGTTTCCTCTTCTTTCTTCCTTAAAGGGATAGTAATACTTCGTTTTATCTTTAATTCATTTTATAGGCATAAAAAAAACATGAAGAACGATATAAGTCTTATCTCTCAAACCTTTATGGTTTGAGAGATATTCACAAGCAAAGTTTCCCCTCCTGCCCCTTTTACCTAGTGTAAGCCATCTCTTCTCAGGTGTGGAATCCAGTCCATAGACCAGACAGATAACAGAAGGGGACAATCTTCTTCCTATGAGAACAATGAAAGTTCTGCCCCCCTTGACAAGTTTTTCAGCTTTTTCCCTTATCTTAATTGAAGATTGCCCCTCTCTGTGATCCATCTGGACAGTCTTGCTGCTCTGGGTGAGCAGTGTTACATCAGTAAAAGGGGCGGGAGGGGGATACTTTATCATTGAATTACTCTTGAACTAAAACTCTGACAGAATTGAAATAACACTCTCCAAAGCCCAAATACTATGATGATTATTTAGAGCTGCTTTTATTATGAAACATTACTATCCATTTAAAAGGGTCAGTATAAGGTCAGGACAAGATTATATTAGGTGAAAGATGGGTCATGTTGCCATGACTTAGTCACTGCCTTGTCTTTACTAGCAGCTTTATTCATCCAAAGTCACATTTTTTATTCAAGCAGTATTACAGATTGTTTTGTTGCTCATGGGATATCCCAAAAGAGTCCACTGTAATCATGCGTTTGTGATACTCAGCTTTTCAAAGGATATCACAGCATCATCTGGCTGCAAAACATTGTGAAGCAATCATGAAAATCCCAAACTATCTTTTGAATAACTTTTGAAATAAGCATCTACAAGCATTGGGGGCATTTTTGCTCTGCTCAATAGGAAAAGCCTATTACAATGGTGGGTAACACATGGTCCTCCAGCTGCTTCCAGACTACAATACCCCAGTAGCATTGTACAGGGAGTTTGCTGTAACACTACAGCACAGAAACCCAGCTTCGAAGGGGAGTGTGAACGCGCTCCCTGGGGCAGCTGGGAAATCAAGCGGGACATTCAGTCCCGCAGAATGTGGAAGTGCCTGATTTTGACGGGCTAATATCTGCACTAGTAAGCAATTTTTTTTACAAAATACACCCAGCTCTAATGTTGGGTTAACTATTAAAACCCACTACAAAAGTTTGAATGTAGGTGATACTTGCGCTTTAATATAAAAAACATGTTGTAACATTCACACGTACACATTGTAACATTCCCATAGCTTTATAGAACTTAAAGTGTTAGTTATGTCTGAAAAAACCTTTTTTGCATTTAGAAGAGCTTAAAAAGCTGATCTAAATGCAAAAAACCGTATCTCTCAAACCGCTATGGTGTAAGAGATACGGGTGTTTAAACTTTGATTTCTCCTACTGACAGCTGTAAAGCTGTCAGCAGGAGATGCGTGTCGGTCGACACGCTGGCGCGTGAGAAGTGCCGAGATCTCGTTACTTACACGGAATCCCTCCATTGGAATGGTCTAAAACATGTGCCTGAATACTAGACACACGTTTTAGACCATTCCAATGAAGGGATTCCGTGTAAGTAACGAGATCTCGGCACTTCTCAAGCGCCTCCGTGTCGGCCGACACGCATCTCCTGCTGACAGCTTTACAGCTGTCAGTAGGAGAAATCAAAGTTTAAACGCCCGTATCTCTTAAACCATAGCGGTTTGAGAGATAAGGTTTTTTGCATTTAGATCAGCTTTTTAAGCTCTTCTAAATGCAAAAAAGTTTTTTTCAGACATTACTAACACTTTAAAGGGATAGTAATGGCTGATTTTAACAAAATGTAATATTGTAGATATTAAAAAAAATAAACAAACTGATGTAAATCCAGTTTCACAAACATGTATAGTTTGGGAGGGATATGCTTCTAAAATTTCCCCCTCCCCTTTCACAGACGTCAGCGCTCTAGCTGACAGAAGAAAATCCTGGTCCTGGAACCATCCGGAGGCTCTTCAGCAGAGCCGAAATAGCGCTATCTAAAAAGAAATACTTCACCGGAACTGTCTACAAGGTGCGCTTGCAAACCGGGCACACTGTGTAGACTGTTCCACTTAAGTATTTCTTTTTTAGATCTAGCTATCTCGGCTCTGCTGAAGAGCCGCCGGCCTGCCCCGGGACCAGGATCACATGCTGTCAGCTAGACAGATGATGTCTGTGAAAGGCAGTGACGTAACTACAGGGGTCGCACCAGCGACCAGGCCCGTCACTCCAGTGGCCCGCCTGCCCCCTGAGACCCCTCCCCCTGGTGCCCGCAATCTCCCTCCGGCTCTCTAGTAATGCAGAGCGCTGGGAGATGACATCATCTCCCAGCGCTCTGCATTACAGAAGAGGACAGCGCGGGAGCACAATGCGCCAGCCAACCTCTCCTGCCACTCCACTGGACCACCAGGGATTGGGAGGTAGGAGATGGGGGCATTGTGGAGGACCTGGGGGCCAATGTGTTTGGGGGTTGGGGGGGGGCCCATGGCACTTCTTGCACCAGGGCCTGGAGGGTTCTAGTTAAGCCTCTGGTGAAAGGGGCGGGAGGGGAACTTTATCGCTGTATATTTCGCAAACCATATATGTTTGAGAGCCTGGATTTACATCAGTTAATTTATTTTTTTAATATCTACAATATTACATTTTGTTAAAAGCCGCCATTACTATCCCTTTAAGAAATGTGAAATTGCATGTACTGTTTTCCCTGCAAACTGTGGGAATCAATTGCCCTTTGTACTCCTCACTTCCTGGTCAGGAGGTGGTACTTTACTAAGTAAGACACAACAGGAAGTGAGGAGTGCAAAGAAAAATGTATTCCCCTGATAAACAGCAAAAACAATATCATATAATTTAAAGTGCAACTTACATGAAAAGATAAAAAAGTATATGTTAATGCTCAGACTTTTATCAGTTAATTGCCACCATCTCAGCATTGTAAGTAGGGTTGCCGATAGGGTTGCCGATACCAGCATTTGCGCGAGTACTTGTACTCGCGCAAATGCAGCCGATGCCAGCACCGATACCCTGTGTCAGGGTCGGTGCTGCAGAGAGGGAGCCCGGGGAGCTGCTCACAATGCTCCCCGGTCACCTCTCTTTCTCCTGCAGCGCCGGAGCGTTGCCGCGGGTTACCATGGCAACGCTCCGATGCTGACCTCTGCCGGGGCTCGCGAGAGAACAGCGAGCACCTGGCAGAGGAGGGTAAGTGAGGCAAGATGGGGCAGCGGGTGTTGAAAGAGGCAGAGAGTGGGGTCAAGAGGGAGAAAGAGGCAAAAGGAGGAAGGATCAGGAGACAAAAGGAGGGGGGCCAAGAAGAGGCAAAAGGAGGGGTGATCAGGAGGGAGAGAGAGAGAGAGGCAAATGGGTGGGATCAAGAGTCAAGGAGGGGGACAAAGGGGGATCAAAAGGGAAAAATCCAAGGCAAAAGAAGGGGGCTCAAGAGGGGGAGAATGAAGTAAAAGGTGGGAAACAAGAGGAGGAGAAAGAGTCAAAAGGGGAGAATCAAGAGGTGGTGTGTGAGTGTGTGTATATATATATAATATATATATTTCAAGTACTCACAGATACCAATTACCTATACTTTTTTTTGCGGTCATTTGCCAGTTTTCCAAGTACCTAAAGCATATAGGTACTTGGAAAACTGGCAAATGACCTCTAAAAAAAAGTATCGGTAATTGGTATCGGTGAGTACTTGAAAAAAGTATCGGTACTCGTACTCGGTCTTCAAAAATCGGTATCGGTGCATCTCTAATTGTAAGCTCACACCTCCCAACATTTCAAATAGGTAAAGTGGAACACTTTTGTTTTAGGTGGTGTTTCTGGGGGCATGTTGGTGGGTAGGAGAATTTTTAGGTTACTACGTGACCTATTGACAGTGCTTTATTCCTCTGAATAAATGATTTAGAACGAGATAAAAGTATTTCATTTACAGAGATTAATCTGAAGATTAAAGGGATAGTAATACTTAAAACGCAAAAAAATATATGTTGTAGGGTTTATCCCCCTGAGTAAAACAAGAGTACTCCCACTGCTGAAAGGTGTTTCATTCGAAAGTTATTAATTTTCAAAGTTTAAGTTTTTAGGTGCAATATCACAGTGGCCTGAAATTGTACAGTGGCACTGTTGCTACACCATCCTATGGAGATTTATGGTCCTGGGACCAGAGCTGTCCATAGGATTGTGTGGCAACAGCGCCACTGTACAATTTCAGGCCCCTGTGATATTGCACCTAAAAAATTCAACTTTGAAAATTAATAACTTTTGAATGAAACACCTTTCAGCAGTGGGAGTACTCTTGTTTTACTCAGGGGGATAAACCCTACAACATATTTTTTTTTACATTTTAAGTATTACTATCCCTTTAACTATACATTTATGTGAGTTTTATTGCGGTGGAGCAATGTGATAGACTAATATACACACTGCTCATTCTGCTCTCCTAAAAACAGGTACATCACAGTAGAAAAGAGGGACAGAGGGATTTGTGTATCAGAGAGGGACTATCTCTCCTAAAGAGGGACATTTGGGAGGTATGTAAATTTACAACACTAAATGTACAGGTCTGACCCAAGCTTCTGCAACAGCTGAGTCTGCCCTTGTTAAGACTATGATACCAGCAGATCCATTACTCCTAGCCCAGAGCATGCATAGGAAAATGGCATAACGTTACACCAATTTCACAGAGCTTCATTTAACCCCTTAAAGACCACAGATCCTAGTGGTAAATTGTGGTTAAGGACCTCATAGAGGACATTTGGCTTGCCAAAACATGTGACTGATATTGTGTACTGGCACACAGAACGGGGGGCTGAGAGAGACCACCCTGGTCATGGAACAGTCAATTTCAGACCCCCCCCAAGTGCTTATAGCAGTCCCATTGGAGCTCTGTACGCACAAAATGCATGATGTGCCCGGAATGTCACTGGTCCTTTAGGCAAGGTACTCGGTGACGTTCCTGACACGTCACCGGCCCTAAAGGGTTAATACATGGCGATAAACGAGACACGGTGGAAAAGGTCTCCCCAAAACGACCATACACCACCCCATTGCTCTCTTTTTGGACCAAGGGATGTTAAGTTGAGAACGTTCAGTGGAAGTATCTTAGTAAATTGGCATTATTTATCATCATTGTACATCCCCCCCATTAACGAGTGTCAAAGTGTGAAAACCTTTACATACACATCTGTGATCCTTTCATAAAATAAAGCGGTACATTTTATCATCTGTGTCCCTTTAAGTCCTTTTAAATCTAAAAGTCATGAATAGTCCTGCATTATCTCTAGAAGTCGTCTCCACTCCTCACAGAAATAGCCTAAACAACTACCCAGATTAACCAGTCATGGTCCCCTCCTCCCAGCATGCATCTGTGTCCATGCAGATGTCACATCTGGCCATCCCGAGCAAGGGAGATCGGCAATGTAATGTAATTATAGGATATAAAGGAATTTATATGAGAAATAAGGGGTTAAATATTCCATTGTTGCTTAAAGAGACTCAGATTTTTTTCTTAGTAAATACCTTAACTTCTTGGGGTGAGAGAAACGTAAATCTTACAGACTGCAGTGTGTGGGAGTCCACTTAAATGTCATGTGGTCCGTTGTTACTGCTGTAATACAAATTCCTCTTACATGTAACATTCACAGTTCTACGTGTGGAGAGAACTAAATATAAGTGAACTAGTTTTAAAGCCCGTGTACATGGGCCAACAATGGCGGCGCTGCACTCATGCGCAGTAGAGACTGCCCGCGCCTGATGCGGACCACTCCGAATTCAGACCGTAGTCCTCTCTGCACACCCTCCTGGGACAGCTTGGTCCTAGGAAGGTGCGCAGATAGGACTCCGGTCTGAATTCTCTGTATCAGCCGAGGTGCAGGCAGTCTCAACTGTGCATGACGGCTTCTGACAAACATACTTTAGCGGATTATTATATAGAATATCTATGGTTTGATGTTCATCACCTGTGGGGATCCAGTTATTTTTTTATATACTACCCCTTCTGTGTCTGTGACCTAGAATCCATCATACAGCAGACAAGTACACCTATAGAACTACTGTGTGTGTGTGATTACCTAGGTAGGAGTCCATCATACAGCAGACAAGTATACCTATAGAATTACTGTGTGTGTGTGTGATCACCTAGGTAGGAGTCCATCATACAGCAGACAAGTATATCTATAGAATTACTGTGTGTGTGTGTGTGTGTGTGTGTGTGTGTGTGTGATCACCTAGGTAGGAGTCCATCATACAGCAGGGATACTTGGGAGGTACATACCCCTCATATCTCCTAAAGAGGGACACTTGAGAGGTTTGGACCCCTCATATCTCCTAAAGAGGAACACGTGGGCGGTACGGACCACTAATATCTCCTAAAGAGGGACACTTGGGAGATACAGACCCCCAATATCTCCTAAAGAGGGACACTTGGGAGATACAGACCACCAATATCTCCTAAAGAGGAACATGTGGGAGGTACGGACCCCTAATATCTCCTACAGAGGGACACTTGGGAGGTATGGACCCCTAATATCTCCTATAGACGTACACTTCGGGGGTATGGACCCGTAATATCTCCTATACAAGGACACCTGGGAGGTATGGACCCCTAATATCTGCTAAAGAGAAACACTTGGGATGTATGTACCCCTAATATCTGCTGAAGAGGGACACTTGGGAGGTACGGACCCCTAATATCTCCTAAAGAGGGACACTTGGGAGGTACGGACCCCTAATATCCCTGCTATATATAGAGTGCAGGTTGAGTATTTTGTGAACATATATACCTTTAAATCAGGGACACATGAAAACTTAATTCTATGGACTGCACAGTAATCAGTTGAACCCTAACATGTGGCTCACCAGCTGTTACTGGACTACAGTCCCACCAGACTCATCTGACCAATGACCATGGTTGGTGGCCCAGCCCTGATATACTCTATCCCCAGGGTACACAGTACACACAGAGGTCTGCATGTTACACAGTCCTTATCTGTTTCCTTATAATGTGTCCTCCCCTGGAATCTGAGCACCATGTAACCTCTTCACTGCCAGTCTGGGACCGCTAACATGATGCTGCCCATCCGCACACATCAATACAGCCCTCACTGCCACCCTGGGTCATTAACACTTTAAGAACCAGGGAGGTGTGCAATACACTGCTTTGCAAGTGTTGAACGTCCCTCTGGTCCCTAAAGGGTTAACACACTGTGGCTCATACACCAAAAAGAGATGGATACATATTGGGGTAAACTGCCCCGCAGGGGAATAATACAAATTCTACTTGATTTTTAGGGGGGCTTTAAACCTATTAATTACTAGAAGTGCCCAACACATTGCGAGGCCTCTCTAACATTCAAAGGGTTAACCTTTTGTGTGCCAGAAAGGTACGCAAAGCATTGCCAGCAATGCGTTGCATACCACTTTGGCACTCAAAGGGTTCCAATCCCATTAAACTCCATGGGATTTAGGAATAGTTTTATCTGTGCCCTGCGGGGCAGTGGGATTCCTGCCACCCGCAGACAATAACCCAACTGCCCCCAACACACACTCACTGCCAGTCTGGATCACGCCGATGCCCTCACTTCCACCCTGGCACAATCACACGTTACCACTTCTTTACTGCCAGCTGTAACACACAGCACACAAAGGGTTAAGCAGCCCAGCCCACGTCCCATCCCTTGCCATGCACAACCAGAGAGCAGGAGGCAGATTACAGCTCTGACAGTTCTCCCGTCTGTAACACACTCCGTGCCAGGAAAGGGTTAAATCTGCTTGCCTCCCCCCCCCCTTCCTTTACCAGACAGACAGGAATCCCAAAATCTTACCCTGTGTAACGCTTCACAGATCTCACCGCTCCTCCGTATAACACAGCTGCCCCATGCCAGGCTCCCTACCGTACCACCTCCTCATCCAGAGGGCAGGACACCGAGTGTGACCTCAGTGAGTGAGTGGGACCCAGGCAAGACAGTGAGTGAGTGGGATCCAGGCAAGACAGTAAGTGAGTGGGACCCAGGCAAGACAGTGAGTGAGTGGGGTCCAGGCAGTGAGTGAGCCCTCAGTAAATATTCTCCAGATCAGGTCAGGACAGTGAGTGTGAACTCAGTGAGTGGGATCCAGCAGGACGGTAGGGGTACAGGCAGAACTCAGTGAGAGGGGTAAGTCCCGGAGCGGTTCCTCAGCTCTGTCCCTGTTCCCCGCAGACTGAGGGACATGTGCAGGCTCACACCCAGTACACACAGTGAGGAAGTTACAGGCTGAGCCGGTCCTCCCCCTCCAGCAGCCTCACACATCACACACAGGCCAGGACACACACATCATACACAGGACACACATCATACACAGGACACACACACATCACACAGGCCAAGACACACACACATCACACAGACCGGGACACACACACATCACACAGGCCAGGACACACACACATCACACAGGCCAGGACACACACACATCACACAGACCGGGACACACACACATCACACAGGCCAAGACACACACACATCATACAGACCGGGACACACACATCACACAGACCAGGACACACACACATCATACACAGGACACACACATCACACAGACCGGGACACACACATCACACAGACCAGGACACACACACATCATACACAGGACACACACATCACACAGACCGGGACACACACATCACACAGACCGGGACACACACATCATACACAGGACACACACACATCACACACAGGACACACACACATCATACACAGGACACACACACATCACACAGGCCAGGACACACACATCACACAGGCCAGGACACACACATCACACAGGCCAGGACATACACACATCACACAGGCCGGGACACACACACATCACACACACACACACACACACACACACACACACATCACACACACACACACACATCACACACACACACACACATCACACACAGGGTACATACACATCACACAGGACACACACACACATCACACAGGACACACACATCACACAGGACACACACATCACACAGGACACACACACACACATCACACAGGCCTGGACACACACACATCACACAGACCGGGACACACACACATCACACAGGACACACACACACATCACACAGGACACACACATCACACAGGCCGGGACACACACACATCACACAGACCGGGACACACACACATCACACAGACCGGGACACATACACACATCACACAGGACACACACACACACATCACACAGGACACACACACATCACACAGGCTGGGACACACACACATCACACAGGACACACACACACATCACACAGACCGGGACACACACACATCACACAGGACACACACACATCACACAGGACACACACACACATCACACAGGACACACACATCACACAGGCCGGGACACACACACATCACACAGACCGGGACACACACACATCACACAGACCGGGACACATACACACATCACACAGGACACACACACACACATCACACAGGACACACACACATCACACAGGCTGGGACACACACACATCACACAGGACACACACACACATCACACAGACCGGGACACACACACATCACACAGGACACACACACATCACACAGGCCAGGACACACACACATCACACAGACCGGGACACACACACATCACACAGGACACACACATCACACAGACCAGGACACACACACATCACACAGGACACACACATCACACAGGACACACACACACACATCACACAGGCCAGGACACACACACATCACACAGACCGGGACACACACACATCACACAGGACACACACACACACATCACACAGGACACACACACACACATCACACAGGCCAGGACACACACACATCACACAGACCGGGACACACACACATCACACAGGACACACACACATCACACAGACCAGGACACACACATCACACAGACCGGGACACACACACATCACACAGACCGGGGCACACACACATCACACAGGACACACACACACACACATCACACAGGACACACACACACATCACACAGGCCAGGACACACACATCACACAGACCGGGACACACACACATCACACAGACCGGGGCACACACACATCACACAGGACACACACACACACATCACACAGGACACACACACACATCACACAGGCCAGGACACACACATCACACAGACCGGGACACACACACATCACACAGACCGGGGCACACACACATCACACAGGACACACACACACACATCACACAGGACACACACACATCACACAGGCCAGGACACACACATCACACAGGCCAGGACACACACACATCACACAGACCGGGACACACACACATCACACAGGACACACACACACATCACACAGACCAGGACACACACACATCACACAGGCCAGGACACACACACATCACACACACACACATCACACAGGCCAGGACACACACACATCACACAGACCGGGGCACACACACAGGCCAGGACACACACAACAGACACAGACCGGGACACACACAGGACACACACACACAGGCCAGGACACACACACATCACACACAGGCCAGGACACACACAGTACACACACACACACACAGGCCAGGACACACACACACAGGCCAGGACACACACACATCACACAGGCCAGGACACACACAGGACATGCACGAATCACACACAGGACACACACATCACACACAGGACACACACATCACAAACAGGACACACACACAGGATACACACACAGGACACACACATCACAAACAGGACACACACACAGGATACACACACAGGACACACACGGCACACCCATCACACACACATCACATACACAGGACACACACATTATACAGACCCGTACACACACACACATCACACAGGCCAGGGGACACACACATCACACAGGCCAAGGGACACACAAATCACACACAGGACACACACACAGGCCAGGACACACACACATCACACAGACCAGGACACACACATCTCACACAGGACACACACATCACACACAGGACACACACACATCACACACAGGCCAGGACACACACACATCACACAGACCAGGACACACACATCTCACACAGGACACACACATCACACAGGCCAGGACACACACACAAATCACACACAGGACACACACACATCACACAGACCAGGACACACACACAGGCCAGGACACACACATCACACAGACCAGGACACACACATCTCACACAGGACACACACACATCACACAGACCAGGACACACACATCACACAGACCAGGACACACACACACATCACACACAGGCCAGGACACACACACATCACACAGGACACACACACACATCACACAGGACACACACACATCACACAGGACACACACACATCACACAGGACACACACACACATCACACAGGCCAGGACACACACACATCACACAGACCGGGACACACACACACATCACACAGGCCAGGACACACACACATCACACAGACCGGGACACACACATCTCACACAGGACACACACACATCACACAGACCAGGACACACACACACATCACACAGACCAGGACACACACATCACACAGACCAGGACACACACACACATCACACAGACCAGGACACACACATCTCACACAGGACACACACATCACACAGGCCAGGACACACACACATCACACAGACCGGGACACACACACATCACACAGGACACACACACACACATCACACAGGACACACACACACACATCACACAGGCCAGGACACACACACATCACACAGACCGGGACACACACACATCACACAGGACACACACACACATCACACAGGCCAGGACACACACATCACACAGACCGGGACACACACACATCACACAGACCGGGGCACACACACATCACACAGGACACACACACACACATCACACAGGCCAGGACACACACACATCACACAGACCGGGACACACACACATCACACAGGACACACACACACATCACACAGGCCAGGACACACACACATCACACAGGACACACACACATCACACAGGCCAGGACACACACACATCACACAGGCCAGGACACACACACATCACACAGACCGGGGCACACACACAGGCCAGGACACACACAACAGACACAGACCGGGACACACACAGGACACACACACACAGGCCAGGACACACACACACATCACACACAGGCCAGGACACACACAGTACACACACACACACAGGCCAGGACACACACACACAGGCCAGGACACACACACATCACACAGGCCAGGACATGCACGAATCACACACAGGACACACACATCACACACAGGACACACACATCACAAACAGGACACACACACAGGATACACACACAGGACACACACATCACAAACAGGACACACACACAGGATACACACACAGGACACACACGGCACACCCATCACACACACAGGACACACACACATCACATACACAGGACACACACATTATACAGACCCGTACACACACACACATCACACAGGCCAGGGGACACACACATCACACAGGCCAAGGGACACACAAATCACACACAGGACACACACACAGGCCAGGACACACACACATCACACAGACCAGGACACACACATCTCACACAGGACACACACATCACACACAGGACACACACACATCATACACAGGCCAGGACACACACACATCACACAGACCAGGACACACACATCTCACACAGGACACACACATCACACACAGGACACACACACATCACACACAGGCCAGGACACACACACATCACACAGACCAGGACACACACATCTCACACAGGACACACACATCACACAGGCCAGGACACACACACAAATCACACACAGGACACACACACATCACACAGACCAGGACACACACACATCACACACAGGCCAGGACACACACACATCACACAGACCAGGACACACACAGGACACACACATCACACAGGCCAGGACACACACACAAATCACACACAGGACACACACACATCACACAGGCCAGGACACACATCACACAGACCAGGACACACACATCTCACACAGGACACACACACATCACTCAGACCAGGACACACACATCACACAGACCAGGACACACACACATCACACAGGACACACACACACATCACACACAGGCCAGGACACACACACATCACACAGGACACACACACACATCACACAGGACACACACACATCACACAGGACACACACACACATCACACAGGCCAGGACACACACACATCACACAGACCGGGACACACACACACATCACACAGGCCAGGACACACACACATCACACAGACCGGGACACACACACATCTCACACAGGACACACACACATCACACAGACCAGGACACACACACACATAACACAGACCAGGACACACACATCACACAGACCAGGACACACACACACATCACACAGACCAGGACACACACATCACACAGGCCAGGACACACACACAAATCACACACAGGACACACACACATCACACAGACCAGGACACACACACATCACACAGACCGGGACACACACACATCTCACACACAGGACACATACACATATCACACAGGCCAGGACACACACACATCACACACATCACAAACAAGACACACACAGGATACACACACATCACACAGGCCAGGATACACACACATCACACACAGGGCACACACACATCACACAGAGGCCAAGACACACACATCACACACAGGTCACACACACATCACACAGAGGCCAAGACACACACATCACACACAGGTCACACATCACACAGACCAGGACACACACACATCACCCACAGGACACACACATCACACACAGGACACACACATCACCCACAGATCACACACAGGCCAGGACACACACACATCACCCACAGGACACACACATCACCCACAGGACACACACATCACACAGACCAGGACACACACACACATCACACAGGCCAGGACACACACACATCACACAGACCAGGACACACACACATCACACACAGGACACACACATCACACAGAGGCCAAGACACACACATCACACACAGATCACACATCACACAGACCAGGACGCACACACATCACACACAGGGCACACACACACACATCACCCACAGGACACACACATCACACACAGGGTACATACACATCACACACAGGACACACACACACACATCACACACAGGACACACACACATCACACAGACCAGGACACACACACATCACACACAGGACACACACATCACACACAGACCAGGACACACACATCATACACAGGACACACACACACAGACCAGGACGCACACACATCACACACAGGACACACACATCACACACAGGGTACATACACATCACACACAGGACACACACACACACATCACACACAGGACACACACACACATCACACAGACCAGGACACACACACATCACACACAGACCGGGACACACAGACCAGGACACACACATCACAGAGACCGGGACACACACACATCACACACAGACCGGGACACACGGACACACACAGACCGGGACACACACAGGACACACACACACAGGCCAGGACACACACAACACACACAGACCGGGACACACACACACACACAGACCGGGACACACACAGGACACACACACACAGGCCAGGACACACACACACATCACACACAGGCCAGGACACACGGACACACACAGACCGGGACACACACAGGACACACACACACAGGCCAGGACACACACAACACACACAGACCGGGACACACACACACATCACACACAGACCGGGACACACGGACACACACAGACCGGGACACACACAGGACACACACACACAGGCCAGGACACACACACACATCACACACAGGCCAGGACACACACACACATCACACAGACCGGGACACACACATCATACACAGGACACACACACAACACACAGTCCGGGACACACACATCATACACATCACACAGACCGGGATACACACACATCATACACAGGACACACACACATCACACAGTCCGGGACACACACATCATACACATCACACAGACCGAGACACACACAGGACACACACACACACACACAGGACACACACACATCACACACAGACCGGGACACACACAGATCACACAGACCGGGACACACACACATCACACACAGGACACACACACACATCACACACAGACCGGGACACGCACAGATCACACAGGACACACACACATCACACACAGACCGGGACACACACACACATCACACACAGGCCAGGACACACACAACACACACAGACCGGGACACACACAGGACACACACACACAGGCCAGGACACACACACATCATACACACACAGGACACACACATCATACACACACAGGACACACACACACATCACACAGGCCAGGACACACACACACATCACACAGGCCAGGACACACACATGACATGCACGAATCACACACACATCACACAGGTCAGGACACACACACATCACCCACAGGACACACACAGGCCAGGACACACACATCACCCACAGGACACACACACACACATCACCCACAGGACACACACATCACACACAGGCCAGGACACACACACATCACCCACAGGACACACACATCACACACAGGACACACACATCACACACAGACCGGGACACACACACACATCACACAGGCCAGGACACACACACATCACACAGACCAGGACACACACACACATCACACACAGGACACACACATCACACAGAGGCCAAGACACACACAGATCACACATCACACAGACCAGGACGCACACACATCACACACAGGGCACACACACATCACACACAGGGCACACACACATCACACACAGGGTACATACACATCACACACAGGACACACATCACACACAGGACACACACACATCACACAGACCAGGACACACACACATCACACACAGGACACACACATCACACACAGACCAGGACACACACATCATACACAGGACACACACACATCACACAGACCAGGACGCACACACATCACACACAGACCAGGACACACACACATCACCCACAGGACACACACATCACACACAGGGTACATACACATCACACACAGGACACACACACACACATCACACACAGGACACACACACATCACACAGACCAGGACACACACACATCACACACAGACCGGGACACACACAGACCAGGACACACACACATCACACACAGGACACACACACATCACACACAGACCGGGACACACACAGACACACAGACCAGGACACACACATCACACACAGGACACACACATCACACAGACCGGGACACACACACATCACACACAGACCGGGACACACGGACACACACAGACCGGGACACACACAGGACACACACACACAGGCCAGGACACACACAACACACACAGACCGGGACACACACACACACACACACAGACCGGGACACACACAACACACACAGACCGGGACACACGGACACACACAGACCGGGACACACGGACACACACAGACCGGGACACACACAGGCCAGGACACACACAACACACACAGACCGGGACACACGGACACACACAGACCGGGACACACACAGGACACACACACACAGGCCAGGACACACACACACACATCACACACAGGCCAGGACACACGGACACACACAGACCGGGACACACACAGGACACACACACACAGGCCAGGACACACACAACACACACAGACCGGGACACACACACACATCACACACAGACCGGGACACACGGACACACACAGACCGGGACACACACAGGACACACACACACAGGCCAGGACACACACACACATCACACACAGGCCAGGACACACACACACATCACACAGACCGGGACACACACATCATACACATCACACAGACCGGGATACACACACATCATACACAGGACACACACACATCACACAGTCCGGGACACACACATCATACACATCACACAGACCGAGATACACACAGGACACACACACACAGGACACACACACATCACACACAGACCGGGACACACACAGATCACACAGACCGGGACACACACACATCACACACACACATCACACACAGACCGGGACACACACAGATCACACAGGACACACACACATCACACACAGACCGGGACACACACACACACAGACCAGGACACACACACACATCACACACAGGCCAGGACACACACAACACACACAGACCGGGACACACACAGGACACACACACACAGGCCAGGACACACACACACATCACACACAGGCCAGGACACACACACATCATACACACACAGGACACACACATCATACACACACAGGACACACACACACATCACACAGGCCAGGACACACACATCACACAGGCCAGGACACACACATGACATGCACGAATCACACACAGGACACACACATCACAAACAGGACACACACACAGGACACACACGGCACACCCATCACACACACACACAGGACACACACACATCACATACACAGGGCACACACATTATACAGACCCGTACACACACACACACACATCACACAGGCCAGGACACACATACATCACACAGGCCAGGACACACACACAGGACATGCACACATCACACAGGCCAAGACACACACACATCACACACAGGACACACACACAGCACACACACACATCACAAACAAGACACACACAGAATACACACACATCACACAGGCCAGGATACACACACAGGGCACACACACATCACACAGAGGCCAAGACACACACAGGTCACACATCACACAGACCAGGACGCACACACATCACACAGACCAGGACACACACACATCACACACAGGCCAGGACACACACACATCACACACAGGACACACACATCACACACCGGACATGCGCACATCACACAGACCAGGACACACACAGACCAGGACACACACAGAGGACACATCACACCCACAGGACATGCACACATCACACACAGGGTACATACACAGGACACACACACAGGACACACACACATCACACAGACCAGGACAGACACACATCACACAGACCAGGACACACATCACACAGGCCAGGGCACACACACAGGACACACACACATCACACACACAGGACATGGACACACACACACATATCACACACAGGACACACACACATCACACAGACCAGGACACACACAGAGGACACATCACACCCACAGGACATGCACACATCACACACAGGGTACATACACATCACACACAGGACACACACATCACACACAGGACACACACACACCACACAGACCAGGACACACACACATTACACAGACCAGGACACACATCACACAGGCCAGGGCACACACACAGGACACACACACATCACACACACAGGACATGGACACACACACACATATCACACACAGGACACACACACATCACACAGGCCAGGACACACACACAGGACATACACACATCACCTTAACGCAATGCATTGGATATCTTTCTGTCACTCAAAGGGTTAAAAAATATTCCCATAAATTGTTAGTGGGGGATTATCATTTTAACCCTACAGTGCCATTGCTTTGCTCCAGAATTGCACCTAACTAGCTTAATGAATAACCCAAAAAGTGACACCTAGTGGGAGATTCAGTAAGCGGTGATAAAACAGAGATAATTTCTCCAGTGATATCACTTCTCCAATTCCTATGTTATTCTATGGACCCTTTTCAATAAGATCTCAAAAGTCGAAGAAATCTTAGTGCATTGACTCCATAGAATAACATTGGAATTGGAGAAATGATATCACTGGAGAAATTATCTCCGCTTTATCATCGCTTAGTGAATCTCACCCGTTATGTCCACTTTATCACCGCTGAGTGAATCTCTCCCATAGTCTTACGTTCCCTGACTCTATAACCTTAGTATTACCAAATAGTCACAATGTAACACTACTCGGAGCCCTGTGCTTACACGCAATATTATGTTGTAACAGCTAACAGGAGCAATAAGTGCACCCACTGTTGTAATACCGTGTGGATTCCAGTTATCAAGTCATTTGTTAATATCGGGAGGACTGTGATCATTAACAAGCAATCGCGTTCCTCCTACACCTCTCTCTGAAATAGTCATTAAACTGTGTTATGATAAATAAAAAATGTTACAGGAGTTGTCCCACTGAGTAAAACAATTGATTTATTATTATTTACTATTTTTTTTTTCAACTCAGCATAATTATTCATTCAAACTGTTAGCAACAGCACAAACTAGTGTCCAAAAGATTTTATATATATATATATATATATATATCATCATCATCATATATAATAATTTGCTAAATCGTGCGCATGCTGCAGTCATGCGCAGTAGAGACTGCCCGCGCCGCGGCTGATACAGAGCTGGGCGCTCTGTATCAGCCGCGCCGCGGCCAGTCTCCACTACGCGTGACTGCCCCACGACCGGGTGGCAGTGGCACTGTGGCCCGTGTAACAGGCTGTTCAACTAGTATATTTATATATAAATATATATATAATGTGCTCTATGAGACAGCTTGAGCCACAGACTATGAACTTCCTTTGTAAGTGGCAGAAAGAGTGCCACCAGGTGACACAATAAGAAAATTGCAGTTTCATTTAAACGATGGCCGACTTGACCGTTCTGGTCAGTGAGGGGAAACTTTGCTTTTGAATATTTCTCAAACCATAAAGGTTTGAGAGATAACAGTTATATCATTCCTCATGTTTTTTAATGCCTACAAAATAAAATAAAGATAAAACCAAGTATTACTATCCCTTTAAAGTGTTAGTAATGTCCCAGAAAAAAATATTTATCGTTTTGTAGTGCTTAAAAAGTTAAACTATATGCAACAAATCGTATCTCTCAAACCGCTATGTTTTGAGAGATATTCGTTTTCAAAGTTTTCCATTTCCTGCTGACAGCAAGAGATCCGTGTTGGCCGACAAGAGGAGGCTCTTCAGCAGAGCCGCAATCGCATTATTTAAAATTAATTACTTCACTGGAATGGTCTACAAAGTGTGCTTGCAAACCAGGCACACTTTGTAGACTTTTCCAGTGAAGTCATTCTTTTTAAATAACGAGATTGCTGCTCTGCTGCAGAGCCGCCAGTTCGTCTCCAGACAGGATTCCACTGCAGTCAGCACAGCTCTAACATCAGGGAAAGGGGGGGTAACTTTGAATAGGAATATCTCTCAAACCATAGTGGTTTGAGAGATTTGATGCATATAGTTAAACTTTTTAAGCACTACAAAACAATAAAATAATTTTCTGGGACATTACTGTCCCTTTAAAGTCCTAACACCGGTGGATATTGTCTGCTAGTATGTAGTACAGTGACCATATGCTCTGTGTAATGCAGTGGTGTCAATGTGAGGCCTACCAGCTGTTGCTGGACTACAAATTCCACATCCCCTGCCAGCCAATAGCTGTAGTTCAGCATTTGCTGGTGGGCCGCATATTCCCCACCTATGCTTTAATTGACCTTCCCTAGTGCAGACACGTACATCCTTATCCTTAGCTGTAATAACTTTTGCATAAAGAATCTCATCAATGGGATTACCCTGGTTTTTCATAAAAAGGTGTTACTATTCGTTTCGGTTTAGAGAGAGCAGGTACAGGCAGATCCTTGGCGACATCTCAAAATTACTACACAGCAGTAATGGAGAGTCACTGTCCGGCTGCACACAACTTTATTACTACAGAAGAGTGCAAGGGTACAGAATATTTTGGGGCTATGACATTTGTTTTGTCGGGTGTAAGAGTTAAAGGGACAGTAATGTCTAATAAAAATATTTTTTTATTTTGTACATTAAAGAAAAATAAATTCAATGCAGCAAATCCTATTTCTCAAACAGTTACGGTTTGAGAGATATTCGAAGCTAAAGTTCTCTCTCTCCCGATGTCAGCTTTAAAGCTAACGGCAGGAGATCAGTGTTGGCTGACAAGAGGAGGCTCTTCAGCAGAGCTGCAATAGCGCGATTTAAAATCAAAATACTTCTTTGGAACAGTCTAAAAAGTGTGCTTGCAAAACAAGCACACTTTGTAGACCGTTCCAATTAAGTACTTCTTTGAAAATCATGCCATTGCGGCTCTGCTAAAGTTCCGACTGTCGGTCCGCAGACCAGGAACTGCTGCTGTCAGCTTACAGCTGATGCCAGGAGAAGGGGAGGGAGGGTTTGAGAGAGGTTTGAGAGATGCAATTTGTTGCGCAGATTTTATTTTTTTTACTCTACAAAACAAAAAAACATTTTTATGTGACATTAGTGTCCCTTTAAAGGGATTGTAATGTCCCAAAAAAAGTATCTTCTAAATGGTAGCTGCAATAAAAAAAAAAATATTTAACGCACTTAATACTTTCTCTCAAACCGTTATGGTTTGAGAGATGTAATAAAATAAAGTCTTCTGCTTCCTCTCCCTTCTCATGCGTCTGCTGTACAGCAGACGTCATGAGATCCTGCTTCCGGGACCAGACGGCAGGTCTTCAGGAGCACTGACATCTAGATATCTAACTATGATTACTTCATTGGAAAGGTATACAATGTGTGCTTGCAAGCCAGGCACATAGACCATACCGATGAAGTAATTATAATTAGATATCTAGATGTCAGCGCTCCTGAAGAGCCGCCTACAGTCGGGCGACCGGATTCTGCCTCTGATAGCTTTACAGCTCGTCAGGCAGAAAGGGGAGGGAACGGAGGACTTTATTTTCTTATATCTCTCAAACCATAATGGTTTGAGAGAAAGAATAAAGTGCATTAAGTGTTTTTTTAATTGCAGCTACCATTTACAGGATATTTTTTGGGGACTTTACTATCCCTTTAAGAACAAACTTATATATTTATTACAATGGAGAGATAAAACCAAAATACATACCCTTTAACTTGGAGGGTGTCAATGCCCACTAGTATTTGGGGGTGCACAATATTATTTGTGTCTATAAGTGAATATACATATCAATGTGTGTAAGTGGATCTGAGGACAAACAAAAGCACTTGTTGCTTGTTCTACGACTAGTCGTTACTCAGAAGCCTCTTGTGTTAGCGCTCTAGTGCTGCTATAGAAGGTCAGTTTCCACTGCCCAAAACAAGAGTCCAGTTCCAAAATGACAGGCAAGTCCACTCTGCACAGAAAAATCCAGCTAATTTCAAATGTACATTTTGCTTTTTGAGCCTTGTCCAGAGGCGTAACCAGATTGACCACCCTCTACAATGCCCCTCAATCTTCACAATAACCCCATCTCATACCTCCCTGGAGCTCCCGCGTGGTCCTCTTAGTAATGCAGAGCGCTGGGAGATGATGTCATTACTCTGCATTACTAGATGATGTAATCTCCCAGCGCTCTGCATTACAAGAGCGCCGGCGGGAGATTGCGGGCACCAGGCAGAGGGGTCGCAGGGGGCGTCCAGGCCCCTGGAGTGACGGGACCGGTCTTAGGTGCGACCCCTATAGTTATGCCACTGGCCTTGTCAGTGAGCTGCAACTGGCTTCCAAACCACTGAGAGCAAGTCATATATGTATTATCCTTCATTCTTAGACAGACCCCCCCTAAGAGTGTTCAAAAAACATACAAAAATGTGTGAGAGGCTCTTAAGACGAACAAATGCACACGTTGCTTGTTCTATGGCTAGTCACTGCTCAGAACCGTTACATTTTTAGTACTCAGACTCTTTCGCATATAGGCTTCTTTTTCAAAAACTCTTCGGGTGTCTCCCTAAGAGTGAAGCGTAATACATGTGTGGACCCCTTGGTCTCAGTGCCTAAGGAAACCAGCTCACTGACAAGACCCAACAAGGTCAAAACGGACGTCTGGCTTTAGCTGGTATTTCCTGTGCAGAGGGGACTTACGCATCATTTTGGAACTGAAAAGCCCCTTGGGGCCGGACTTGTCTAATAAGTACATGGAAGTTTGTCCTCTGTGATGGCACTAGAGAGGTAAAATGTGAGGCACTTCACCAGTGATTAGCTGTAGATCAGGCAGTGTTATATTCGTTGGCCCTCGGAGCCTCTCACATACTTTGGCTTCATTTTTTAAAACTCTTAGGGGGTCTCTATAAGTCTGGAGGGCAATCCAGATGTGGACCCCTTGCTCTCAGTACTTGGATGCACCTCACTGATAAGGCCCAAACAAGACAGAAGCATACATCTGGGGTTAGCTGATATTTGCAGTTCAAAGAGGCCTTGCCTGCCATATGGAACTAGTCTACTATGCACATGGAACTTTCCCCTTTGTAATGGAAATAGAGATATAATATAGGATGCCCTGGAGTGGTGATTTGCTGTAGAACAGGCAGGTTTGTTTTTATCCATCCTCAGAGCCTCTCACATACTTTGGATTTTTTCTTATACGTGAGAGTTGTCTACAGATCTTAGGCCTGAAGAAGAGACCTAAGTTGGCATGAAAGACTGCATCCTAGAGCCAATCAGTTAATAAATGATAAAGATAACATTTTACTTCACTATTAATCTCCTACTAGAAATCTTGGGTCATATCCATGGCACAGAACTGGCTAGTTACACTTCTGGTCCCAGGCCTTAAAGGCAGAGCTTTCCAAACTTTTCATTTTGTGACACAGTAATTCAGTTTTGCTAGCAAACCAGAGGTTAAACTAATAATCCCTTATAAGAGATACAGATACATACATAAACTGTAATAAGATGATGTATGGGGACACAACAGATCTCATGAAAACCTTTCATTCATATAGCGGAAGGCATTAAGCTTGCTGTGTGGTTTTTAAAAGGGCGAAATGAAAATGTTGCGCTACATATAAGCGCAAGATTCTCATGTCGCATTATTAAATAGATATCGCATAACTGATTTTAGACGTACTGTCCGTCTTTCCTGTATCATCGGCACCACAAGCAGAAGCAGCAGCCATGTGACAGGCAGCCTCGGCGCACAGGGACACCTCCAGCCTGGCAGCCCACAGAGAGGGCAGAGGTATAGAGGAGGTGGCATCTCAAAAGATTGTAACAGCTGAAGCGCCAAAAGATTTGTAACAGCTGGAGTGCCTCCGTGTGCTGCATACATATTATGAATGCAGCACACAGAGGCACCCCAGCTGTTACAAATCTTTTGTGGCGCTCCAGCTGTATGCAGCACACGGATGCAATCTCCCACTGTGTAAATGCGACCATTAAAGAGATAGTAATGTTTCATAATAAAAGCAGCTCTAATTAATCATCATAGTACTTGGACTTTGGAGAGTGTTATTTCAATTCTGTCAGAGTTGTAGTTCAAGAGTAATTCAATGACAAAGTATCCCCCTCCCACCCCTTTTCCTGATGTAACACTGCTCAGCCAGAGCAGAAGGGAGGTGCCCAGGTAGACTGCAGAGAGGGACAATCTTCAATTAAGATAAGGGAAAAACCTGAAAAACTTGTCAAGGACGGCAGGCCCTTCATTGTTCTCATAGGAAGAAGATTGTGCCCTTCTGTTATCTGTCTGGTCTATGGACTGGATTCCACATCTGAGAAGAGATGGCTTACACTAGGTAAAAGGGGCGGGAGGGGAAACTTTGCTTGTGAATATCTCTCAAACCATAAAGGTTTGAGAGATAAGACTTATATCTTTCTTCATGTTTTTTTTAATTCCTACAAAATAAAACAAAGTTAAAACGAAGTATTACTATCCCTTTAAGTAGTAGTGTTTTATCTCTGCTCCCAGTGTACTTCGTGCTTAGGTTGAATGACAATCTCGCGCTGTGTAAACGGCACCTTTGCCTGCGACACACCTACACACTGCAGCCGACACACTAATGTGTCGTGACACACAGTTTGGAAAGCACTTCCTTAAAGGGCTAGTAAACCTTTTGAGTTTACATATTATGCATAATATTCAAAGTCAGATTTCCAATATTTTTTCATTGTCACCTATTTTCGTACAGTTTTGTGTCTATCGCAATGAGCTTCCTGGATCTCTGTCAGTCATTCATTACATTATGTATTTATTTTGACGACACCATAATCTACACTAAAAATTCAAACATATCTCAACTTAAGGCCGTATTAAAGCATGATTTCTCTGAAGCTGAGAGATGGATAGCTAAAAACAAGCTGTTCTCAAACACGGACAAAACAGTCACATTGATATTTGGTACAAAGCACAAATTAAGTAATCTCCGCAATGTCCATCTATCTATTGTAACAAAGTCTAATCATAACTTGGCCCTGGTGGACTCCTACAAATATCTTGGTATGTTGCTTGATCCCAACCTCACTTTTGGTCTTCATAGTGATAAATTAACATCCAAAGTTCCACACTACCTGAGCAGTATGATTACTCCAGATGTACATACTAACTATAACCTCCTCTTCACTGCTAACAACTCACTGACTATTCCACACTACCTGATCAGTATGATCACTCCAGATCTCCATACTAACTATAACCTACACTACTAGCAACTCGCTGACTATTCCACACTACCTGAGCAGTATGATCACTCCAGATCTCCATACTAACTATAACCTCCACTCCACTACTAACAACTCACTGACTATTCCACACTACCTGAGCAGTATGATCACTCCAGATCTCGATACTAACTTTAACCTCCACTCCACTACTAACAACTCACTGACTATTCCACACTACCTGAGGAGTATGATCACTCCAGATCTCCATAATAACTATAACCTCCACTCCACTACTAACAACTCACTGACTATTCCACACTACCTGAGCAGTATGGTCACTCCAGATCTCTATACTAACTATAACCTCCACTGCTAACAACTCACTGACTATTCCACACTACCTGAGCAGTATGATCACTCCAGATCTCCATACTAACTATATCCTCCACTGCTAACAACTCACTGACTATTCCACACTACCTGAGTAGTATGATCACTCCAGATCCCCATACTAACTATAACCTCCGCTACTAACAACTCACTGACTATTCCACACTACCTGAGCAGTATGATCACTCCAGATCTCCATACTAACTATAACCTCCACTGCTAACAACTCACTGACTATTCCACACTACCTGAGCAGTATGATCACTCCAGATCTCCATACTAACTATAACCTCCACTGCTAACAACTCACTGACTATTCCACACTACCTGAGCAGTATGATCACTCCAGATCTCCATAATAACTATAACCTCCACTGCTAACAACTCACTGACTATTCCACACTACCTGTGCAGTATGATCACTCCAGATCTCCATACTAACTATAACCTCCACTCCACTACTAACAACTCACTGACTATTCCACACTACCTGAGCAGTATGATCACTCCAGATCTCCATAATAACTATAACCTCCACTCCACTACTAACAACTCACTGACTATTCCACACTACCTGAGCAGTATGAACACTCCAGATCTCCATACTAACTATAACCTCCACTACTAACACCTCACTGACTATTCCACACTACCTGAGTAGTATGATCACTCCAGATCTCCATACTAACTATAACCTCCGCTCCACTGCTAACAACTCACTGACTATCCCACACTACCTGAGCAGTATGATCACTCCAGATCTCCATACTAACTATAACCTCCACTACTAACACCTCACTGACTATTCCACACTACCTGAGTAGTATGATCACTCCAGATCTCCATACTAACTATAACCTCCTCTCCACTGCTAACAATTCACTGACTATTCCACATTATCTGAGCAGTATGATCACTCCAGATCTCCATACTAACTATAACCTCCACTGCTAACAACTCACTGACTATTCCACACTACCTGAGTAGTATGATCACTCCAGATCTCCATACTAACTATAACCTCCACTACTAACAACTCACTGACTATTCCACACTACCTGAGCAGGAAGATCACTCCAGATCTCCATACTAACTATATCCTCCACTGCTAACAACTCACTGACTATTCCACACTACCTGAGTAGTATGATCACTCCAAATCTCCATACTAACTATAGCCTTCACTACTAGCAACTCACTGACTATTCCACACTACCTGAGCAGTATGATCACTCCAGATCTCCATACTAACTATAACCTCCACTACTAACAACTCACTGACTATTCCACACTACCTGAGCAGGAAGATCACTCCAGATCTCCATACTAACTATAACCTCCACTCCACTGCTAACAACTCACTGACTATTCCACACTACCTGAGCAGTATGATCACTCCAGGTCTCCATACTAACTATAATCTCCACTCCACTACTAACAACTCACTGACTATTCTACACTACCTGAGCAGTATGCTCACTCCAGCTCTCCATACTAACTGTAACCTCCACACAGCCCCCAAAGTAACAAGTGGAGCTAGGAATGGAAGTGTCCAAATTACTGATTGAGAAAAGGCAGGGTTTGTTCTGAATGGAGCAGGTGCTGGGTGGGGTTAAGAATGAGCTCACTTCCACAGAGAACCACCCCCTGTCTCCAAGACCCGGTAATTGACTCAGAAAACACCTTTTTCACCCTGGTGTCACTGTGTTGAGGAGATCAGACTGTGCGGTGTGTATAGAAGTGTATCACCCTGGTGTCACTGTGTTTAGGAGATCAGACTGTGCGGTGTGTATAGAAGTGTATCACCCTGGTGTCCCTGTGTTTAGGAGATCAGACTGTGTGGTGTGTATATAACTGTATCACCCTGGTGTCCCTGTGTTTAGGAGATCAGACTGTGTGGTGTGTATATAAGTGTATCACTCTGGTGTCCCTGTGTTTAGGAGATCAGACTGTGTGGTGTGTATATAAGTGTATCACCCTGGTGTCCCTGTGTTTAGGAGATCAGACTGTGTGGTGTGTATAGAAGTGTATCACCCTGGTGTCCCTGTGTTTAGGAGATCAGATTGTGTGGTGTGTATATAAATGTATCACCCTGGTGTCCCTGTGTTTAGGAGATCAGATTGTGTGGTGTGTATATAAATATATCACCCTGGTGTCCCTGTGTTTAGGAGATCAGACTGTGTGGTGTGTATATAACTGTATCACCCTGGTATCCCTGTGTTTAGGAGATCAGACTGTGTGGTGTGTATAGAAGTGTATCACCCTGGTGTCCCTGTGTTTAGGAGATCAGACTGTGTGGTGTGTATATATAAGTGTATCACCCTGGTGCCCCTGTGTTAGGAGATCAGACTGTGTGGTGTGTATATATGTGTATCACCCTGGTGTCCCTGTGTTTAGGAGATCAGACTGTGTGGTGTGTATATAAGTGTATCACCCTGGTGCCCCTGTGTTAGGAGATCAGACTGTGTGGTGTGTATATATGTGTATCATCCTGGTGTCCCTGTGTTTAAGAGATCAGACTGTGTGGTGTGTATATAAGTGTATCACCCCAGTGTCCCTGTGTTTAGGAGATCAGACTATGTGGTGTGTATTGAAGTGTATCACCCTGGTGTCCCTGTGTTTAGGAGATCAGACTGTGTGGTGTGTACAGAAGTTTATCACCCTGGTTTTCCCTGTGTTTAGGAGATCAGACTGTGCGGTGTGTATAGAAGTGTATCACCCTGGTGTCCCTGTGTGTAGGAGATCAGACTGTGTGGTGTGTATAGAAGTGTATCACCCTGGTGTCCCTGTGTTTAGGAGATCAGACTGTGCGGTGTGTATATAAGTGTATCACCCTGGTGTCCTTGTGTTTAGGAGATCAGACTGTGAGGTGTGTATATAAGTGTGTCACCCTGGTATCCCTGTGTTTAGGAGAGCAGACTGTGTGGTGTGTATAGAAGTGTATCACCCTGGTGTCCCTGTGTTTAGGAGATCAGACTGTGTGGTGAGTATATATGTGTATCACCCTGGTGTCCCTGTGTTTAGTAGATCAGGCTGTGTGATGTGTATATAAGTGTATTACCCTGGTGTCCCTGTGTTTAGGAGATCAGACTGTGTGTTGTGTATATAAATGTATCACCCTGGTGTCCCTGTGTTTAGGAGATCAGACTGTGTGGTGTGTATAGAAGTGTATCACTCTGGTGTCCCTGTGTTTAGGAGATCAGACAGTGTGGTGTATATATAAGTGTATCACCCTGGTGTCCCTGTGTTTAGGAGATCAGACTGTGTGATGTATATAAGTGTATCACCCTGGTGTCCCTGTGTTTAGGAGATCAGACTGTGTGGTGTGTATAGAAGTGTATCACTCTGGTGTCCCTGTGTTTAGGAGATCAGACTGTGTGGTGAGTATATATGTGTATCACCCTGGTGTCCCTGTGTTTAGGAGATCAGACTGTGTGATGTGTATATAAGTGTATTACCCTGGTGTCCCTGTGTTTAGGAGATCAGACTGTGTGTTGTGTATATAAATGTATCACATTGCTCCAGCGGTGGAAAAAAACTAAATTAAAGCGGAACTACCACCCTGCCTAAAGTTGCCCCCAAAGAATTACAGCACGGACGTCACTACGGAAAGATGTCTGCGCTATTCCCTGGCTGTCAGTCCCGGGAACAGTAGGAATTTTCAACAACGCGGTAATAATTCTGTCGATTAGTACTACTGAGCAGCTAGTCGCCAGATGGGTAATACTTTGGGGGCAACTTTTGGTGGAGTGTTAGTTCCGCTTTAATAGTGTTTAACCCCTAAAGGACCAGCGGTCCCGGGGTGTGCGATCCTTTAAGGACCACACAGGAAACATTGACGTGACATCCCACGTGACTGATCACGTGGGGCGGCACGCTGAACTGGGGGACTGAAAGAGATCGCTCCGGTCTTGGAGCGATCAACTTCAGTCCTCGTTATTACTCACCGCTCTCCTACAGGAGCGCGGTGAGTAAAAGTACGTGACGTGCCAGGACCGTCACTGGTCCTTAAGTGCCGGACCAGCGTGACGGTCCTGCCACATCAATGGTCCTTAAGGGGTTAAACTTTACTTTATGTGTTTATAAATTAGCCTGTGTAAATAAAATACCTTGTTTTTGTTTTAAATAATTTATTCAGTTCCACAAAGAGCTGTCAGTACGTCAGGAAATAACCTAAAAATTAATTGCATTGCAGCGCGCTCCGCTCCTCCCTGTCATTCTGCACGCAGCACTCAGCAACATTTAAAAATCAGATTTAAGGCACATTTATAATTAAAGGCTGCTGGGGTAGCATGGCTGAATGCTCTTCCTTTAGCTGACCGCTGACTACAACTCCCATCATCCCCAGTAAAATATTACACCTCTCACATAATCTTCCCACATTTGTGCTCACTGTGCATTGATCTGAGTTCAGACAATCAGAACCCAGGGGGGGAGCACATTTTGGAGCAATGCGTTGGTAACCCGTCGGATGCTGAAAGGGTTAATAAACTGTCTTATGTGTCTTCCTAAAGTTATTTCCAGGCGGCCTCTCTCTCCTGGTTTGTGTTCCTAGGTGTGACCCAGACTCCAGCATTGCAATGTAGTGAGTTCATCACTATATAGTAACGGCTCAGACACACTAGCTACGAACCACACCAGTTATCATTACTTGTTCTGCAGTGTGTTGGGGACCTCTAGCACTCGAACGGTTAAAAGCCACAATTAAATCAGTGTGAATGTATTGAGATTGTCAAGTGGATATGAAAAAAAGGGAAAGAATTCTGTGACTAATACCCCTGCCTCTTAGTACCCCCCAATGCCTGAGATGTGAGTGAAGTGAGAGAGTGTTAACCCTTTCAGTGCCAGTGGGGTACGTTGTGTACTGAAAGGGTTAAGTCTAGCCGTTCATTGTACTTTCCGATCACAGAGCTGCACAGACAATGCATCCAGTCTGGCTATCTCTGCACTGGTAGGATGATACATTGTATCACAGCTGTGCTTTGTGGTAAAAGGTATCACTCTTCCTCTGTAGAGAAGTGCTATTCCTTCAGTATAGCAGCAGCTCTGTTGTATGTGTGCAGCCATCCAAACCAAAGAGGCACATGAAATCTGCCCATGGCCCATATTTTGCTCATCTCTGTCCTAGAGAGACATCAGCAGCAACCCACTGGCAAGGCCCATGCTCATACCCATGGGCGGATTGTCCTATCGGGGGATCGGGCATCCCCAGGTGGGCCGCTAGATCATGGGCCGGTGGGGGGAGATCAGAGGATCTCACCTCACTGTCCCACAATATTTTGAAGGAGAGTTCTGTGTTGCCACCGGCACTCTTGGTGACAGCCCTCACGTTCCTTGTTAATGCAGAGCGCCAGGATATGACATAATATACTGGCGCCTGCTCTCCCATGCCGCACAGGGACCACAAGGGGGCGTCGATAGGGACGTCGGTGCTGGAGGCTGCGCTGACTTCTCACTCCCCACACTGGACCTCCAGAGAATGCAAGAGAGTTGCTAGGGTTGTATCTAACCCTATAAGTGCCAGATATGTATAAAAAATTATGTATATATATTAAAACACCTGCTAGTGGGCTGCTATGTGGACGTTCTCTGGTGCCGCTGGGGGAAATCAATGACACGATTTGCATCAGAAAACAGGTGGGACTTAATTGTGAGTGGGGGGGGCAGGGTTTAAAAAATATACAAAACAAATGGAGGAATAGCCTGGGGAAGGAGAAGTGGGCGGGGAGTTGGAGCAGCACACAGGGGAGACACGGAAGTGGGCGGAGTTTTATTAAAAACTCCCCACATACGGAGAATGAGCCTCTGCCCTGGAGACCCGGTAATTAGAATCCCAAATCTGAGTCTCCTGGCCAAATCCAGAGAGTTCCCACCTAAGGCCGTCCTAGGCGAAGCCTACACCTGAAGTCGGCTGGCATTTCAACCTGCACTGCTGATGGGCGGTACCAGGCAGACATGAATATGAATATTTCTTCTTAATAGGGCCGAAAGAGTGATAATATGTGACTGGCAGCAGAGACAGATTAAGGGTCCAGAGGGCCCTAGGCAAGGTACCAATCTGGGGTCCCACTTCTTATGACACAGAGTGCAGCCAGCAGGTACTGGCATCTTGGCTCTAATGGAAGTGAGAGCAACTGGGTGACGCTGGTCTCTTTCAACAAAAAGGGGCGTCTGACACATCAGAGGCTGTGTTTGTGACTGTAACGGATCCTACCCATCACTTGAGCCCGTCTGGCCATAAGTTTGTTTAACCAAGAACTGTGGACATTTTTATCTGGTTGTGCACTAAAAATAGTTTGTATATGCTTTATGTGAATGAGGAAATGGACTGTATTACTGCCCTGTGGTAGACTGATGGCTGTGAGGGGTTAATTATTCCAATGTGTATTGCAGTCCCTCAAGGCACTGACTATGTGTACTGTAGCCACACCTCCTGCTGGGTGTTAACTTAGACATTGTGAACTGCAGTCAGACCCCGTGCTGTGTGTTAATCCATTCACGCCCCTCAAGTCTTTGTTCATCAAACCCTTTTGTATCGGAAATGTAATCATGTCTGAGTTATTGTGTTTGTTAGGCCATCTTCTGTTGCCCTTTTGTCTACTGTGATATGATTGGATTAAGCCCTATTGTACCTGGTTTCCCCATAAGAGGCAATGCAAGATTTCTGTATAAATATCTGTGGTCTTTGCCAATAAAATGAGTTATGTTGTGGAGTGAACAAGGAGTCCTGGAGTCTTGTATTGCTTATGGTCTAAAGTATCCACTCTGATACCCATCTGCGCCAAGTATCCTGAATCGTCGACCGCCTGCTGCCAGTTTCCTGCGTCCCAACTTCATATGCTGTCAGGCGACGACGTGGACTCTTCCCTGCTTCCAGCGATCCTGCGGCTGTTTCCAGTGACTGTCCATACTTCTACTGGTGCATCCGACGGCGCTTATCTGCGTCGAGAAGGAGAGACCCGGGAACAACGGCGGAAGGCGACGCGGTCCCTTCCCAGCTTCTGTTACAGTGACCCATCACTCGAGTGCCAGGGCCTCTCGTATTGTCATGGGCGCTAGGCAGTACCATAGTGGATGATCCGGCTCTGATCGTCAGCTCCTAGGTAGTCACTAGGCCTTAGAAGGAACAAATATACTGGATTTGCCTTGTTTATTCCCAACGATCATGTGCTTTTCACATCTCCCGTCTCTCAACCTTCATCTCTCCAGCCGTTATTGGACTACAACTCCCAGGAGAATTTATGAAACCCTGCAGCAAGCATTTTTTTTTTAGAATTTGCTAAAATTAAAGAACTAACAGTTTTAAACAAAAAAAAAACCTACATTAACCTAAAAAACCTACAAAAACAGCGCTTTGCAATGTGTTGGTTACCCCACTGGCACTCAAAGGGTTAAGAAATAACATCTTCAATCAGTCATGAATGTCATGTAAATGGAGGTGCATATGGCGGTCACTGGTAGGACCATAGGACCTCAAACTATACAGACGGCACATAGCAGGCTTAGCCCTTTAAGGGCCAGGGGGTCTGCAATACTTCCTTAAAGGGTTAATTAAGAACATGCCTACTGCCTGTCCAAAGTAAAAACAAAAACTGCCAGCATCTCTCATGTCTTCCTCCCGGACTTATCATACAGGACTGACTGAAGATATTGTCCCATGATAATACAAGAGAATCGGCAAAACCACAGATGTACGTTTAGGCCTATGTGGGCCTCATCAGTGTGGTGCAGCTGATTCCCTCTAGGCACGTGGAGAGCAAGGGCCCATGCCTGGGATCCCCTTCCACTTAGGGAGACTAAGAAACAAATATTGTGACGAGCACCCATCAAGAACGAACAAGATAAAGTGTCTTGTTCTTAGGCATGGGCCCTTCAATGGTGCTACAAGTCACGGTTTTCCTCCCAAAAGCCATTGCAGAAAGATAATTTCCATATTCATATCAGAATGGTCCTGCCCACAGACAGTCCAGCTTCAGAATGTCAGGCAAATACTCTCCGCACGAGAGATACAGTAAAACCACAGATGTTAATTTTCTGTGTGATATGGAAATTTCCTCTCTGCAAAGGCACATGAGAGTGAAAAACAAGACTTTCAGTACCATTGAGGGGCCACTGTGCCTCAGAACTAGACACTTCTTGTTCATTCTCGATGGGTGCTCATTACATCATTTGTTTCCTAATTCATAAGGGCCAGTAGGATTTTCTGTTCATGGTAAGGTAAGTGTGGGGGGTATTATGAGAAAATGTTCTTTTCTATAGGGACAAAGGAACAACCTGCTATCTATGTGAGTGCCTGATTGATGGAGAAACACCAAAAGGAAGAACTCTTAACTTACACTTGGGATTGTCCTCTCTGGCTACTGACATAGGTAAGAATACAGTATATTATATATACACATCCTAACGTTTCCTATAGATAAGAATACAGTACTTTATATATACCTCTCCCAACGTTTCATATACATAAGAATATAGTATATTAGATACACACCTGCCAAAATTTTACATATATATATATATATATATATACTAACAATGTGGGACGGTGTTGCCTGTCATATTATTTACACAGAGAGACATTGTGTGAAACAGAAATATGCAGTGTTACAGATATGTACTTAAAGAGACAGAGCGTGTCACACACTGTGAAACGCATACATATATAGTTCCCTAATATTTCATAAATAGAGACACTTGGGAGGTACGGACCCCTTATATCTCCTAAAGAGGGACACTTGGGAGGTACGGACCCCTAATATCTCCTAAATATGGACACTTGGGAGGTATGGACCCCTAATATCTCCTAAAGAGGGTACACTTGGGAGGTATGGACCCCTAATATCTACTAAAGAGGGACATTTGGGAGGTACGGACCCCTAATATCTCCTATAGAGGGTTACTTGGGAAGTATGCACCCCTAATATCTCCTAAAGAGGGGCACTTGGGAGGTATGGACCCCTAATATCTCCTAAAGCGGGACACTTGGGAGGTATGTACCCCTAATATCTCCTAAAGAGGGACACTTGGGAAGTATGCACCCCTAATATCTCCTAAAGAGGGACACTTGGGAGGTATGGACCCCTAATATCTCCTATAGAGGGATAATTGGGAAGTATGCACCCCTAATATCGCCTAAGGAGGGACACTTGGGAGGTATGGACCCCTAATATCTCCTAAAGAGGGACACTTGGGAGGTACGGACATCTATCTCCTAAAGAAGGACCCTTGGGAGATTGGGACCTTAATATTTACTAAAAAGGGACGCTTGGGCGGTATGTAGATAGCATATCAGTGCATCACACATACTGAGTCACTGGAAAATGTTATTATCGTAAACGCTTTATTATACTCTACAGGTAATGTGATTTTATAGATTATTGTACTATGGAGAGACTTGTATGTGCCACACCCACACTAGCTTTCATTTCTCTACTCCTTAACCCATTCAGGAGCAGAGGGGTGTACAACGTATTGCAAAGCAACACATTGTACACCCATCTCCTCAAAGGTTTAAGGGGCCAGAGGGATGTACGAGCCTGTACTAGACTGGAATTAACTTTCACCCACATTTTGCCCATAACTGAGCCAGTGTAGTGGAAACACAAAGCATACCGTTTGCACCACTGGCTCGGTTATGGGCAAAATGTGGCTGAAAGTTAATTCCAGTCTAGTACAGGCTTGTGTGCTCCAAGTGATGTGTCACATAAAGGCAGGACACGGAGGACGCGGGCTGGATAACAGAGAACGATGGGCGTTACTAAGTAACTGCACGGTAACCAGACTGACATGCGCAGTAGCGCTCACAATGCTCTACACGTCACAAGGTTAAACTTTAATCTTCTTTTGTGCCTTATCGATCAGTTTTCTGATTTTTAAAATGACACAGCGCTTTATAACTACATTAATGTTACGCACACAGATACGTCCTTGGTGGGGTGGTAGTTCCGCTTTCACTAAAAGCTGGTTAGGGAAAATTCTTCAGTATATGTAATACTGGCAAGATCCTTTTAATTTTTATTTATAAACTGAAAATGAATGGATGTGTCCATGTTACCTAAAGATAACAAACCCTAACCCAACACTTTTGTGCAATACACTTCCTCAGGCATATTACATATATTGTGAAAATACATACTTTTACACCTTCTTTTCTGGTCAGTTAATTCTTTCTCGGACCCAAGATAAAGGCATAGAAAAATCGCCAGTCTTACGTACTGTATTGATGTATTGCCCACCAAGCGTCTTCCATCATTCTGCCCTTGTTTGCAGGTTTATATGAAGATGTCAGTTGAAGCAAACACAGGCACCCAAGCATATGTTTATTTTCTGTGTACATTTCTACAATATTGGGGGTTTCTGAAAAAACCTGCTCTGTCTTTGCCCTCTAGGAATGCAGACTGAGACCACTGGTTTGGAGGATAATACTCCTCGCAAGAAGCATTTCCGGTGATTTTTGTTGGTGTCTCCAGAGCGGAATACCATTGCCTACTGCAACAATTCTCAAAATGTTTCTTATGGTGGAACCCATTTATTTAAATGGAGATCTCCATAGAAACACTGCCAGAGTCTTTCAGCCCTTGGATGTTAACCCTGTGAGTGCCAGAGAGGCATTAATGCGTTGGATACGTCTCTCGGGCACCCAAAGGGTTAACATCCAAGGAGTAAAAGACTCTGGCAGTGTTTCTATGGAGATTTCCATTTAAATAAATGGCTTCCACCATAAGAAACATTTCCAAAGTTTTATTTGCGTCCATCTAGTTCAACCCTTTTCCTATTCCTGTTTACTATCGTTGATCAAAAAGAAGGGAAAAAAATCCTTAATACAGCAATTTCAAATTCTTCCTTGAATGGGGGGAAAAAATTCCTTCTTGATTCCAAATGGCAATCAGATTTCCCCTTGGATCAACAAGCCCCAACTAAATATTAATCCCAATACTAACGTACATAGCCCTCTATGTTATGCTCTTTTAAATAAGTATCCAGGCCCTTTTTAAAGGCATCTAATGTATTTGATAGCATCACCTCCTCAGGCAGTGAATTCCATACCTTTATTGTCCTTACTGTAAAGAAACCCTTCCGCTGCTGTAGATGAAATCTCCTTTCCTCAAGTCTAGGTGGGTGGCCCCTTGTCCTGTGTACTGTTCTGTTAATGAACAGGTCTTTGGAGAGCCCTTTGTATGGGCCCTGAACATATTTATATAGTGTTATCTTATCCCCTCTAAGACGCCGTTTCTCTAGTGTATACAAGTTTAACTTTTCTAGCCTTTCTTCATAACTAAAACTTTCCATTCCCCATACTAGTTTTGTAGCCCTCCTCTGCACTCTCTCTAGTTCCATAATGTCCTTTTTCAGAAAGGGCGCCCAGAATTGAACAGCATATTCTAGGTGGGGTCTTACCATGGACCTGTAAAGAGGCATAATTATATCTTCCTCCCTTGAGTCAATACCCCTTTTAATACATGCCAATATCTTATTGGCCTTTGCAGCTGCCAGCTGGCACTGCATGATACTACTAAGTCTATTGTCTACCATTACTCCCAAATCCTTTTAATTTGTAGATTTCTCCAGAGAAACATCATTTAAACTATATGTTGCATTTTTATTATTATACCCAAAATGCATAACTTTGCACTTGTCTATATTGAATCTCATTTTCCATTTGCCTGCCCAGTTACTCAATTTGTCCAAATCCTCTTGTAATGAAGACACATCCAGTTCAGACTTTATTACCTTACTTAATTTTGTGTCATCGGCAAACACTGATACATGGCTCTCTATGGCCTCTGGGAGGTCATTAATAAACAAATTAAAAAGAAGAGGACCCAGGACAGATCCCTGAGGTACTCCACTTATCACGTTTATCCATTTGGAGAGCTTGCCAATATCTACTATAGAGAGGCACTTGAGAGGTATGGACTCCTAATATCTCCTAAAGAGGGACACTTGGGAGGTACGGACAACTAATATTTCCTAAAGAGGGACACTTGGGAGTTACGGACCCCTAATATCTCCTAAAGAGGGACACTTGGGAGGTACGGACCACTAATATTTCCTAAAGAGGGACACTTGGGAGTTACGGACCCCTAATATATCCTAAAGAGGGACACTTGGGAGGTACGGACCCCCAATATCTCCTAAAGAGGGACACTTGGGAGGTATGAACCTCTAATGTCTACTATAGAGGGACACTTGGGAGGCATGAGCCCCTATTATCTACTGTAGAGGGACACTTGGGAGGTATGTACAACATTGAAGGCAGGTATTTATGGTTCGGGGAGGCTCAGCCTCTCCAAGCCTTCATTATCCTCAGCCCATACTGTCCCCACTCCGGTCCATCATCAGTCCTGTCGCTAGGTTAATTCATCTCACTAGTCGTACTATCCCTGCACACACGGTCATGCTCTACACTGTATCCTCAACAGGGACATTTTAACCATCTGAGTGTCAGAAGTGTGTCCAGCTCAAAAGGTTAATGCATGGCCTCAACTTCATACCCGGGAACTTGCCAGATCTGCTCCGGAGGCTCAGTTTTTTAGTCTTAATTATCAGGTCTCAAGGGACAGAGTTTGTTTCTCTGGATTGTTGAGTTCCCTGGTAACCCCGCCCACTCCTAGCCCAATTTTGCACACCCAATCCCTGTTCTGCCCACTCACCTGCCCATTTCAGGACAAACCCCACCCTATCCACTTCCTAATTCCCCCATCCTAATTAAACCCCACCCACAGTATGAAGCAAATCATATCATTTGGACACTCCAACCCCTTGCCATCCGTGATAGTCCTGGGGGCTTGGCAGTCCCTGGGTATGCCCATCTTGGGTTCCCGATGGCCCCAGTTTTACAGAAAAGAAGCAATTTAATTACAAGATCAGGGAGGACTGAGGAGGTCTGGGCGCACAACACATAAATGTAGCTGCTTTCACCACAACTAAGAAATAAAAAATGGAGGCTACGACGAAAGTAAACTTTTTTTTTTTTTTTTAAGTATATGTTATAGAGCTTTCCCTGCTGCGTAAAACAAAGGTAATCCCACAACTTGGAGTCGTTTTATTTGAAAGTTATAACTGTTCAAACTGTCAGGAAGTGAGAAAAAGCTCCTTTTAAATCAATGGAAATGTTTATTGTTTTCCTTAGTTGGGGACCTCTCTGTCATTTAAATTAATGTGGATTTGAGGGACCGTTATGTCTTCCCTGTGGGGCCGTTGACTTGCTCCTCAGTTGGTCCATTTTGTCCGGTGCATGTGCCCCTTAGTGTTGGTAGAATAAGAATGAATTACATACCTGGGTTCTATAGTGCGAGCTCCAGTCTAGTTCACCAGGCACGTCCACCAGGGTCCCCCTCACAAGACGCAGTCCATGAGCTTTCTAGTAAGAAAAGGTATCCTCAGTTGGCTAGAAGAGGCCCCAGGTGAGTATCCAGGTGCCGCGGGCTCAGAAGACAGCAGGCACACAGTCACTGGGAGGCGATGGAGCAGGGTTGGACTGAACAAATAAAGGAAGTCGCCCTTTGGACTCTGCCTTTTACAGCAGGTATTAGATTACACCTGAGGAAGGACTGAAATGGTAGGTGGGCTCTGGACAGATCCATCTGCCGCACAGCACGATTATCACCCTGTTATCTCTCACTGGGGTATGATAAGAGGTATCTGGTCAGTCTCTGTACCCTGGCTCACCTAGGAAACCTAGAACAGCACAATGCTGTACACACACACACACACGTCAGACTGGTTCTGTATGTTGCTCTGAGCTTGTGACAAATAAACATTTCTCCAGGCATCGACTATTAGCAGGGTGTAATTACTGACATCTCTCCGATGTGCAGTGTGTGTGTGTGTGTGTGTGTGTGTGTGTGTGTGTGTGTGTGTGTGTGTGTTGGGAGGGGGAAGCAGCACCAGATTTATCAAGGAAAAGTGATACATTCAAAATTAAAGAGATTTAACCCTTTGATTGTGGAGCAATGCGCTGGATATTCATCTGGCACTCAAAGGGTTAAAGGGATAGTAATATTTTGTTTTATCTTTATTTTATTTTGTAGGCATTAAAAAAAACATGAAGAACGATATAAGTCTTATCTCTCAAACCTTTATGGTTTGAGAGATATTCACAAGCAAAGTTTCCCCTCCCGCCCCTTTTACCTAGTGTAAGCCATCTCTTCTCAGATGTGGAATGCAGTCCATAGACTGGACAGATAACAGCAGGGGACAATCTTCTTCCTATGAGAACAATGAAAACCCTGCCCCCCTTGACACATTTTTCAGGTTTTTCCCTTATCTTAATTGAAGATTGTCCCTCTCTGAAGTCTACCTGGGCACCTCCCTTCTGATCTGGCTGAGCAGTGTTACATCAGTAAAAGGGGCGGGAGGGGGATACTTTGTCATTGAATTACTCTTGTACTACAACTCTGACAGAATTGAAATAACACTCTCCATAGTCCAAATACTATGATGATTAATTAGAGCTGATTTTATTATGAAACATACTATCCCTTTAAAGACCTTATATACCAGCGGGAGTCAACAATCCCTGTTAACCGTCTAAGGACCAGAGTTGTGTGCAACACATTGATCAGTTATACATCGTGAACCCCCCCCTCTGGTGATTCATTGCATCAAAATATAATAGGATTTAAAGGGATAGTAATACTTTATTATTACTATGCCCCATATTGAACATATTTGCAAAATAATTTAATAACCCCCAGGTTCATCTCTCAAACCTTTATGGTTAGAGAGATAAGTGAAGGCAAAGGTTTGAGAGATGAACCTGGGGGCTATTAACTTATTTTGCAAGTACCTACAATACGAGGGATAGTAATAATAAAGTATTACTATCCTTTTAAGTATTCTTACCTGTTAAATCCTCTTCTCTTTAGTCTATATGGAACACAGGTACCATGGGATTGAGTCCCTCCTCCTGCAGGGCAGGGTGCATCACAAAAGACAGGGTCTTTGGAGTGGAGACTCCATCCTCTATCTCCATCGAAACCCACCTAAGAGGACTTTTTTGCCCAGAGAAGCAACACAAGCAAGGTTTTTTTCCGGGTGGGAGACCTGTATTACCTATGGACTAAAATCCTATTTTCTGTTATCTTCAATGTGGAGCACAGGTACCATGGGGATATAGCAAAGCATCCCAGATTCTGGGGAGGGCATGGAGAAAAGACAGCTCACAATTGATACCATGGAGGAGATTGAGTAAGGGGTGATAAGGTGGAGATGACTTCTCCAGTTCATGTGTTATTTTATAGAGCCTATGCACTAAGATCTCCAAAACTGAAGGAACTGGAAATGTGATAAACTGGGGAAGTAATCTCTACTTTATCACCTCTTTATCACCACTTTGTGAATCTCCACCCTTAGCTCCCTAGGACTATTCTGAATCTGAATAATTGGGGAGGACTTTAACTGCGAATATCTCTCAAACCATAAAGGTATGAGAGATGGTACTGTCATGGTTTGAGTTATTTTTTAATGGCTACAAGATTAAATTTTTTAAAAATTATACAATATTGTCCTTGAACAACTGGTAGTAGAGAAAATAAAAGATAGGGCCCTACACAAGCAATACTTCCTGAAGGACCTTCTCCCAAAGCTGGCTCAGCCAATGCCAAGACATTGACACAGTAGTGTTTGGAGCAAGGGGGACTAAATTGCAGCCTGGCACAGCTGTTTAGCAGAGGCCTGGTTCTCGTAGGCCCAAGAAGCACCCACAGATCTGGTGGGTAAGCCAGGAAGTGGATGAGACAGGATGTGAGGGTTGCAAGGGATTGTGGATCCCCAGAGCCATTTTACAGAGTAAGTGTAATAGGCATGGCAATAAGCTTCCCACCCGCCCATCCCTAACGCCTACATCATTGGTATGTGCAGGCAGATATAAGAAGGTGAGGGCTAGGTAGTAGGTTTGGCATGTCTGGGGTCCTGCACGCTCACTGCTGTTTTGGTGTTGTCACTAAATAGCCTGGTGCTTGCTAGTCTATGTAATTCTAGTGGAGGATCATGACTCTTTGGCCTGGTCTGATGACTCATTCGGTATGGTGAGATTTGGATTGTGGCACGGTCCTCAGTCATGTAATGTTTAATGGAGTGTGTTATTTTAATTATGTTCATGCTACTTAGGTGATGACTGAAAATAAATGTTCGTATATAACTATGTGATAATAAATTATTCTGCTTTTCAACCCATCTAACGTCTAAGAGTGGATAATGGAGGGTAAGGTTTGGGGGTATGGTTTTTGCAGGCCTGACGATGGTGCCCCTGTAACTTGGGTCCATAACTAGCAAGCGAAAGAGATTGTCATTCTGTAGCAAACCAAATGAACTATAGGGTTGAAATGGACATTATGCAAATTACCAAAGATTTAATTAGGGAGTGGATATTGTAATCCCCCTTCCTTGTGGTGTAGGTATTTTTGTGCCAGAATTGCACCTCTGCATTTTGGTGAGCAGGGCAATTTATGTTAAAGGGATAGTATTGCTTGAAAATAATTTTATATTGTAGTCCTTAAAAAGACATTAAACATGATATAAGTCTTATCTCCCAAACCTTTATGGTTTGGGAGATATTAGCAAGTAAAGTTTCCCCTGGAGTGAAGTCATTGCTCCACCCTTCAGATTTGGAATCCAGTCTGCAGCCTGGATTCCAAATCTGTCCACTAGATGGCAGACTTGGCTAAAACAGCCACAAAAAGGGAAATTTACTTTACTTGCTAATATCTCTCAAACCATAAAGGTTTGGGAGATCAGACTTACATCATTTTTAATGTTTTTTTAAGGGCTACAATATACAATAAAATTATTTTCAAGCAATACTTTAAGGTAATGGTGTTGCAGAGATTTGCTCAGATAACAGTGTATTTCCACATGTTCTTCCTCCATTAGGCCAGTAAACTTATGGGATAATGTAACTCTTGCCCTGTGGATTTAAAGGGGAAGTGACATTATAAAAACATAGTTTAGCTTACATGTATTTGTACTTTAGACTGTAGCATTTACAATTTTTCAAATAACATGAATAAATCCAAATCATTATCATTTACCTACAACTCCCATCTTCCTGAGCAGCCAACAGCTAGAGGGCCGGCTATCTGAGGATGATGGGAGTTGTAGTCTAACAGCAGCTGGAAAGCCAAAGGTTACCCACCCCCACGCTGATGCTGCAATGGGGAAATATAACCTTGAAACCAGTGGCTCCTATTTTAATAGAAGGACGTAGCCAAGCAGGCGTCATTTATTTACCAGTCAGTTCTGTTTCCTGGTTGATTTTTTTTTTTTTGTATTTAAACTCTGCTGTAGTCTGTAACGGATTGGGGGTACTACATTTAGGATGCATAGAGTCAAGAGTGTAGCGGACTAGAGCCATACAGGGAGCCCCTACCTTCATTGGTGTGGCTCTAGAGCTACAGAGAAACCCACCTTTAGAATCATGAGTGGGGCTAGCTAGAACTACAGAGTCCCATCCTTTATAAAAAGGGCAGGGTCATGGGCAGGGATGGCTAGCACTAGAGAGCACCACATTTTATAAACACGGGCAGGACTGGCTAGAACTACAGAGTACCACCCTTTAGAAACATGGGCAGGGCTGGCTGGCACAGTGCAAGAGAGAGGTCCATTTTTTTAGAATAATGGGTGGGGCTGGCTAGAGCTATAGAATCATGGGTGTGGCTGGCTAGAGCTATAGAATCATGGGTGGAGCTGGCTAGCGCTATAGAATCATGGGTGGGGCTGGCTAGAGCTATAGAATCATGGGTGGAGCTGGCTAGAGCTATAGAATCATTGGTGGGGCTGGCTAGAGCTATAGAATCATGGGTGGAGCTGGCTAGAGCTATAGAATCATGGGTGGGGCTGGCAAGAGCTATAGAATCATGGGCGGTGGGTGGGGCTGGCTAGAGCTATAGAATCATGGGTGGGGCTGGCTAGAGCTATAGAATCATGGGTGTGGCTGGCTAGAGCTATAAAAGCCTGCTATTTAGAATCATGGGTGGAGCTGGCTAGAGCTATAGAATCATGGGTGGGGCTGGCTAGAGCTATAGAATCATGGGCGGGGCTGGCTAGAGCTATAGAATCATGGGCGGGGCTGGCTAGAGCTATAGAATCATGGGTGGAGCTGGCTAGAGCTATAGAATCATTGGTGGGGCTGGCTAGAGCTATAGAATCATGGGTGCAGCTGGCTAGAGCTATAGAATCATGGGTGGGGCTGGCAAGAGCTATAGAATCATGGGCGGTGGGTGGGGCTGGCTAGAGCTATAGAATCATGGGTGGGGCTGGCTAGAGCTATAGAATCATGGGTGTGGCTGGCTAGAGCTATAAAATCCTGCTATTTAGAATCATGGGTGGAGCTGGCTAGAGCTATAGAATCATGGGTGGGGCTGGCTAGAGCTATAGAATCATGGGCGGGGCTGGCAAGAGCTATAGAATCATGGGCGGGGCTGGCTAGAGCTATAGAATCATGGGTGGGGCTGGCTAGAGCGATAGAATCATGGGTGGAGCTGGCAAGAGCTATAGAATCATGGGTGGGGCTGGCAAGAGCTATAGAATCATTGGTGGGGCTGGCTAGAGCGATAGAATCATGGGTGGAGCTGGCAAGAGCTATAGAATCATGGGTGGGGCTGGCTAGAGCTATATAATCATGGGTGGAGCTGACTAGAGCCATGGAATCATGGGTGGGGCTGGCAAGAGCTATAGAATCATGGGCGGTGGGTGGGGCTGGCGAGAGCTATAGAATCATGGGTGGGGCTGGCTAGCGCTATAGAATCATGGGTGGGGCTGGCTAGAGCTATAGAATCATGGGTGGAGCTGGCAAGAGCTATAGAATCATGGGTGGGGCTGGCTAGAGCTATAGAATCATGGGTGTGGCTGGCTAGAGCTATAAAATCCTGCTATTTAGAATCATGGGTGGAGCTGGCTAGAGCTATAGAATCATGGGTGGGGCTGGCTAGAGCTATAGAATCATGGGCGGGGCTGGCAAGAGCTATAGAATCATGGGCAGGGCTGGCTAGAGCTATAGAATCATGGGCGGGGCTGGCTAGAGCTATAGAATCATTGGTGGGGCTGGCTAGAGCGATAGAATCATGGGTGGAGCTGCCAAGAGCTATAGAATCATGGGTGGGGCTGGCTAGAGCTATAGAATCATTGGTGGGTCTGGCTAGAGCGATAGAATCATTGGTGGGGCTGGCAAGAGCTATAGAATCATGGGTGGGGCTGGCAAGAGCTATAGAATCATGGGTGGGGCTGGCAAGAGCTATAGAATCATTGGTGGGGCTGGCTAGAGCGATAGAATCATGGGTGGAGCTGGCAAGAGCTATAGAATCATGGGTGGGGCTGGCTAGAGCTATAGAATCATGGGTGGGGCTGGCTAGAGCGATAGAATCATGGGTGGAGCTGACTAGAGCCATGGAATCCAGCCATTTAGAATCATGGGCAGGACTGGTAAGTTCCCAAAACCCATGCTAAATACAGTGAGTAATGGGAACATCAAAGGAAAACAGATAATGCTCTGCACCTGACACACTGTTAAACTACAAGCATGAGCTAAATCACAGTCACCATTCAAAACACTAACCCTACACTACCCCTAAGTTAAGTTAAACAATACTAGTCGGGACACTAACCTAGCCTAGTAACACTAGCCCAGACACTAACCTAACCTAGTAACACTAACCCGGACACTATGCTAACCTAGTAACACTTACCTGTCATCCACTGTCAGTTTTCTTCTGTCATGTTCTGTCTTCTTCTTTCTCTTCATCTTCATTCTTCGTATCTTCTAATCTACTTCTTTGTCTGAAAGATGTCACTGGAAAAACAAACATTTGGAAATGAAATGCCTGCAAAAATGATGCCAAAAAGATATGTAGGTAGTTCAAAGAGTTAAAAGTAAGCTGCTGTCAGGAATGCAAAGAGTTACCTCTCGGGCCGCCATTGCCCGAGCCCATCTGTGGAAAAAAAAATTAACAGAGACTGGCTTTTACACAGCCAGCCCCTGTTCAAAATGGTTCTCATGCTAAATTGGCTGAAGTGCGTGCTTACTCACCTCCCACCCAATCAGCTTGTAGCAGGTTCGGTCATCCCCCCGCTAGAAGCTGACTGGCTGTACGGTGCCTAAGCACACTTCCCAGACAGTTATAAATTGGAACTATTTTGATCAGAGACTGACCATATAAAAGCCAGTCTCTGTTCAATTTTTCCACAGACAGGCTAGGGCAATGGCGGCCCGAGAGGTAACTCGGGAGGAGGGGGGACTTTTTTCCTGCATTCCTGGCACCGCTTCCGGCGACAGCGGCGGTGTACTTCTAACCCTTTGACTGCCAGCATAGCTGTTAACATTGGACTACTTGCATTTTTTTTGGCATAATTTTTGGGGGCATTTCAATTCTGACATTTTTTCTTTTTTTCAGTGACATCTGTCAGAAAAAGAAGATTAGTAGACAACATAAGATGAAGAGAAAGAAGACAGAAGAGGAGATAGAAGATGAAGAGAAAGAAGATGGAAGATAAGAAGACAGAAGAGGAGATAGAAGATGAAGAGAAAGAAGATGAAAGATAAGAAGACAGAAGAGGAGATAGAAGAGAAAGAAGATGGAAGATAAGAAGACAGAAGAGGAGATAGGAGATGAAGAGAAAGAAGATGGAAGATAAGAAGACAGAAGAGAAGATGAAGAGAAAGAAGATGGAAGACAGAAGATAGCAGAAGAGGGACAGTAGATGAACAGGTGCTGAAGACCCCGATGGACATCAGGATTACAGGTCAGTTATGATCAGGGGATGTTGTTAACTTTAGTGGGATTAACCCTTTGCGTGTCAGTGGGGTATTCAACACTGTGCAATACATTGCATACCCCACTGGCACTCATAGGGTTAAAGGGACAGTAATGTCCCATAAAAAATATTTAAATTTAGGTAAATATTGAAAAAATAAACTATTTGCAACAGACCCCATCTCTCAAACCGCTATGGATTGAGAGATATAGGGATTCAAAGTTCCCCCCACCCTCCACTTCTCCTGATGTCAGCTGTAAAGCTGACAGCAGGAGATTTGAGTCGTACGACTCGAGGAGGCTCTGCAGCAGAGCCGAAATTGCGGTTCTTAAAGGGATAGTAATACTTCAGTAATACAAATCCCTATATTAAAGCCCTTGTAAAAAGAAACATATTGCCCCCAGTGTCATCTCTCAAACCTTTATGGTTTGAGAGATAATCGCTTCTAAAGTTGCCCTCTCCCTCCCCCTTCCCCGTAGTCAGCATTTCTACGTGTGCTTGGTTTGTGATTGGTTTGCAAGCACATGTAGAAGGCCGTTTTAGTGAAAGTTTTTTTTTTAGTTAACACGATCACGGCTCTGCTGCAGAGCCGCCTGATGATCTCTGAGCGGATTTCCCTGAGTCAGACAGAATGCTGACTACGGGGAAGGGGGAGGGAGAGGGCACCTTTAGGAGCGATTATCTCTCAAACCATAAAGGTTTGAGAGATGACACTGGGGGCAAAACGTTTCTTTTTACAAGGGCTTTAATATAGGGATTTGTAATACTGAAGTATTACTAACCCTTTAAAAATAATTAATTCACTGGAACTGTCTACAAAGTGTGCCTGGTTTGCAAGCACACTTTGTAGACCTTTCCAATGAATTAATTCTTTTTAAGTACCACAATTTTGGCTCTGCTGGTCCTCGGACCGGGATCTCCTGCTGTCAGCTAGACGCTGACGTCAGGAGAAGGAGACGGGGGGAACTTTGAATCCCTATATCTCTCAAACCATAGTGGTTTGAGAGATAAGGTTTGTTGCAAATAGTTTATTTTGTCAATATCTACCTAAATCTAAATATTTTTGGGGGGACATTACTGACCCTTTAAGTTTTATACCATTTCACATATTTTTTCAGTACTTTGGATGTATTGATATGGGCTTAGGGCTCCATATCAATACAATCACTGGTTACTTAGGGTTCAGTTCCACTTCAGTTCCTGCGTCGGCAGGTTTAAATACCCATTAGGGGACTCTGCGCCAGAAAGAGAGTGGCTTTACTTTTTCTGGCGTTAAACTGGGTCCCTTAACGCATGTTACTGCCTAACGCATGGAACTGAAAGGGAAAATGAGACTCCTTTTAATGGGTTCAAATGGGCGCAAAATTTAGCTCCCGACTCGCGTTTTTTTCTGCTGAATTGTTTCATAACACATGTAACTGAATGGCTTACTGTGCGTGAGAGACAACCTAGTTTTCAGGCCACAGGACCCAGGAGGTGCTCATTATGGAACAGACGAACTGCGCTATGTTGGGGGGGAAGCAAATAAAAATTCCCATTTTTTTAGATAAAGCTTTTAATCCTCTGAACACTGAAGATATCTCCATCTTATCGGGGAGCATTACTTTGGAGACATTTGTAACATTCAATGGTCCACTGAAATCAATAAGGATTTGGGGAATATTTATTTTTCCTTCTGTGGTGCAGCGGATTTGTCTTAGAATTGCCCAACTTTTTGTGTTTATGTGTATATCCCAAAATGTCTTCCTTTTCACCTCATAGTATTCATAGCTATCTGGAATGAATGTGGATAAGCCAGCAGGTTTATATAGTGTCCAGTGGCATCAATATAGCGGTCGCAGGGGTTGCAACTGCAACTGGGCCTGTCACTCCAGGGGCCAGACAGCCCCCTGCTAGACCACTGCCCCCCAAAAAAAGTTTTGGGCAGTGGGAAGATCGGATTGATCTCCCCTCCAGGAAACTGAGGTCTGTGCCTTCTTTGACACAGACCTCTTTTAGTAGCTCCCTCTCTGTCCCCGGCACTCTAGTAATGCAGATTGCTGGGAGATGACATCATCTAGTAATGCAGAGCGCTGGGATATGACATCATCTAGTAATGCAGAGCGTTGGGATATGACATCATCTAGTAATGCAGAGTGTTGGGATATGACATCATCTAGTAATGCAGAGTGCTGGGATATGACATCATCTAGTAATGCAGAGCGCTGGGATATGACATCATCTAGTAATGCAGAGTGCTGGGATATGACATCATCTAGTAATGCAGAGTGCTGGGATATGACATCATCTAGTAATGCAGAGCGCTGGGATATGACATAATCTTCCAGTGATCTGCATTACTGGAGAGAGGACTGCGTGGGAGTTGAGAGCAGAGGTCTGTGCACAAGATGGCACAGACCTCTCCTGTAACACCACATGCTGCTGGACCACAAGGGATGAGGCCTCCCTGCTGAACCAGCTAAGGTAGGAGATGGGCGATGCTGTCCAATGTGGAGTGGTCAATGGGGGCATGGTGGAGATGGCCAATGTGGAGGTGGACAATGGGGGCAATGTGGAGATGGACAGTGTGGAGGTGCACAATGGGGGCAATGTGGATGGGGGGCCCCATGGCAATTTTTGCACCAGGGCCTGTAGGTTTCTCGTTATACGTCTGATAACACCTTCCTCCTCTCATTGCCTTCTCCTAAAATAAATAAATATTAACCCTTTGAGTGCCAGAGAAGTACCCAACACTGTGCAATGCGTTACACACCTCTCTGTCACTCAGCTGGTTAAAGGCAATCAGTGGAGCAGTGTAATCTTGTCCAGTTATCTGTCACCAGCGACCGGTCAGGAGAGATTACAAATCTGGAGTTTGACCCCTAATAAACAGTGATAAGATGGTGAAACTGCATTTAACATTGGAAATCTATACCGAGGGGCCAAGTGCCAAGATACAGCCACAGGTCTCATCAATAACCTGACCTTAAAGAAGAAAAAAGTCTTTATTATGGAAAAACACCCTGCTGGGTAACACAGACTTCTGCAAGAGGTTTCATTCCTAAAGTACCACTGTTTATCTGTTGTTAAGTAACAGTGCCACCTAGTGTCCAGACAGATATTGTTTCTGCAGGAGAGAGGAGCAACAATTCTCCATACACTAGTTCCATCGCTTGGTGACTGTTTGAACTGTTATAATTTTTTAATAAATTAAACGCCAGCAGTGAGTGTTTACTTGTTTTACCCAACAGGATAAACACTACAGTAAGTTTATTTATTTAACCCCTTAACGACCCTTGATGGTCATAGCATGTCAAGGGTCGATCTGACTGAACGACCCATGACTTACTATGACCGTCATGGAGTTGCGGGCTCCCCCCGCGGCTGTACGCCGTTCAGGGAGTCTTAAGTTGCGTCGCCTCGACGATCGGCCACTCGTTAAGGGGTTAATATTAAAACTTTACAATTTTCCATATAATAATTTTTTATATACTACTCAAACAATTTATTTCACCTAATAGCTCATTTTCATGAATTTTACCCGGAAGCATACACTGAGATTGTCTTTCCTTTTTAAGTATGCCCTGGGTACTTCTGATATCTACCTCTGAAGGGTGAAAGGCTGAGCTGGACTCTGCTGGGATGAGAACCTGCGACCCAGAGGTTTGAACAGATTCTACAGCTGGTGAAGTAACCAGCTGAGCTTTATAGATGATGGCAATTACAGCATGCTGTGCAGACACTTCCTGTCTTATCCCTACATTATGTCCCTCACTAGGGTTGCCACCTTTTCTTCATAAAAATACCGGCCATGGCATTCCCTCCATAGACTTAACGTTGGACAGAAGCCAATTTTTTTACCGGCCTGCCGGTAAAATACTGGATGGGTGGCAGCCCTATCTCTCACTCACTGACCCTTAACCCTTTCAGAGCTAGTGTAGATTGACAATGCAATGCTGAGCAGTGTCAGTGAGTGGGGAGGTAATGTAGGGATAAGACAGGAAGTCAGTACTAGGGGAGGTGGGTAATGCATTACTGAGCAGTGTCAGTGAGTGGAAGAGGTAATGTAGGGATAATACAGGAAGTCAGTGCTAGGGGAGGTGGGTAATGCATTACTGAGCAGTGTCAGTGAGTGGAGAGGTAATGTAGTGATAATACAGGAAGTCAGTGTTAGGGGAGGTAGGTAATGTATTGCTGAGCAGTGTCAGTGAGTGGGGGAAGTAATGTAGGGATAAGATAGGAAGTCAGTGCTAGGGGAGGTGGGTAATGCATTGCTGAGCAGTGTCAGTGAGTGGGGGAAGTAATGTAGGGATAAGACAGGAAGTCAGTACTAGGGGAGGTGGGTAATGCATTACTGAGCAGAGTCAGTGAGTGGGGGAGGTAATGTAGTGATAATACAGGAAGTCAGTGTTAGGGGAGGTAGGTAATGTATTGCTGAGCAGTGTCAGTGAGTGGGGGAAGTAATGTAGGGATAAGACAGGAAGTCAGTGTTAGGGGAGGTAGGTAATGCATTGCTGAGCAGTGTCAGTGAGTGGGGGAAGTAATGTAGGGATACGGTAGGAAGTCAGTGCTAGGGGAGGTAGGTAATGCATTGCTGAGCAGTGTCAGTGAGTGGGGGAAGTAATGTAGGGATAAGATAGGAAGTCAGTGCTAGGGGAGGTAGGTAATGCATTGCTGAGCAGTGTCAGTGAGTGGGGGAAGTAATGTAGGGATACGGTAGGAAGTCAATGCTAGGGGAGGAGGTTAATGCATTGCTGAGCAGTGTCAGTGAGTGGGGGAAGTAATGTAGGGATAAGACAGGAAGTCAGTGTTAGGGGAGGTAGGTAATGCATTGCTGAGCAGTGTCAGTGAGTGGGGGAAGTAATGTAGGGATACGGTAGGAAGTCAGTGCTAGGGGAGGTAGGTAATGCATTGCTGAGCAGTGTCAGTGAGTGGGGGAAGTAATGTAGGGATAAGATAGGAAGTCAGTGCTAGGGGAGGTAGGTAATGCATTGCTGAGCAGTGTCAGTGAGTGGGGGAAGTAATGTAGGGATACGGTAGGAAGTCAATGCTAGGGGAGGTAGGTAATGCATTGCTGAGCAGTGTCAGTGAGTGGGGGAAGTAATGTAGGGATAAGATAGGAAGTCAGTGCTAGGGGAGGTAGGTAATGCATTGCTGAGCAGTGTCAGTGAGTGGGGGAAGTAATGTAGGGATACGGTAGGAAGTCAGTGCTAGGGGAGGTAGGTAATGCAGTGCTGAGCAGTGTCAGTGAGTGGGGGAAGTAATGTAGGGATAAGATAGGAAGTCAGTGCTAGGGGAGGTAGGTAATGCATTGCTGAGCAGTGTCAGTGAGTGGGGGAAGTAATGTAGGGATACGGTAGGAAGTCAATGCTAGGGGAGGTAGGTAATGCATTGCTAAGCAGTGTCAGTGAGTGGGAGAAGTAATGTAGGGATACGGTAGGAAGTCAATGCTTGGAGAAGTGGGTAGTGCTTTGCTAAGCAGTGTCAGTGAGTGTGTGGGGAGGTAATGTTGGGATAAGATAAGAAGTCAATACTAGGGGAGTTAGGTATGCATTGCTGTGCAGTGTCAGTGAGTGGGGTAGATACTGCAGGGATAAGTCATGAAGTTAGTGCTAGGGGAGGTGGGCAGTGCATTGCTGAGCAATGTCAGTGAGCAGGCGAGCTAATGTAGGGGTAAGACAGGAAGTCAGTGCTAGGAGAGGTGGGTAATGCATTGCTGAGCAGTGTCAGTGAGTGGAGGAGGTATTGTAGGGATAAGATAGGAAGTCACTGCTAGGAGAGGTGGGTAATGCATTGCTGAACAGTGTCAGGGAGTGAGAGGGTAATGTAGGAATAAGACAGGTAGTCAGTGCTAGGGGAGGTGGACAGTGCATTGCTGAACAGTGTCAGTGAGTGGGGTAGGGCTAGGAGAGATGGGTAATGCATTGCTGAGTAGTGTCAGTGAGTGCGGGAGGTAATGTAGCGATAAAACAGAAAGTTAGTGCTACGGGAGGTGGGTAATGCATTGCTGAGCAGTGTCACTGAGTGGGGAGGTAATGTAGGGATAAGACAGAAGTCAGTGCTAGGGGAGGTAGGCAATGCATTGTTGAGCAGTGTCAGTGAGTGGAGAGGTAATGTAGGGATAAGACAGGAAGTCAGTACTAGGGGAGGTAGGTAATCTATTGCTGAGCAGTGACAGTGACTGGGAGAGATAATGTAGGGATAAGATAGGAAGTCAATACTAGGAGAAGTGGGTAATACATTACTAAGCAGTGTCAGTGAGTGGGGAGGTAATGTAGGGATAAGATAGGAAGTCAATACTAGAAGAAGTGTGTAATACGTTACTGAGCAGTGTCAGTGAGTGGGGGAGGTAATGTAGGGATAAGACAGGAAGTCAGTGCTAGGGGAGGTGTGTAATACGTTACTGAGCAGTGTCAGTGAGTGGGGGAGGTAATGTAGGGATAAGACAGGAAGTCAGTGCTAGGGGAGATGGGTAATGCATTACTGAACAGTGTCAGTGAGTGGGGGAGGTAATGTAGGGATAAGACAGGAAGTCAGTGCTAGGGGAGGTGGGCAGTGCATTGCTGAGCAGTGTCAGTGAGTGGGGGAGGTAATGTAGGGATAAGACAGGAAGTCAGTGCTAGGGGAGGTGGGCAGTGCATTGCTGAGCGGTGTCAGTGAGTGGGGGAGGTAATGTAGGGATAAGACAGGAAGTGAATACTAGGAGAAGTGGGTAATACGTTACTGAGCAATGTCAGTGAGCGGGGGAGGTAATGTAGGGATAAGACAGGAAGTCAGTGCTAGGGGAGGTAGGTAATGCATTACTGAGCAGTGTCAGTGAGTGGGGGTGGTAATGTAGGGATAAGATAGGAAGTCAGTGCTAGGGGAGGTGGTTAACGCATTGCTGAGCAGTGTCAGTGAGTGGGGGAAGAAATGTAGGGATAAGACAGGAAGTCAGTGTAAGGGGAGGTAGGTAATGCATTACTGAGCAGTGTCAGTGAGTGGGGGAGGTAATGTAGGGATAAGACAGGAAGTCAGTGCTAGGGGAGGTAGGCAATGCATTGCTGAGCAGTGTCAGTGAGTGGGGGAGGTAATGTAGGGATAAGACAGGAAGTCAGTGCTAGGGGAGGTGGGTAATGCATTACTGAGCAGTGTCAGTGAGTGGGGAGGTAATATATGGATAAGACAGGAAACATGTTCATGGCATATCTTAACCCTTTGAGTGCCAGAGGGGTATGCAACGCATTGCTCTGCAATGCGTTGTGTACCTCTCTGGCACTCAAAGGGTTATTTAGCATAATCTATTCATGTGACTAACAAAAAATGTTTTTTAAAATAAAAAAGCTAATGCAGCATCTATGCAATTTCGATAGCCTTTTCAAAACCACCAAAGTACTTTTTTATGTGATAGGTTTCCTTTAAGAGTCTGTTGTGTAGGAAGGTGAAGTCTGCTGAAAATGTACAGGATTTCCTTTTAGTAGAGCGGGGGAACTTGATCTCCCCTCTCTCTCTATCGCTTGTTTGTGGTGGGAAGTTTCCCCATGCTCATAATTTGCAACTATGTTACTTCTGCTGCACAAGTGTACACATCCTGTGACAGCGTTAAGGTGACTTGTCAGACATACCTTTACATAGTGAGTATATCAGATCATAGAGCTGCATGGCAGAGCTTAAAGGGATAGTAATACTTCGTTTTAACTTAATTTTATTTTGTAGGCATTAAAAAAACATGAAGAATGATATAAGTATTATCTCTCAAACCTTTATGGTTTAAGAGATATTTACAAGCAAAGTGTCCCCCTCCCTCCCCTTTTACTGATGTAACACTTTTCAGCCAGGGCAGAAGGGAGCTGCCCAGGTAGACTGCAGAGAGGGACAATCTTCAATTAAGATAACGGAAAAACCTGAAAAGCTTGTCAAGGGGGGCAGGGATTTCATTGTTTTCATAGGAATAAGATTGTCCCCTTCTGTTATCTGTCCAGTCTATGGACTGCATTCCACATCTGAGAAGAGATTGTTTACAGTAGGTAAAAGGGGCGGGAGGGGAGACTTTTCTTGTGAATATCTCATAAACCATAAAGGTTTGAGAGATAAGACTTATATCATTCTTCATGTTTTTTTAATGCCTACAAAATAAAATAAAGTTAAAACGAAGTATTACTATCCCTTTAATGTCAATGATGCTCCCCACTTTGTGATGTGTAAATCTGCTCTCAACAATCCAAAGGGTTAAATCCAGTTTTCTATGCCAAACATGGTAACCACGCGTTTCCTACACATTTGTGGATGTGTGCTGGCCAATAGCCTGATCGTCATGCTTCAGGACTTACTCTGTCCACTGGGTGGCAGTATGACACCAAACAGGAAATAGAGGGATTGTTGCCCAAGAACTCAATTGAAATTGTAATTTGAATTCAAATAGTGATCAGGGTAATTTTCCAAATGTACTGGTGATATGAATTGGGGGGACCTCTCTACTAATGTAGTGTGCCCAGTGGGTGCTCTGGCATATTGCTAATTTTGACCTTAGAATGGGTAAAGCAGTTTAGATGTCTAAGGGTTGATATTATTTCCATTTACAAATACATTCAAGGTCAATGCAAATAACTGCAGAATGAATTATTTAACCCCTTAACGACCGGCCGCACGAGCTCGTTGCAGTTGCTAAAGGACCACGGAGCATTTTTTTTTTTTTTATTCGGATTCCGGACTCCCCGAACGGCGTGCAGCCACAGGGGGAGCCTGGAATTCCATGACCATCATAGAACATCATGGGTCGTTAACTCAGATCTACCAATTGCGTACTATGACTGTCAGGGGTCGTTAAGAGGTTAAGCAAAGAGCTGAGCTAAGAACGAGAGGTCATCCATTAAGACTAGATGAAGGGCAGGGATTTTTTACAGTAAGGGAGGTAAAACTATGGAATTCTTTGTCTCGGGATGTTGCACTTGCCTAACTGCTTTCAAAAAAGTAATGGATGCCTATCTAGCACAGAACAACATTGAAAATTATGACAGTTGGCTTCAATACAGATAGGTTTTTGATTCAGGGAAATATCTGACTGCCATTTGGAGTCAGGAAGGATTTTTTTTTACCCACTTGGGGCTAAATTCAAAATGGCTTCAGGGTTTTTTTCCCCTTCCTCTGGGGTGATTTTGGCATGGGCTGGACTTGATGGACGCATATCTTTTTTCAGCCTCGTGAACTATGTTATTATGATTCCCAGACTGGGGGGGGCGTGAAACTCTGTATCAGTATCTGCGTTGCTGAAATGTGATCACAGTCAGTAGATTGGGAAACGCCGGTTCTAAGAACTGTTGTAAACAGCGCATTCGTCCATGTTTGTACAGAAAAGTCATCTGTGTTTGTTCTTTTGACACACATATTTGGCTGGTATCCTATGCACACTGGTTTGCGGAAATACCTGAGACAAAGGACCGAATGCACAATGAACTGGTTACTTCAAAACAAATAAAATGCAAATGAATAATAGAATTACACTGGAAAGGGTGACATTTATTTAACACTTTAAAGGGATAGTAATGTTTCACAATAAAAGCAGCTCCAATTAATCTTCATAGTATTTGGGCCATGGAGACTGTTATTTCAATATTGTCAGAGTTGTAGTACAAGAGTAATTGAATGATAAAGTATCCCCCTCCCGTCCCTTTTACCTAGTGTAACACTGCTCACCTCAGATGTGGAATCTGGTCTCTTGACTGGACAGATCACAGCAAGGGACAGTCTTCTTACTGTGATCATAAGGAAAACCTTGCCCCCTTGACAGGTTTTTCCTTATGATCACTGAAGATTGTCCCTCTCAGCGATCCATCTGGACAGTCTTGCTGCTCTGAGGTGAGCAGTGTTACATCAGTAAAAGGGGCGGGAGGGGGATACTTTATCATTGAATTACTCTTGTACTACAACTCTGACAGTATTGAAATAACACTCTCCATGACCCAAATACTATGAAGATTAATTGGAGCTGCTTTTAGTGTGAAACATTTCTATCCCTTTAAGGACCAGAGGGGTGGGCAATGCATTGCAAAGCAATGCCTTTCCCACCTCTCTGCTCCTTAAAGGGTTAATGATGAAGGTGGGGCATTGAGGTTTCATGAAAAACAAAAGATGGGGGGTATCTTGTGAAAACTCTGGGAACTACTGAGATGAAGTGATGTTAAAAAAAAAAAAAAAAAAAAAAAAAAAAAAGATTTTTATTTACACTCTAAGCAACCCCACAGGCACTTTAAAGCTGCAATAACCGTTTTTATGAAAAATATACATAGTATTGTTGTTTTCCTGCTGAGTACAATAAGGTATACCCACTGCTGGAAGATTAATAATATTTGAATGTACACAGCTCAATTGTATGCTGTCATTTCTAACATTAATCCTTTGTGTGTCAGAGAGGCATTGCAATGCGTTGTATAGCTCCCGGGCACTCAAAGGACTAAACAACAATTTCTGTTCTAGTCACTAGATGGCGATATTGCTATTATATGCTATGGAGAAGTCCGTAGTCTATGAATCATGCTAGAAGCTGAAATTCATGCAGCAGTTGCTGTATCCTTGTTTGCGCTGCAGAAAAAGCCTTATAGCATGTTTCCATAAAAACAACAAGAAATATTACTGCTCCTTTAAAGGGTTAGTAATACTTTGTTTTATCTTTATTTTATTTTGTAGGCATTAAAAAAACATGAACAACGATATGTCTTATCTCTCAAACCTTTATGGTTTGAGAGATATTCACAAGCAAAGTTTCCCCTCCCGCCCCTTTTACCTAGTGTAAGTCATCTCTTCTCAGATGTGGAATCCAGTCCATAGACCAGACAGATAACAGCAGGGGACAATCTTCTTCCTATGAGAACAATGAAAGCCCTGCCCACCTTGACAAGCTTTTCAGGTTTTTCCCTTATCTTAATTGAAGATTGTCCCTCTCTGCAATCTACCTGGGCACCTCCCTTCTGATCTGGCTGAGCAGTGTTGCATCAGTAAAAGGGGTGGGAGGGGGATGCTGTATCATTGAATTACTCTTGAACTACAACTCTGACAGAATTGAAATAACACTCTCCAAAGTCCAAATACTATGATGATTAATTAGAGCTGCTTTTATTATGAAACATTACTATCCCTTTAACAAACCATGATGTGGCAGGACCATCACGCCGGTTCTGGCACTTAAAGCGATAGTAACACTTAATATATAGTAAGTTTTATATTGTAAGGTTTATCTTTTTTGAGTATAGTAAGGGTAATCCCACTGCTAAGAGGTGTTTCATTCAAAAGTTATAGCAGCTCAAACTTCAATATTGGCCTGAAATTTTACAGTGGAGCTGTTTCTACATCAGCCTATGGAAAGATCTGGTCAATAGAGAGGTCTCTTTAAGGACCGTTGACGGACCCAGCCCGTCATTGAATTCCGGGGTTTCCACTCAGCGACCCTGGAATCCATTGTCCCCCCCCAAAAAAAAAAATGACCCGTGCTCCACGTTGGCCAGCTGTTAAGGAGTTAAGAGCCATATGCACAATACAAAAAGTAGAGAAATTCTGAGGAGATTCATCTGCACACAGTTCCCACTGATGGGAACAGAACTTTTAACCCCTTAAATGCAAAAGAGTTCTCCAATGCCTAGTGTCTCAATGCATTGGATATCGATTTAGCATTCGAGGGGTTAAAAGTCACTAGAATCTTTATTTGTCCCCTACATTTACATTGGTTTGCCCCAGAATTGCCCCTTTTGTCTTGCCTCCTATGGTCCTTAACTCCTTAACGACGCATGAGGTACATGTACCTGTACCAAGGACGTACATATACGTCATGGAATTCCGGGGTCCCTGCGTGGCTACACGCCGTTCGGGAAGTCTAGAACTGAATGGGTAAAAAAACAAAAAAAAATGCTCCGTGGTCCTTAAGTGACCGCACCGTTCGTGCGCGGACAGTCCTTAAGGAGTTAAGAGGGAAGCAAATCAACCTAATAATCATCCCCATACCTTACTATGGCAATCAAATCCTAATGGCCCATCTGAATCTTTTTTACACTTGGTCCTGGATGTCACATCTTCAAAGTATTTGGGTCAGTCAATACTGTCAGAGTTGTAGTTCAAGAGTAATTGATAAAGTATCCCGCTCCCGCCCCTTTTACTGATGTAACACTGCTCACCTCAGAGCAGCAAGACTGTCCGGATGGATCACAGAGAGGGACAATCTTCAGTTAACATAAGGAAAACCTGTCAAGGGGGGCAGGGTTTTCCTTATGATCACAGTAAGAAGATTGTCCATTGCTGTGACTTGTCCGGTCAAGAGACCAGATTCCACATCTGAGGGGAGGTGGCTTAAACTAGGTAAAAGGGGTAGGAGAGGGATACTTTATCATTCAATTACTCTTGTACTACAACTCTGACAGTATTGAAATAACACTCTCCATGGCCCAAATACTATGAAGATTAATTGGAGCAGCTTTTATTGTGAAACATTACTATCCCTTTATAATTACCTGGTGAATTAGTAGAGGAAACAGCAATGGACTGCCTGTCCATATGACATTAACACTATGGAGAACAACAGAGCCCAGTGTTAAGGACCAGATTAGTCCATGGAGATCTCTGAACAGGCGTTGGCCAAATCAGTCCCAAATCCACCAGGTTTACTACTCACGAGACACAACAAGTTGATAAAAGATAATTTATTACGGCTGAACTAGGTGATTTGTGACAACGGCACATACGATTATTAAAAATCTAAAAGATAACATTTTTTTTCAGAATATTATATATTTGCGTATGATACGAGTAGTACAGTTGTATCTCACCCACTGGCGAGGGTGCAGGGGCAACCGTTCTCCATGGCAGGTAAGAGATTAAATCATTCAAAACAGCATGCCAGGGAGAGTCTGGCACTGCCCTGTGTAAGTCTCACATTCAGGGGAATTATATCAAGAAGGGAGCAGGGGACGAAGGCAAGATCAGCTGCGCCAGTGCGCATCACATACAATATTAATTGGGGAGAGGGGGCTGGGGACACAATTCACTGCCACAGAAATAGCATTGTTCTTGTTAATGGATCAATACACTTTTATGATGGACAGATAAAAAAAAAAAGGATTTTGTAGGTTGTATCCTACTGAATAAAACAAACCAATGGGAGAGGCTTCATTCAAAAGATATTACAGTTGATTTCTCTTTTTTAAATGTATTTAATGGTTAGCAACAGTGCCACCTGGTGAACAGACAGTTATTCAAATGCATTCTATGGGAGAAGTGAGTCATTGACTACAGGTCTATATAGAATGTGATAGTAACAGCTCTAGTACATGATAGTTATTATGTTACATTCTATGGGAAAGGTGAGTCACTGACTACAGTTCTATATAGAATGTGATAGTAACAAATCTAATACATGACAGTTATTATGTTACATTCTACGGGAGAGGTGAGTCACTGACTACAGTTCTATACAGAATGTAATAGTAACAGCTCTAGTACATGACAGTTATTATGTTACATTCTATGGGAGAGGTGAGTCAATGACTACAGTTCTATATAGAATGTGATAGTAACAGATCTAGTACATGACAGTTATTATGTTACATTCTATGGGAGAGGTGAGTCACTGACTACAGTTCTCTATAGAATGTAATAATAACAGATCTAGCACATGACAGCAATTATGTTACATTCTATGGGAGAGGTGAGTCATTGACTACAGAATGTGATAGTAACAGCTTGGACTGTAATAATGTTTGAATGTAGCAACTCTCCAGTAATGGGAGTACTTTTGTTTCACTCAGTAAGAAACATTGTCCTTGGTTTTGAATAGCGGAAGCAAACCCCCAAGTAGTGCAAAAATATCCAGCGGGGCCCATTTAATCTAAATATAGAAAATCACCCAAAAACAGCAATAAATGAGAGAACTGAGTGACGCACACAATATGGCACATGGAGGGGCAATACCCACGGATTTCTACTAGTAGCAATTATTGTAAAAGCTGTCTTTAACCCCTTAAGGACCGGTAACGTGTCAAGACCTTTACCGGTTTTGTTGTCTGTTGGACCGGTGAGGATCTGGCAAGTTACGTATCTTGTGCTTACAGCGTTCCTGCGGGAGCGATGTCAGCACTAGCGGTGTCTGAAGTTGACTGCTCCGTGACCAAAGCCCCCGTTCATCGATTTGGCACACGGATCAGTCAACGTGGTCCTTAAGGGGGAATCCACCCTTAGGATCTCTGTCCTTAAAGGGATAGTAATACTTAAAATGTAAAAAAAAAATATGTTGTAGGGTTTATCCCCCTGAGTAAAACAAGAGTACTCCCACTGCTGAAAGGCGTTTCATTCAAAAGTTATTAATTTTCAAAGTTGAAATTTTTAGGTGCAATATCACAGTGGCCTGAAATTGTACAGTGGCGCTGTTGCTACACCATCCTATGGACAGCTCTGGTCCCGGGACCATAAATCTCCATAGGATGGTATAGCAACAGTGCCACTGTACAATTTCAGGCCACTGTGATATTGAACCTAAAAAATTCAACTTTGAAAATTGTTTTACTCAGGGGGATAAACCCTACAACATATTTTTTTTTTACATTTTAAGTATTACTATCCCTTTAAGGGGTTTAACGAGGGGGGATGAGAAATCTGTGACCCTAAAGCTGCTGATGGACTATAAATCTCATCATCCTCAAACAGAACTGCAGTCTAGCAACAATAAGAGGGACACAAGTTGTGCACCCCATCCTTTAAAGGAGGAGGAATAAAGTTTTATAATGGTAAGTGTAATTGTGCTTTTCCTGTCCAGTAAAACAAAGGCGGTCCTTCATTCAAAAGGCATAACAGCTCATTTATAAAAGTCAAACAGCAACAATACCAACTAGTGTTCATATGACAGTTCTTCTGTGTAATGCACTCTGTGGCACAGCTCCAGATCTTCAAATAAAGGGATAGGAACAGTGCCAACAGGGCCCGGGTTTACATCCCAGGCTCCCCGAGGCAAGGCACTGTAGGAGCTAAGAACTCCTCCCATGGCCACACCCCTATTCCTCACATGACCCCACCCACAGTACCATCCACAGATTACTGGCACAAAAAATACTCTTGGCCTATAATAGCCAAGAACAAAAAACTTTAACCCCTTGCAGGCTAGACAGATCTCCAACACATTGTGTTGGAGATCTCTCAAGCACCCAAGAAGCTAACCCTTTGAGTGCCTGAGGAGTATACAACACATTGCAAAGCAATGCGTTGCGTACTCCACTGGCACTCAAAGGGTTAAATAATTATACTGTAATGGAATAGAAAACTAATGTAGACACACAGAGATTTCTATTGCCACTTGCACATGTGGGTGCCACCAGCACAGACGAGGCACCTCTCCTACAAAAGAATAAAGAAAAATCTGAAGCTGTAGGCATTTTCCTCCTCGTAGTGAGACCACATTTCCATTCTGCCGTTCACTGCAGAGACGAGGGCAGCAGAGCACTTGTCCTGCAGAGACGAGGGCAGCAGAGCACTTTTCCTGCAGAGACGAGATCAGCAGAGCACTTGTCCTGCAGAGAGGAGGGCAGCAGAGCACTTGTCCTGCAGAGAGGAGGGCAGCAGAGCACTTGTCCTGCAGAGACGAGATCAGCAGAGCATTGTCCTGCAGAGACGAGGGCAGCAGAGCACTTGTCCTGCAGAGACGAGATCAGCAGAGCACTTGTCCTGCAGAGACGAGGGCAGCAGAGCACTTGTCCTGCAGAGACGAGATCAGCAGAGCACTTGTCCTGCAGAGACGAGGGCAGCAGAGCACTTGTCCTGCAGAGACGAGATCAGCAGAGCACTTGTCCTGCAGAGACGAGGGCAGCAGAGCACTTGTCCTGCAGAGACGAGGGCAGCAGAGCACTTGTCCTGCAGAGACGAGATCAGCAGAGCATTGTCCTGCAGAGACGAGGGCAGCAGAGCACTTGTCCTGCAGAGACGAGATCAGCAGAGCATTGTCCTGCAGAGACGAGGGCAGCAGAGCACTTGTCCTGTAGAGACGAGCGCAGCAGAGCACTTGTCCTGTAAAGACGAGCGCAGCAGAGCACTTGTCCTGCAGAGACGAGCGCAGCAGAGCACTTGTCCTGTAAAGACGAGCGCAGCAGAGCACTTGTCCTGCAGAGACGAGGGCAGCAGAGCACTTGTTCTGTAGAGCCGAGGGCAGCAGAGCACTTGTCCTGCAGAGCCGAGGGCAGCAGAGCTCTTGTCCTGGGCTCTAGTGTGGCTGTGTGGGAGGGATCACTGTACATCACCCTGCTCTTTCTCCAGCGCACCACTCCATTCTAAACACTAGAGGGAGAACTGCCCATTGTTGCTGTGACAGAAACGGATGCCTGTGATAGTCTACAAGACAATGTACATCACATTCAGATCCTTTACTAGAATTACACTACAACACTATTGCACTGCAGCTCCTGTATGGAGTCAGGATCAGTGTTGTGTTTGGGGGGGTCTCCAACCTTCTCTTTAACGGGAGATACTTTTAATTGATGAAATAGGTAGTGAGCTACTCTAAAACATGTACTGAAAATATATGAATCTATAACTGCATGTATTAAACCTTCTCCAAAGCTGCTTTTAACCCTTTGATTGCCAGAGTGGTACGGGATGCATTGCTTTGCAGTGCATTCCGTACCACTCTGGCACTCAAAGGGTTAACCTTCTCTTCAGTCCTTCCCACACCTTTCAATAACAAAGTGCTGCACTTAAAGGAGCAGTAAACTTTTTTTTTAATGAAAAAATATATATTGTAGGGATTTTCCTACTGAGTAAAATAAAGGTACTCCCACTGCCGAGAGATTTATATTTCCAGAGTTATTACAGTTTAAACCCATGTTTTTTTACATTAGCAGTGCCCTCTAGTGGTAAATTCTAATTAGATTTCCTGTTAGATTCTACTGGAGAGGAAAGTCAGAGACATACAGTTCTCCATAGAATGTGATAGAAATTGCTGAGTCACTACCTGTCATTTAGAACTGTCAAGAACTAAACACAGTATATTCACTTCCTGTCAGTTAGAACTTTCAGGAAGTAAATACAGTAAATTCACTTCCTGTCAGTTAGAACTATCAGGAAGTAAACACAGTAAATTCACTTCCTGTCAGTTAGAACTATCAGGAAGTAAACACACAGTAAATTCACTTCCTGTCAGTTAGAACTATCAGGAAGTAAACACACAGTAAATTCACTTCCTGATTATTTGAACTGCTATAAATTTTGAATAAAACATCTGACAGCAGTGGGAGTGACCTTGTTTTATTCAGCAGGAAATGCTCTATAAAATATGTGTTTTCATGCTCCTTTAAAACAAGTGACCTTAAACGTCATGGTTATAAAACTCTCCTACAAGACGTATACATTTTAGAAGGAAAAACTCCATGTCCACTACAGAAAACACAACCTTTGTCTCACCAGTGAACCACGTTCTCTAATAGTCATACATAGGGATTTGCTGATTCTTCGGATGTGAGGAGTTTCCTTTAAAACTCTGCCCACTTCTGCTCCTTCCCACCCAGTTCCTCCCACTTTCTTTCTTCCCCACCCAGTTCCTCCCACTTCCCGCCCACTCGTGTGATGCCCCTGAAAGCCCCACCCCCTTTCCCCACAATTTGCGGCATACTCCCCAGCAGCAACAAAGGCGTCCCTTAGGGGACTCCACAAATTAAATGAAGTTTCCAGGTTTACTAATACTGCCTCACTTTCCCATATTTATGTGCATTTTTAATGTTATTAGAGTGGTTTAATAAAACATTTAATTAATGTAACAGAAATCTGGGAACTTTTGTTACAGTGGGTGAATATGGGGTCACACTGTGGCTCTTACCTACTCTGACATCACATATTTCCCATGAAACTTACTATGTAAGTCGTCTTTACAAAGCATGCAGAATCATCTGTAATCAGGTATAGTGTCAATGTTGTAAGGCCTCTATCTATATTACTGTCAGCCCTCTCACCGACCACTGCTGGGTACCACAGATGAAAGTTGGGCCCAGATTGGCTACAGCCAACTGGGGAGGCAATTTCAACCACTGCATCTGTCGGGTAGAATAGATAGCTTGACACTTGATTGTACTGGAAAGAGTTGCTCACTGGTAGCCAAAGAGCTACTTGTTGGAGACCCCTGGTTTAGAGCTCTGTCTGGGAGCCATTTTCTTGTAGCCCAGCAGAGGCATCACTTCCTGTCACAGTAGACAATGGGGCAGTTCTCGTTATAGTCTTTAGAATCCTGGAGTCTTCATTCCGGAACTTTGTTTTGTCCCAGAAAAGAGCTGCCCGGGACATGGGGCACACACTTAAAATCTGCGATTGTCCTGGCCAATCCGGGACACGTGGTTACCCTACCTCCTCTACCTACTGGGAAATCCAGCACTGAGCGCCAGATAATGTCCAGAAGACAGCACTCTGCTGCAGAGCTCGAGTGCCTCTGCAGCAGCTCCAACTGGTGATCCCAACAGAAAACAGAAATTTAGAAAAAAAAACCAAACAAACAAAACAAAATTAGTTTTGAGTTTATAGTTTGAGCTGTAACAATGTCTGGACAAATCATTTCCCAGAAGTGAGCGTACCTTAGTTTATTCTACAGGAAAAGCCATACAACAAATACACTTTTCATGAAACTTTACTGCTCCATTAAAGGTATAGCCCCACCTAATGGGCGTGTGCAAAATCCCTGTTTGCTCATTTTGAATTTTTAAAAACTTTATTATGTGCTTTAATAGTCTACTGTTTTGGAAAAAATACAAAATGCATATTTGTCAGTGCTGTTAATATCAGGCTGGTTTGACTTTCAGCATCGATCTGCACACTGATGAATTTCTTCCCAGTAAAGAACCAGCCCCTAATAATAGGAAGGGGGGTGGGGGGCGTCGATTACTGTGATTAATTATGTGCAAATTTACGGCAGTTCATTAACATTATGAAATAACCATTCGTTTCCATGTGTTGCGTACACAGGACAAACCACCATGTTTTGAAACATCTGTCATTTCAACAGGCACCCGACGCAATGCTGCCCTGCAAAAGGATCTGGGAAACTGGCAAGTTCATCTTTAACTCTCTGAGTGCCTCAGGCGTGCACTGTGTGCCTCTTTGGCACTCAGAGGGTTAAAGGACCTCTAACGTCCCATTTACCTTAATCTGAACAGGAAACATTAATAACCGAACCGGTTCTGGGTGGATTGGTTCCCCAAAATGAATTTTTATTTAGTGCTGAATATTGGTACACGAAAGCCGACGTGAGCTTAGTTGCAAGACTCAAAGACATTAATCTCCTGCCACGTCTTAGGAGTCTTCAGTGGGAGGAGTCTGGGGTTCTGGAGCCCTGCAAAATGAATCATGTTTGCCTTCTACGTACTAATTAAAGATGAATTCTGGAGAACCAATATACACATTGCATATTCATGGAGGCTGCTGGTATAAGAGTTTAACAGGAGGTGTTCCTTTAAGACAGGGGTACTGGATTTTTCGGACTACAACTCCCATCTTCATCAACCACAAAGCTGAAGCTCCAAAGATTGATCACCCCTGCGCTAACCCTTTGAGTGCCAGAGGGGTACACAACACATTGCAAAGCAATGCACTGGGTACCCCTCTGGCACTCAAAGGATTAAATGCAGTTTTATTTCAAAATGAAAATAATACATATTGTATAGAACATTTCCCATAGAATAAATTAAGGTTATGTCCATTGCTATGAGATGATTCATTTAAACCTTATTACAATTCAAACTACCTCAATGAGGTGGAACTATTACTACTTTCTATGGAGAGAGTTACTGTTAGGTTCAGGTCTTCCACAGAGAGCAACAGAAACAAAACTGCCGCATGTACACACTAAAGTGTGATAAAAGAGGGGACGTCCAGTGATATCACTTCTACAATCCCTATGTTATTGTACGGAGCCTATGAACCAAGATCTCTCCACACTTGAGAACTGTGAGTGCATCGGCTCTATGGAATAACATAAACCAGAGAATTACTCTCACTACAGACGTGATCTCCACTTTATCACACACACCTTAGTACATCTCCCCCTGTAGCCTATAACTAAAGATCTTCCATAGAATAACATAGGAACTGGAGAGTTTATCTCACTGGAGAAGTTATCGCCTGTTTATCAGACCTTAGTACATCTCCCCCTGTAGTCTATAACTAAATCTCTCCCATAGAATAACATAGGAACTGGGGAGTTTATCACACTGGAGAAGTTATCTCCTCTTTATCACACCTTAGTACATCTCCCCCTGTAGTCTATAACTAAAGATCTCCCATAGAATAACATAGGAATTGGAGAGTTTATCTCACTGGAGAAGTTATCTCCTCTTTATCACACCTTAGTACATCTCTCCTGTAGTCTATAACTAAAGATCTCCCATATAATAACATAGGAACTGGAGAGTTTATCTCACTGGAGAAGTTATCTCCTATTTATCACACCTTAGTACATCTCCCCTGTAGTCTATAACTAAATCTCTCCCATAGAATAACATAGGAACTGGAGAGTTTATCTCACTGGAGAAGTTATCTCCTCTTTATCACACCTTAGTACATCTCCCCTGTAGTCTATAACTAAAGATCTCCCATAGAATAACATAGGAACTGGAGAGTTTATCACACTGGAGAAGTTATCTCCTCTTTATCACACCTTAGTACATCTCCCCTGTAGTCTATAACTAAAGATCTCCCATAGAATAACATAGGAACTGGAGAGTTTATCTCACTGGAGAAGTTACCTCCTCTTTATCACACCTTAGTACATCTCTCCTGTAGTCTATAACTAAAGATCTCCCATAGAATAACATAGGAACTGGAGAGTTTCTCTCACTGGAGAAGATATCTCCTCTTTATCACACCTTAGTACATCTCCCCTGTAGTCTATAACTAAATATCTCCCATAGAATAACATAGGAACTGGAGAGTTTATCTCACTGGAGAAGTTATCTCCTCTTTATCACACCTTAGTACATCTCCCCTGTAGTCTATAACTAAAGATCTCCCATAGAATAACATAGGAACTGGAGAGTTTATCACACTGGAGAAGTTCTCCTCTTTATCACACCTTAGTACATCTCCCCTGTAGTCTATAACTAAAGATCTCCCATAGAATAACATAGGAACTGGAGAGTTTATCTCACTGGAGAAGTTAGCACCTCTTTATCACACCTTAGTACATGTCCTGGAAACACAGACTCAGACATATAAAAGCAAAGTGGAATTATTGTGGAGTAAACCAACTGCACTATATGGGACACATAAAAATTCCAGTTACATTAAATTGGGCTTTTAACCCCTTGAATGCTAGACCTCTGGCATTCAAGGGCTTAAAAATGTCTATTCAAGTATATGGGAATTTTGGAATCGTAGCTTGTCCCCTATGGTGCAGTTGGTTTACTCCACAATAACGCCACTTTTGTACTTATGGACCCTGGTCCGTAACAGTTTAATTAAAGATAAAACAAACAAGCAAAAAAGTTTGAACTTAAATAATTTTTGAATGAATCTTCTCCCAGCAGCGGACGTACCTCTGTTTTTCTCAGCAGGAATCCTACACTATACATTTCCATAATAAAACTTTACCCTACAGGCAACTTCTGTGAAGCAGATTGTGTTTTAACCCTTTTTTCAGTGCCAGAGGGGAAAAGGTTAAGGATCTAGATTAGAGGTGTCAGTCTATGGCTCTACAGTGGTTGTTGAACTCTACTTCCCAACATCCTCAGCGAGACATTATCTTACTGAGAAAGAAGGTAGTTGCAGCTAAAGGGATAGTAATGTTTCACAAAAACAGCAGCTCCAATTAATCTTCATAGTATTTGGACCATGGAGAGTGTTATTTCAATTCTGTCAGAGTTGTAGTACAAGAGTAATTGAATGATAAAGTATCCCCCTCCCGCCCCTTTTACCTAGTGTAAGCCACCTCCCCTCAGATGTGGAATCTGGTCTCTTGACCAGACAGATCACAGTAAGGGACAATCTTCTTACTGTGATCATAAGGAAAACCCTGCACCCCTTGACAGATTTTTCCTTATGCTCACTGAAGATTGTCCCTCTCTGTGATCCATCCGTACATCAGTAAAAGGGGCGGGAGGGGGATACTTTATCATTCAATTACTCTCAAACTGCAATTCTGACAGTACTGAAATAACACTCTACATGGCCCAAATACTATGAATATTAATTGGAGCTGTTTTTATTGTGAAAGATTAGTATCCCTTTAAACAATAGCTGGAGTGTCACAGGTTGCTAGCTAATGGTGTATCTGTTGCTTAGTCTACAACAGGCTGAGCGGACAGTGTATTTCCCAAATGATTCAGTGCACGAAAAGTCCCATCTGATGCACAGGAGCCGTCCTGGACTTAGCTTTTGTTTGGAACAGATGTGATCTGTAGATGTCGTGTTGCCGTCACATAAATAATCGCAACAGCAGGGGAACGTCAGCTGCAGTAAGGAGAACCCACGAAATGCGCTGGGAAACAAAACAGAAGCCTCTTCCACAGTCATTCCAAGAAATGTCACACACACCGTTTATGGACTGGATCACAGTGTTCCATAAGCAGGAAGATGCACAACGACCTCCATTTTACTCTTTCTTATAAATAATTTATAATTCACGAATGCTACACTTTAATAATAGTAAAAAACAAAAAAAAATACATTGTGTCCGTAAATATCTGTGCTATCTCACCTAAAAATAAATAATTCACGTACATTTGTGGAGCAGCGTGTCTTTTCTGCCCGCTATCCACTTCCCTTTTACACACACAAAGTCGGGATTGGACAATTAAAGAGCGGGTCGTGTTTGAAAGCTGCTAGAATTGGCACATGGCATCACGCCTTGAGGAGGGGGGAAAGGGTGCATGTGGCAGGTTCAGCTCGCCTCCTCCGTTGAGCGAGTCTCTGATTTGAGCTTGACAAATTCACGTGCCACCTCGTCGTTGGTCCTCTGGGAAAGGATCCTCAGAACGGTCAGGCCGGTCTCGTCCATGTGGATGCGGCGGCCCAGAGGGCACCAGCAGGCACAGCTCCCCTTGTCTGCAATGTCCCGGAGCTGAATGACCGCTATACCCAGCACATGGTCATCACGAGCAAAGCAGTAATCCTTCACGCACACCTGTAGCTCGTAACAGTCTGGGCCGTCCTCGTTCCCCAGGATACTGGAGAGAAAAGAGAGAGAAATTAGCAATTTACACCAAAGTTTAAAGCCCAGAGTCTCAGTTTCAGTACTCGGGGTGCATTACCAGATCCGGTTTACTTATATCCTTAACAAAGCAAATACAGCTGAATCACAATGTCTGTGCCACTGAATACACACCCCTGAGTAAGCAGGGATATCGGGAAACATTGACCTGTTTGTATACCCCCAAGGATTAATAGAGAGAAACACTGGTTTAACCCTTTGTGTGCCAGAGGGGTAGGCAACGCATTACAAATCAATGCGTTGCCTACCTCTCTGGCACTCAAAGGGTTAAAGCATCAGTAAAGTTACATTATGAAAAAATAAAATATTGTAGGGAATTTCCTGCTGAGCAAAACAAGTGTATTCTCAGTGCTGGGAAATACATTTTAATTAAAAAGTTATTACATATAAAACAGTCACGAAGCGGAGGAGCTGATAAGATTATATATATATATATATATATATATATATATATATTTTTTTTTTTTTTTTTTTTTTTTTTTTTTTTTACTGTAGTTTAAGGTTCAGCTCTGCCAATGAACATGATAGGAAAATGGCCTGGACACTGGGTAGCACTGTGCTCACACAACAATAAGTTTGAGGCATAACAACTTTGGAACAAATCATCTCCTTGCATTGGCAGTTCCCTTGTTTTACTCACTAGGCAAGGCCCTACGATACAAATGCAAACTGCTTCTTTAATTAATTGAGTGCAACAAAAGCTTATTATAAAAAAAAATATATCATATATCTATAAACACCTGAGAACTTTACATGCAGAAGCTCCTGAAATGACAAGTATGGGTGGAGGTGTGAGCGTCCAAATTATGTAATTAGTGTCACAATGTGGGCAGGGATTAAAAAAAAATGGGTGGGACTCGGATGAGGAAAGGTTGGCGTTTTTCCTAAAAATGGGCAGTATGGGGCAGAGAGTGGACAGAATGGATGAGAGAGCGTGTGGGGTTACCACAAATCTTGATACTCCCAGTTAATCACCCTACTCTATCCCCCAGAGACCCAGAAACGGAGTCTTCAGTGCAGATTCAGAGAATTCCCACGTATATCAACATCATCATCATCTTCAGCCATTGTCGATCCACTGCAGGATGATGGCCTCCTCGGAAAGCCTCCAACAACTCCTGTCCTGTGCCTTTTGTTGACCCTGTGTAGCAACAAATTTGGTAATTTCATCTACCCATCTTGTCTTCGGTTTTCTTCTTGGGCATTTAGTTCGGAGTGGAATTCTACCATCATGTTTACTTGCTATGAGGCCTATCCATTTCCATTTCAGCTCTTTCAATGATGTCATAGACCCTTTGTTTACTGACGAATCTGTAAACTTGTTTTTAGGTCTCTTTTTCTTATGTTTAAAATTTTCCGCTCCATACTTCTCTGCATCACCTTAGGTTTTTGTATGGTTTTGGCATTCAGTGACCATGTTTCACAGCCATACGTAAGGACCGGGAGGACACGCTGGTCAAAAACCTTTCTGGCAGAGTGGTAAATTTGTCTTAACTCCTTAACGACCCTTGACGGTCGCAGTACGTCAAGGGTCGATCTGACTGAATGACCTATGACGTACTATGACCGTCATGGAATTCCGGGCTCCCCCGCAGCTGCACGCCGTTCTGGGAGTCCGGAAGCGAAAGAAGAAAAAAAAAAATGCTCCGTGGTCCTTAACCCCTTAACGACATGTGCCGTACTATGACCGTCACGGTCCTTGAAATACTCAAGGACCGATGACGGTCATAGTACGTCACGTACTTTTTACTTACAGCACTCTACCGGGAGCGCTGTAAGTAAAAATAGGGCCTGAAATTGACCGCTCCAAGATCGGAGCGATCTCTATCAGGCCCCATAGTGACGCGCCGATACACGCAACAGGTCACGTGTACCGGAGCGTCCACGTGGTTCAATGCGGTCCTTATGGGACGGAAACGTCCCAGGACTGCCGGACGTTAAGGGGTTAACTGACTGCGCCGATTGGCCGGTCGTTAAGGGGTTAAAGACTGTACTACTAAGTTTTCCAAATGCTTGCCATCCCAATCTTTTTGTCTCTCAATTTCCATCTGTGGACATTTCCTGTCCAAGGTAAACTTATTTGTCTTCTAGTTCTTGTCCGATTAGCGTGATTTTCCTTGGTATGGTAAAATTGTTAAAAATGACTTGCATTTTGCCGATATTCATCTTTTACCGCTGAGTTATCTCACTGGCATCCTTCTTGTCACATGCCTTTTTCTATGTTGTTCTGGACTTTATCACTGTTGACCTTTACTGATGTAGTTGCATTTTCATATATTTATGTAAGCTCTATCTATTCATTGATTGATCAGGAGGCAAATATAGTTTTTGATACCATTTATTGGCTAACTAAGCTGATTTAGGATGCAAGCTTTCAAGACCTTAGGTCTCTTCCTCAGGCATGTTATACAGATAAATATGAAAACATCACATTGTTTAGCATGGAAATCAGATAACAGAATGCAGTCCAGATCCAGATACTTTGATCAGTCAATGCTAAATTGCACTCTTCCTCTGAGGCTTTAGAGGTATTTACAATGCTCTTGGGTCTGTTGGAAAGGTCAGTTAACTAAATTGTATTTTGATAGAAATTCCTTATCCTTGTTCAAACCACTACAAATTGCATTAAATTTTAACATTAATTTTACCTCCCATACCTTTCTGTCCCTCTGAGTGCGGAACAGTCCCATCAATACAGTTAACTTAATATCCCTGACACTGTGCCCATTTTGGCAAAAATGTTCTCCCACAAGTGTCTTTGTCTTTTTGTTATTAACACTGGATCTGTAGGAATTAAATCTCCTATGTAGTGCTTGTCCAGTTTCTCCCACATACAGAGCTGTTGGGAATTTTGCACACATCGATTATTACCTTCTTTTTCACCTAGTCAAAGGCCTTTTCGTAGTCAATGAAGGCTATGAATAATGGAAGGTTATATACATTATACCTCTCTATAACTTCTTGCACTGTCTTTATATGGTCCATTGTACTAAAACCGTTCCTGAAGCCTGCTTGTTCTTTAGTTTGTGATTCGTTAAGTATTGTGTCCATTCTTTTTGATAGTACCATTATGAAAACCTTGCAGACCACTGGCAGTAGGCTTATTGGTCAGTAGTTTTTTAGATCCGCCTCCTCACCTTTTTTGTGCAGTAGGATGACTTCTGCATTTTTCCACGTTTCAGGCACTTTTCTGTGAAGCAGGAATTTTGAAAACTAATTTAGCTAGGGCTTTGAATAAGGGTTGACCTCCGGCTTTCAACATTTCAGTAGTAACTTTATAAGGTCCAGGTGCTTTGCCATTTTTAATTGGTTTTATTGCAGCTTCATTTTCTACCAAACCTTCTGGCACAGCTTTAGCCTCTAGTTACGGAGTAACCATGGATGAGCTTGGGGCATAGCTGGGGACTATAGGATGCAAATTCAGAAGTGGGTCACTTGAGGCCCTCCAGCCATGGAGTGTGATGTAAATCCAACCCTGGCTATGTAACAATCCCCCCCAGCACTTCTCACTCAGAATCCCACCACCCACCATCAATACTCACAAGTGGAAGGTCTCATTGTACTTGGGGGCCCAGTTGTTGCTCTTGGATTTGGTGGTGAATTTCCTCTTCTTGTCACTCTGGTGAGGTCCTATCATGGTGACCTCCACAAATGGCCGGAACATGCCTGTTGTCTGCCACTTCAAATCATTTGCAGCCACCACTGACAGAGAAAAAAATAAAAAGACACAGGAGGTCAAAGTGACACCAATCACTACAAGGGAACACAACAGTATTACACTTTGTATTTGCTGTATATATTTAGGCAAAATAGCTCAACTTAAGGAGTCGTTAGGTTCCCAAAAGACCCAGGACTTAGACTAACCTAATGCATTATCAGAGCACTGTGCAGCATAACGGTACCACTACTAGTGGGGAGTGCCCCGAGCTGTCCCGGGGCTTTAAGCACGAGATGTGGGATATTTCTCCTCTTCAGCCGGTACCTGTTAACGTCCCTTCTCCGTGTTCCGTGTTACTGCTAAAATGTTCTACTTACAATTACGCCTGAAGCCAATTTTGCACAGAATGCAAAATCTTGTGATTAGGGGAATGTCGGCCGATTTCGGACATTTGTATTGAAGGTGAACTAACAGCTCCTGATAACAACCCTTCACTACAGCCAAAAAAAACCCCAAAAAACAATGACCCCTATGAGTTTTAATCTTGCTCCTTGTTTAGAGATATTATTATCGATCACTCTTGGATATCCTTTCCACAGAGGCGGACATGACAATTCCTACAAGGACCACATGAACTCAGACTCCGCCCACTGCGTATTGTAAACTTAACCTATGACGGACCAGAGGAGTGTGGAAGACCTTGGGATTCTCAAGTGGCAGAAAGCAACTGAGAAGCAATTCTGGAGAAAACGAAATGCACCACAGTGGACTAATAATAGTTCTCCAAATTGCCACTGATTTATATGCAACCTTTAAAGGGGATCTCTCACCTATAGATATATAATGCTCATTAGTTAGAGCATTTATCAAAGAGATTGAAAACGTTGTTCATTTTGAGAAAAAAAAAAAGCTATATGCGCAAAAATTAACTTTTAATAAGTGTCCGGCAGCCTACTTCCTGCTTGCCGCACAGAGGCTGCTCCTGTCCCACTACCCAGCATCCTCCGATGACGGAGGCTTTCTTTCTCTAAGCTGGAGCGATCTCATTGGCAGAGATCGATATCCAGCCAATGAGATCACTCCAGCTTAGTGACAGACAGCCTCCGTCATCGGTGGATGATGGGTAGTGGGACGGGAGCTGCCCCCGGTCGGCAAGGTTCGGCAATCCGGAAGTAGGCTGCCGGATACTTTTTAAAAGTAAATTTTTGCGCATATAACTGTTTTTTTTTTCAAAATGAACAACGTTTTCAATCTCTTTGATAAATGCTCTAACTAATGAGCATTACATATCTATAGGTGAGAGATCCCCTTTAACCCAATGAATGCATCAAAGACCTCTCTAGCATTCAAAGGTTTAAAAGTCCAATTTAAAATCAGTGGGAACTAAGTTTACTCACTATGGTGCAGTTGAATTGTCCATTTTGTTCTGCCTGTATTTGGCACTTCATTGGACCAGGAGCCCCAGGGAATGTCTGGCAATATGTGGCTTGGGGGGCGAATACAATCCAGTGGCCCATTTGTACTATCGTCCCAGCCCTCTGTCCCAGCCTACCCCCTTTGTTAATTTTAAAATTGGTATTAATGTTGTGAAGACAACCGATACCACATAGCTTCCAACTGAAACAGGACTACATTACTGATAGTATAAAGCTTCCAGATGAAATGGGACTACATTAGTGATAACAAAGAGCTTACAATTGAAATAGATCTACATTAGTGATCCCACAAAACGTACAATATAAGTAAACCTACACTAGGGATACCACAGGGCTTACAATGGAAACAGATTATGCTTCTATTGTAGCTCCATTTGGATTGTAGCTCAATGGTAAGCTTTGTAGTATCATTAGTGTAACTCCATTTAAAGCAGCAAGGAGGCCCACCAGCCCAGACATATGACTGCCCCGGGGGGCATTTCACTCCGTGTCCCCCAGGCCAGCCCTCCCCTGCACAGCCCCCTACACAAAATGGATGGCAAGCGAAGGAAGAGTGAACGCCTTGTGCCAATGGCCACATAAAAAACAAACGTGAAGCAAGTCTGGGTCAAACCAATTGCAGCATAGAAGGGAAATAAAAATGTCCATACTCCCCCACAATTGAAATGATGGCTTTAACACCTTGAATTCTAGAAAGTTCTCCACTGGAAATAAATAGGATGGAGACCACTCTAACATTCAAGGAGGTAAAAAAGGGGCGGATTTAAATCAATGGGAATTTTTATTGTAAACGTACTGTTCAGTTGGTTTGACCCAGAACGTCTTTGTACGTACAACGCACAAATCACAGAGGGTGCCCGTGCTCTCTCCTCATACATTTTACCTGTGAGAAACGAAGCCCTCACTAGTAGAGATGCGTTGCAGTTGCAGCGGGTACTATATGGTCGCATAATCTGTAGTTTGCCTAGGAGCAACATGGACACCGCAAACGGGGAATACTCTTCTAATTATTTATCTATGTAGTTAAGTGACCATAACCCTATAACATGTACTTTGTAAAAGACTTGGTAGCTACTTGTGCTTATAAGTCCCAACAAAAAAAAATGTATTTGTTTAAATCAGTAAACTTTTTTTTTTATGAAAAACTATATATTGCAGGACATTTCCTGTTGAGTATAATAAGGGTACTGTCACTGCTGTGAGATGCATATTTCCAGAGTTATTACAGTTTAAACCTGTGTTTTTTTTTTTCTACATTAGCAGTGCTCTCTAGTGGTCAAATTCAAATTAGTTTTTCAGATACAATCCACTGGAGAGGAAAGTCAGTGACATACAGTTCCTCACAGAATGTGACAGAAACTGCTGAGTCACTTCCTGTCAGTTAGAACTATCAGGAAGTAAACACAGTAAATTAACTTCCTGTCAGTTAGAACTATCAGGAAGTAAACACACAGTAAATTCACTTCCTGTCAGTTAGAACTATCAGGAAGTAAACGCAGTAAATTCACTTCCTGTCAGTTAGAACTATCAGGAAGTAAACACACAGTAAATTAACTTACTGATTATTTGAACTTTTATAACTTCTGAATAAAACAACTGAAAGCAGTGTCAATATCCTTGTTTAGCTCAGCAGAAAAAGCTCTAGAACATACACATTTTCATGAAAAAAAGTTTACTACTCCTTTAACTATTAAAAGCAAAATACAGGTATATGAAGGAGTGAATACAGGAAAATAAAGACACAGCATAACCCACCTTAAGCGTTTTTCTGAAACAGGTCACTCAATCACAGGCTAAGGGTGTATAGAAAAGTGATGATTATATAGTTCAAAGTCTGAAATTCAAGCCGATGAATGAGTGGGTTGTAACGATGATAATTTAAAAGAATTTCAGACTTTAAACTATATAATCATCACTTTTGTATACACCCCTTAGCCTATGATTTAGTGACCTGTTTCACAAAACGCGTAAGGCGGGTTGTGGTGTCTCTCTCTTTGCCTACATCTACTCTTCCATATGTCGGTATTTTGTTTTTAATATTTAAACAAATAAATTATTTATTTTACTCAAGATTTCAGTCTGGCTTTAAGATTTTGGCAGCTCTCCGTTCACGTCTTCTTAACCCTGTAACAATCAACCTCCCTTTTGGACTTTATGAGTCTGACAAGACGACCACTGAATTTTTGTTTATAAAGCGTTATCTGTCAAAAACTGTGAAAGCAGAGTGAGTGATACAAAAAAGGAAAGCAGCGCAGAAAGGATCTTCTGAGTGTAGTATGTAAGAAACTTTGGAGCCAACACCAAGCACGCGGCTCTCTTGAAATGTTACTCGCTTGCTACAGAGGTTATTTGGATTGGCTTTAAATCATATAGGCATTCCTGGTATTAACCCCAGGATGGTTACCCACGTCAATCCACCTCCTGTGTTCCTGGATCACTGCCTTCTGCTAGTGAGGGATCTAGGGCTTTACTTTTAGTCTTGCAATGGATATTGATCCAAGCCAACTCAAGAATGCCCAGTCTCCTTCTTCCACAACTGAGTAAGTGGGAATGAAAATATAGTAAACGGTGCTAAAGTTGGCCAAAGATTTATTCTTTTAAACATACAAAATATTAAAAATAAATACAATACTTGCTACAAACTTGCTCTGTTCCTGGTTTTTACAGTATCTGTGACGAGGGGAACCCAGACTCATATACTACAAGTAAGCTGCGGAAGGATAACGGTCTAAATTCCAAGGATATTTTACATTATAATTTTAATACAGAGAGGTGCACACTTTATACTGACCCTGGGGACTGCTATTTCACTACTTCCCAGAAAGAAACTTAACAACAATGTAACACTATGTCTGCATCAGAAAAGCCTGCCTCCACTACAGCTTACACAGCACTCAGCGTTTCAGGGATAGTGCAACATTGTATCTCACCCCTGCTTTCACTGTTCCTGACAGAAATCTCTCCGCTTGTTAGGAGTGTTGTGACTTCCATTATCTTACACTTTAATCTCCGGTCACAGTTTGGTAACAGGAGATACTAACTGACCTCTATGGATCTGGTTTAGTCCCCGTACGTACCTTTCACTGTGACTTTCTGCTCCCCGGTCCCTGGATGTGTGAAAAGGTCGATCTGTATGGACACTTCCCCCACTGGATCTTCCACCCCGGAGCCTGCAACAGAAAGAGTTAACTAAGTACGCACATTAAGAGCAGACTGAGAACAGAGACCAAAAAAATGTCTTATAGGAAATGAGATGGTAAAGATCTACCAGCAAAGGAGGCCATGTATACACCAGGCATGTTCCAACAGTGGCCTGCAGGGGGAGTAGAGAGCTGAGAGGGAGAACCTGGGCCCTATTTCTTATGTGTTGATTGACACGTTAGAAAAAAGCCCCTAATCCAGGGTCAGGTGACCTTTGGCTCTCCAGCTGTTGGGTAGTACAATTCCCACTATCCCCAACCAGCTAAACGCTATTTGAGGATGATGAGATTCGTAGTACGCAACATTTGGAAAGCCAGCGTTTTCTATCCTTGGTCTATACATCAATTAAGTTGGAAAATGCTGGTTTATTATCTAGTAATAGTAGATTCCAGATAAACCCCAAATCCATCCAACAATTCCTTCTCCATTTGTGTTATACCTTTATGACTTTCCCCACATCCCCATTGGTTGCTTCTCCTTCATTCCTTGAGCACCTTAGGAGGCCCTTCCCACTCAGCAGCACACATGGACACCTTTTGTCTGTCTTGAACACATCACAGTAGCAGCTCCCCAATCCCCAGTGGACTGTGGTAGCTCCACCCATCAGCAGCTCCTCTCCAATCCCAGCATAGCCTGGTGTTTCCACTCTTACTGGCAGCACACCTCAGGAGGCCCTTCCATTCCCAGCATAGCCTGGTGTTTCCACTCTTACTGGCGGCACACCTCAGGAGCACCCCCCCATTCCCAGCTTAGCCTGGTGTCCCCATCCAGCACATCTCAGGAAACCTTCTTACAGATTCCCCACGTTTCTTGGTGAATCGTCCCTCACTGCCAATACACCTCAGAAGCCGCTCCCCCAGATTTCCAGAATAGTATGGTGGCACCATCCTCACTGTGAGTGAAGCTTGTGACCCCCTTCCCAATCCCAGCAGAGTCTACTGGATCCTCCCCTGCAGCAAACCTCAGAGCTTCTGCAAGATTCCTCTCCTAGCTTGGTGACGCCTTCCTCACTACTATCACACCTCAAGAGACCCTCCTGTCGATACCCAGGACAGACTGGTGGCTCCTCTTTCACTGCAAGCAAACATCAGGAGCCCCTCTACCAGATTCCTTCCATAATCTGGAGGCTCATTGTCAGCCCTTGCCTCCCCCCGTAGAACACCTCAGAGCCCCTTAAACCACTCCTCCCCCTGCAGCACACCTCGGATCCCCTCCACCACTCCTCCCCCTGCAGCACACCTCGGATCCCCTCCACCACTCCTCCCCCTGCAGCACACCTCGGAGCCCCTCCACCACTCCTCCCCCTGCAGCACACCTCGGATCCCCTCCATCACTCCTCCCCCTACAGCACACCTCGGAGCCCCTCCACCACTCCTCCCCCTGCAGCACACCTCGGATCCCCTCCATCACTCCTACCCCTGCAGCACACCTCGGATCCCCTCCACCACTCCTCCCCCTGCAGCACACCTCGGATCCCCTCCACCACTCCTCCCCCTGCAGCACACCTCAGAGCCCCTCCATCACTCCTCCCCCTGCAGCACACCTCGGAGCCCCTCCACCACTCCTCCCCCCTGCAGCACACCTCAGAGCCCCTCCACCACTCCTCCCCCTGCAGCACACCTCAGAGCCCCTCCACCACTCCTCCCCCTGCAGCACACCTCAGAGCCCCTCCACCACTCCTCCCCCTACAGCACACCTCGGAGCCCCTCCACCACTCCTCCCCCTACAGCACACCTCAGAGCCCCTCCACCACTCCTCCCCCTACAGCACACCTCGGATCCCCTCCACCACTTCTCCCCCCTGCAGCACACCTCGGAGCCCCTCCACCACTCCTCCCCCCTGCAGCACACCTCAGAGCCCCTCCACCACTCCTCCCCCTGCAGCACACCTCAGAGCCCCTCCACCACTCCTCCCCCTGCAGCACACCTCAGAGCCCCTCCACCACTCCTCCCCCTACAGCACACCTCAGAGCCCCTCCATCACTCCTCCCCCTGCAGCACACCTCGGATCCCCTCCACCACTCCTCCCCCTACAGCACACCTCGGATCCCCTCCACCACTCCTCCCCCTGCAGCACACCTCGGATCCCCTCCACCACTCCTCCCCCCTGCAGCACACCTCAGAGCCCCTCCATCACTCCTCCCACTGCAGCACACCTCAGAGCCCCTCCACCACTCCTCCCCCCTGCAGCACACCTCAGAGCCCCTTCACCACTCCTCCCCCTGCAGCACACCTCAGAGCCCCTCCATCACTCCTCCCCCTGCAGCACACCTCGGATCCCCTCCACCACTCCTCCCCCTGCAGCACACCTCGGATCCCCTCCACCACTCCTCCCCCTGCAGCACACCTCGGATCCCCTCCACCACTCCTCCCCCTGCAGCACACCTCGGATCCCCTCCACCACTCCTCCCCCTCCAGCACACCTCTGATCCCCTCCACCACTCCTCCCCCTGCAGCACACCTCGGAGCCCCTCCACCACTCCTACCCGTGCAGCACACCTCGGATCCCCTCCACCACTCCTCCCCCTGCAGCACACCTCGGATCCCCTCCACCACTCCTCCCCCTGCAGCACACCTCGGATCCCCTCCACCACTCCTCCCCCTGCAGCACACCTCGGATCCCCTCCACCACTCCTCCCCTTGCAGCACACCTCGGATCCCCTCCACCACTCCTCCCGCTGCAGCACACCTCGGATCCCCTCCATCACTCCTCCCCCTGCAGCACACCTCGGATCCCCTCCGCCACTCCTCCCCCTGCAGGACATCTCGGATCCCCTCCATCACTCCTCCCCCTACAGCACACCTCGGATCCCCTCCATCACTCCTCCCACTGCAGCACACCTCGGATCCCCTCCACCACTCCTCCCCCCTGCAGCACACCTCGGATCCCCTCCACCACTCCTCCCCCTGCAGCACACCTCGGATCCCCTCCACCACTCCTCCCCCTGCAGCACACCTCGGATCCCCTCCATCACTCCTCCCCCTGCAGCACACCTCGGAGCCCCTCCATCACTCCTCCCCCTGCAGCACACCTCGGAGCCCCTCCACAGCTCCTCCCCCTGCAGCACACCTCGGATCCACTCCACCACTCCTCCCCCTGCAGCACACCTCGGATCCCCTCCACCACTCCTCCCCCTGCAGCACACCTCGGATCCCCTCCACCACTCCTCCCCCTGCAGCACACCTCAGAACCCCTCCACCACTCCTCCCCCTGCAGCACACCTCAGAGCCCCTCCATCACTCCTCCCCCTGCAGCACACCTTGGAGCCCCTCCATCACTCCTCCCCCTGCAGCACACCTCGGATCCCCTCCACCACTCCTCCCCCTGCAGCACACCTCAGAGCCCCTCCACCACTCCTACCCCTGCAGCACACCTCAGAGCCCCTCCACCACTCCTACCCCTGCAACACACCTCGGATCCCCTCCATCACTCCTCCCGCTGCAGCACACCTCGGATCCCCTCCACCACTCCTCCCGCTGCAGCACACCTCGGATCCCCTCCATCACTCCTACCCCTGCAGCACACCTCGGATCCCCTCCACCACTCCTCCCCCTGCAGCACACCTCGGATCCCCTCCATCACTCCTCCCCCTGCAGCACACCTCGGATCCCCTCCACCACTCCTCCCCCTACAGCACACCTCGGATCCCCTCCACCACTCCTCCCCCTGCAGCACACCTCAGATCCCCTCCACCACTCCTCCCCCTGCAGCACACCTCAGAGCCCCTCCACCACTCCTCCCCCTACAGCACACCTCGGATCCCCTCCACCACTCCTCCCCCTACAGCACACCTCGGATCCCCTCCACCACTCCTACCCCTGCAGCACACCTCGGATCCCCTCCACCACTCCTCCCCCTGCAGCACACCTCGGATCCCCTCCACCACTCCTCCCCCTGCAGCACACCTCGGATCCCCTCCACCACTCCTCCCCCTGCAGCACACCTCGGATCCCCTCCATCACTCCTCCCCCCTGCAGCACACCTCAGAACCCCTCCACCACTCCTCCCCCTGCAGCACACCTCAGAGCCCCTCCACCACTCCTCCCCCTGCAGCACACCTCGGAGCCCCTCCATCACTCCTCCCCCTGCAGCACACCTCGGAGCCCCTCCACCACTCCTCCCCCCTGCAGCACACCTCAGAGCCCCTCCACCACTCCTCCCCCTGCAGCACACCTCAGAGCCCCTCCACCACTCCTCCCCCTGCAGCACACCTCAGAGCCCCTCCACCACTCCTCCCCCTACAGCACACCTCGGAGCCCCTCCACCACTCCTCCCCCTACAGCACACCTCAGAGCCCCTCCACCACTCCTCCCCCTACAGCACACCTCGGATCCCCTCCACCACTTCTCCCCCCTGCAGCACACCTCGGAGCCCCTCCACCACTCCTCCCCCCTGCAGCACACCTCAGAGCCCCTCCACCACTCCTCCCCCTGCAGCACACCTCAGAGCCCCTCCACCACTCCTCCCCCTGCAGCACACCTCAGAGCCCCTCCACCACTCCTCCCCCTACAGCACACCTCAGAGCCCCTCCATCACTCCTCCCCCTGCAGCACACCTCGGATCCCCTCCACCACTCCTCCCCCTACAGCACACCTCGGATCCCCTCCACCACTCCTCCCCCTGCAGCACACCTCGGATCCCCTCCACCACTCCTCCCCCCTGCAGCACACCTCAGAGCCCCTCCATCACTCCTCCCACTGCAGCACACCTCAGAGCCCCTCCACCACTCCTCCCCCCTGCAGCACACCTCAGAGCCCCTTCACCACTCCTCCCCCTGCAGCACACCTCAGAGCCCCTCCATCACTCCTCCCCCTGCAGCACACCTCGGATCCCCTCCACCACTCCTCCCCCTGCAGCACACCTCGGATCCCCTCCACCACTCCTCCCCCTGCAGCACACCTCGGATCCCCTCCACCACTCCTCCCCCTGCAGCACACCTCGGATCCCCTCCACCACTCCTCCCCCTCCAGCACACCTCTGATCCCCTCCACCACTCCTCCCCCTGCAGCACACCTCGGAGCCCCTCCACCACTCCTACCCGTGCAGCACACCTCGGATCCCCTCCACCACTCCTCCCCCTGCAGCACACCTCGGATCCCCTCCACCACTCCTCCCCCTGCAGCACACCTCGGATCCCCTCCACCACTCCTCCCCCTGCAGCACACCTCGGATCCCCTCCACCACTCCTCCCCTTGCAGCACACCTCGGATCCCCTCCACCACTCCTCCCGCTGCAGCACACCTCGGATCCCCTCCATCACTCCTCCCCCTGCAGCACACCTCGGATCCCCTCCGCCACTCCTCCCCCTGCAGGACATCTCGGATCCCCTCCATCACTCCTCCCCCTACAGCACACCTCGGATCCCCTCCATCACTCCTCCCACTGCAGCACACCTCGGATCCCCTCCACCACTCCTCCCCCCTGCAGCACACCTCGGATCCCCTCCACCACTCCTCCCCCTGCAGCACACCTCGGATCCCCTCCACCACTCCTCCCCCTGCAGCACACCTCGGATCCCCTCCATCACTCCTCCCCCTGCAGCACACCTCGGAGCCCCTCCATCACTCCTCCCCCTGCAGCACACCTCGGAGCCCCTCCACAGCTCCTCCCCCTGCAGCACACCTCGGATCCACTCCACCACTCCTCCCCCTGCAGCACACCTCGGATCCCCTCCACCACTCCTCCCCCTGCAGCACACCTCGGATCCCCTCCACCACTCCTCCCCCTGCAGCACACCTCAGAACCCCTCCACCACTCCTCCCCCTGCAGCACACCTCAGAGCCCCTCCATCACTCCTCCCCCTGCAGCACACCTTGGAGCCCCTCCATCACTCCTCCCCCTGCAGCACACCTCGGATCCCCTCCACCACTCCTCCCCCTGCAGCACACCTCAGAGCCCCTCCACCACTCCTACCCCTGCAGCACACCTCAGAGCCCCTCCACCACTCCTACCCCTGCAACACACCTCGGATCCCCTCCATCACTCCTCCCGCTGCAGCACACCTCGGATCCCCTCCACCACTCCTCCCGCTGCAGCACACCTCGGATCCCCTCCATCACTCCTACCCCTGCAGCACACCTCGGATCCCCTCCACCACTCCTCCCCCTGCAGCACACCTCGGATCCCCTCCATCACTCCTCCCCCTGCAGCACACCTCGGATCCCCTCCACCACTCCTCCCCCTACAGCACACCTCGGATCCCCTCCACCACTCCTCCCCCTGCAGCACACCTCAGATCCCCTCCACCACTCCTCCCCCTGCAGCACACCTCAGAGCCCCTCCACCACTCCTCCCCCTACAGCACACCTCGGATCCCCTCCACCACTCCTCCCCCTACAGCACACCTCGGATCCCCTCCACCACTCCTACCCCTGCAGCACACCTCGGATCCCCTCCACCACTCCTCCCCCTGCAGCACACCTCGGATCCCCTCCACCACTCCTCCCCCTGCAGCACACCTCGGATCCCCTCCACCACTCCTCCCCCTGCAGCACACCTCGGATCCCCTCCATCACTCCTCCCCCCTGCAGCACACCTCAGAACCCCTCCACCACTCCTCCCCCTGCAGCACACCTCAGAGCCCCTCCACCACTCCTCCCCCTGCAGCACACCTCGGAGCCCCTCCATCACTCCTCCCCCTGCAGCACACCTCGGAGCCCCTCCACCACTCCTCCCCCTGCAGCACACCTTGGATCCCCTCCACCACTCCTCCCCCTACAGCACACCTCGGATCCCCTCCATCACTCCTCCCGCTGCAGCACACCTCGGATCCCCTCCACCACTCCTCCCGCTGCAGCACACCTCGGATCCCCTCCACCACTCCTCCCGCTGCAGCACACCTCGGATCCCCTCCATCACTCCTACCCCTGCAGCACACCTCGGAGCCCCTCCACCACTCCTCCCCCTGCAGCACACCTCAGATCCCCTCCATCACTCCTCCCCCTGCAGCACACCTCGGATCCCCCCCATCACTCCTCCCCCTGCAGCACACCTCGGATCCCCCCCATCACTCCTCCCCCTGCAGCACACCTCGGATCCCCTCCACCACTCCTCCCCCTGCAGCCCACCTCGGATCCCCCCCATCACTCCTCCCCCTGCAGCACACCTCGGATCCCCTCCACCACTCCTCCCCCTGCAGCACACCTCAGAACCCCTCCACCACTCCTCCCCCTGCAGCACACCTCGGATCCCCTCCACCACTCCTCCCCCTACAGCACACCTCAGATCCCCTCCACCACTCCTCCCCCTGCAGCACACCTCGGATCCCCTCCACCACTCCTCCCCCTGCAGCACACCTCAGAACCTCTCCACCACTCCTCCCCCTGCAGCACACCTCAGAGCCCCTCCATCACTCCTCCCCCCTGCAGCACACCTCAGAGCCCCTCCATCACTCCTCCCCCTGCAGCACACCTTGGAGCCCCTCCATCACTCCTCCCCCTGCAGCACACCTCGGAGCCCCTCCACCACTCCTCCCCCTGCAGCACACCTCAGAGCCCCTCCATCACTCCTCCCCCTGCAGCACACCTTGGATCCCCTCCACCACTCCTCCCCCTGCAGCACACCTCTGATCCCCTCCACCACTCCTCCCCCTGCAGCACACCTCGGATCCCCTCCACCACTCCTCCCCCTGCAGCACACCTCGGATCCCCTCCACCACTCCTCCCCCTGCAGCACACCTCAGAACCCCTCCACCATTCCTCCCCCTGCAGCACACCTCGGATCCCCTCCACCACTCCTCCCCCTGCAGCACACCTTGGAGCCCCTCCATCACTCCTCCCCCTGCAGCACACCTCAGATCCCCTCCACCACTCCTCCCCCTGCAGCACACCTCGGATCCCCTCCATCACTCCTCCCCCTGCAGCACACCTCAGATCCCCTCCACCACTCCTACCCCTGCAGCACACCTCAGATCCCCTCCACCACTCCTCCCCCTGCAGCACACCTCGGATCCCCTCCACCACTCCTCCCCCTACAGCACACCTCGGATCCCCTCCACCACTCCTCCCCCTGCAGCACACCTCGGATCCCCTCCACCACTCCTCCCCCTGCAGCACACCTCAGAGCCCCTCCACCACTCCTACCCCTGCAGCACACCTCAGATCCCCCCTCCACCACTCCTACCCCTGCAGCACACCTCAGATCCCCTCCACCACTCCTCCCCCTGCAGCACACCTCGGATCCCCTCCACCACTCCTCCCCCTGCAGCACACCTCGGAGCCCCTCCACCACTCCTACCCGTGCAGCACACTTCGGAGCCCCTCCACCACTCCCAGCCGCCCGTAGCACACCTTGGGGTCCCTCCACCACTCCCCCCTCCGCAGCACATCTTGGAGTCCCCCCCACCACTCATTCCCCTGCAGCACACCTCATCACCCCTCCCCTGTAGGACACCACTCTTCCCCACCTGCAGCACACCTCATAGCCCCTCCCCCAGATTCTCCAATACCTGTTTCCTATCTGACTAGAGAAAAGTGAAGACAAACAGGATTTGGGATCAAGGAGTTACAGTCCACAGCTACATACTCATTCCCAGCTTAAGGGTAATGAAACATGACCCCAGGAAAGCAGAAATTCTCTAACCACAATCTACTCACTCAGGCCTGGAGCTGTATTCACTTCTCATTTTTATTTATTTATATCATTATTTATATAAAACTAATAGAACATTTGAAGTAGGTGAGTGGATGTTACAAGTGATGCTGCTTTTCCATTAAATAGCCAGCCTATTTGGGCACAAATGTGGTGCAGCTTGCCCTCTAGTGGATGGATTTGACACAACTTCTTAGATACAAGAGTGTTCTGTCCTCAAAAGCTGCAAACAGGCCAGGATTTTAAGGATTGTTATGCTTAATCACAAGTGGTTCCCTTAAAGGGATAGTAATACTTCGTTTTAACTTTATTTTATTTTGTAGGCATTAATAAAACATGAAGAACGATATAAGTCTTATCTCTCAAACCTTTATGGTTTAAGAGATATTCACAAACAAAGTATCCCCCCCCTGTTCAACCAGATCAGAAGGGAGGTGCCCAGGTAGACTGCAGAGAGGGACAATCTTCAATTAAGATAAGGGAAAATGCTGAAAAACTTGTCAAGGGGGGAAGGACTTTCATTGTTTTCATACAAAGAAAATTGTCCCCTTCTGTTATCTGTCCTGTCATACAACCAGATTCACATCTGAGAAGAGATGGCTTACACTAGGTAAAAGGGGCGGGAGGGGAAATTTTGCTTGTGAATATCTCATAAACCATAAAGGTTTGAGAGATAAGACTTATATCATTCTTCATGTTTTTCATGCCTACAAAATAAAAAAAAGTTAAAACGAAGTATTACTATCCCTTTAATTCCCCTGGTGCATGATCAGGGAAATCCTTAAACCTTATCCTATCTATAGCCCTTAAGTAGCAAACTTCAACACCCTTGGCCTAGATGCACTTTAGCATAATGGCAATGTGCTGTAGTTCTCACTGGTAAGGCTGACACAATGCCTGGGTGAAACTGGGAAGTAAGGACATGGCATCACGTTTTTCACAAAAAATCTATTCAATAATGATGTTTTTTGTTCTTGGAATACAAGCTTTCGTAATCACCTATATGTCGTAGTAGTCATTTTTAATTTTGAAAAATAGTTTTTCAGTTATTTAGATGTGTAGATTATGATATTTAAAGCATACAATGCAAACACTTCCTGTCTTATCCCTACATTACCTCTCCCCACTCACTGACACTGCTCAGCAATGCATTACCCACCTCCCCTAGCACTGACTTCCTGTCTTATCCCTACATTACCTCTCCCCACTCACTGACACTGCTCAGCAATGCATTACCCACCTCCCCTAGCACTGACTTCCTGTCTTATCCCTACATTACCTCCCCCACTCACTGACACTGCTCAGCAATGCATTACCCACCTCCCGTAGTACTGACTTCCTGTCTTATCCCTACATTATCTCCTCCACTCACTGACAATGCTCAGCAATGCATAACCCAACTCCCCTAGCACTGACTTCCTGTCTTATCCCTATATTATCTCCCCATTCACTGACACTGATCAGCAATTTACTGCCCTCCTCCCCTAGCACTGACTTCCTGTCTTATCCCTACATTACTTCCTCCACTCACTGACACTGCTCAGCAATGCATTGCGCATCTCCCCTAGCACTGACTTCCTGTCTTATCCTTACAATACCTGACCCACTCACTGATACTACTCAGCAAAGCATTGCCCACTTCCCCTATCACTGACTTCCTGTCTTATCCCTACATTACCTCTCCATTCCCCGACCCTACTCAACTATGAAAGGGTAAAGTGTCAGTGAGTGAGATAGGTATTGCACGGCTAAGACAGGAAGTGCCTTACAGCATACCTTAATTAGCATACATTATACATCTAAATAACTAAGAAAGTATATTTCTAGATAAGAAATGTCCAGAACAACATAGAGATGATGCTAAAATCACTTTCAAAACCATAAAAGGTGTTTCAAGGTGACAGTCTATTAAATAAATGATGATTTTGTTCCTAGAATGTAGCTTGGTCAAATTCACAAGAGAAGATAGGAACTCATTGTGTAGGAGGTTCCAAATGGGAAGCATATGTTACTGAAAGCCATATCTTCTAATTTTTAAATACAGTTTATGTCCTTATTAACTATAAAAACCCATATTGCAGTTCTTTTCCTGCTGAGTAAATTTGTGTAGAGCTTGACTTTTTTTTGTATTTGGTTTCAACATCAATAGTTCCCGCTAATGTCCAGGGAACTCACACAAATTTCATCTGGTTTGATTAAAGTTATTATGTTATGTCACTGGATACAGTTCTATATAAAATGTGATAGTAACAACTCTAATACATGACAGTTATTATGTTACATTCTATGGGAGAGGTGAGTCACTGACTACAGGTCTATATAGAATGTGATAGTAACAACTCTAATACATGACAGTTATTATGTTACATTCTGTGGGAGAGGTGAGTCACAGACTACAGTTCTATATAGAGTGTGATAGTAGCAGCTCTAGTACATGACAGTTATTATGTTACATTCTATGGGAGAGGTGAGTCACTGACTACAGTTCTATATAGAATGTGATAGTAACAGCTCTAGTACATAACAGTTATTATGTTACATTCTATGGGAGAGGAGAGTCACTGACTACAGTTCTATATAGAATGTGATAGTAACAGCTCTAGCACATGATAGTTATTAAGTTACATTCTATGGCAGAGGTGAGTCACTGACTGCAGTTCTATATAGAATGTGATGGTAACAGCTCTAGTACATAACAGTTATTATGTTACATTCTATGGGAGAGGAGAGTCACTGACTACAGTTCTATATAGAATGTGATAGTAACAGCTCTAGCACATGATAGTTATTAAGTTACATTCTATGGCAGAGGTGAGTCACTGACTGTAGTTCTATATAGAATGTGATAGTAACAGCTATAGTACATGACAGTTATTATGTTACAGTCTATGGGAGAGGTGAGTCACTGGACACAGTTCTATACAGAATGTGATAGTAACAGATCTAGTACACGATAGTTATGTTACATTCTATGGGAGAGGTGAGTCACTGACTGCAGTTCTATATAGAATGTGATAGAAATAGCTCTAGCACATGACAGTTCTGTTATAGTCTATGGGAGAGGTGAGTCACTGACTACAATGCTCTATAGAATATGAGAGTAACAGCTCTAGGACATGACAATTATGTTATATTCTATGAGAGAGGTGAGTCACTGACTACAGTTCTCCATAGAATGTGATGGTAACAGCTTAATCACTTCCTAACAGTGTGAAATCACTTCCTGACATATTGAACTGTTATAACATTTGAAGAAAACAGCCCAACAAAATAGAAATGCTTTACTCAGCATGAAAAGTTCTATCATATATCCATAATACATTTTCACTACCCCTTAACCAAATTGTCTGTTGGCATTTTGGGCCTTATTTGTTGAGCAAAACAGGAGCAACTCTGAGACAAACCAATTGCACCACAGAGGACTAATGAAAATTCCCAAAGGACCTATTTAAAATCCCTAAAACACACAAGTTGAAGACCCCTCTACCAGTCAAGGAGTTAAAAGCCACATTCAAATCAGTTGGAATGTTAATTTCTTCATTTTGGTGCAGTTGGTTACTCAGTAATTGCTCCACTGCCCTAATCCCCCCCCACCAGTGATGAGGTCCTGTAGACCAGCTGACTGCCAGTCCAGTTACAGGTAAGGTGTTCACTCTCCCAAACATCATTCGCTACAAAAGGGTCATGACGTCAGGTCACACCACCAAAGAGGGCAAGTCTACTGCACTATCAGGTGGGACTGGGATCTATGTGGGATACTACTATGGGGCACATACTATAAGGTCAGTCTAACACATACCCTTCTCTGGATGAACGTCCTCATTAGCCGTATACCTAATACCCTTCCCATCATGCACTGTGACATGATACCAACAGAAAGCAGGAAGAGAGGAAGAGAAAGAATTACAGAGAGGTGAGAACAGAAGCCAGACAATGGGACACATGGGAATGTCTTGCTTGGTGGAAGGGGTTACTGAATAAACACTATGATGTGAGGGAAGTTAGGGTGTTCTCAGCTCTACTGTAGCAAATCAGACTGTGCATAGGGTGTTAGTCTACTAAAGTCCTCAGGTCTATTGGATGAAATTAGACTGTGTCCCTGTACTGAGGTCCTCAGGTCTATTGGATGAAATTAGACTGTGTTCCCCTCCCGAGATCCTCAGGTCTATTGTATGAAATTAGAGTGTGTTCCTGCACTGAGGTTCTCATGTCTACTGTATGAAATTAGACTGTGTTTCTGTACTGATATCCTCAGGTTTATTTATGCAATTAGATTGTGTTCCTGTACTGAGGTCTTCAGGCCTATTGTATGAAATTAGACTGTGTTCCTGTACTGAGGTCCTCAGGCCTATTGTATGAAATTAGATTGTGTTCCTGTACTGAGGTCATCAGGTCTACTGTATGAAATTAGACTGTGTTCCTGTACTGATGTTCTCAGGTCTATTGTATGAAATTAGACTGTGTTCCTGTACTGAGCTCCTCAGGTCTATTGTATGAAATTAGACTGTGTTCCTGTACTGAGGTCCTCAGGTTTATTGTATGAAATTAGACTTTGTTCCTGTACGGATGTCCTCAGGCCTATTGTATGAAATTAGAGTGTGTTTCTGCACTGAGGTCATCAGGTCTACTGTATGAAATTAGACTGTGTTTCTGTACTGATGTTCTCAGGTCTACTGTATGAAATTAGACTGTGTTTCTGTACTGATATCCTCAGGTTTATTTATGAAATTAGATTGTGTTCTTGTACTGAGGTCCTCAGGCCTATTGTATGAAATTAGATTGTGTTCCTGTACTGAAGTCCTCAGGCCTATTGTATGAAATTAGATTGTGTTCCTGTACTGAGGTCATCAGGTCTACTGTATGAAATTAGACTGTGTTCCTGTACTGATGTTCTCAGGTCTATTGTATGAAATTAGACTGTGTTCCTGTACTGAGCTCCTCAGGTCTATTGTATGAAATTAGAGTGTGTTCCTGCACTGAGGTTCTCAGGTTTACTGTATGAAATTAGACTGTGTTTCTGTACTGATATCCTCAGGTTTATTGTATGAAATTAGACTTTGTTCCTGTACGGAGGTCGTCAGGTCTACTGTATGAAATTAGACTGTGTTCCTGTACCGAGATCCTCAGGTCTGTTGTATGAACTTAGACGGTGTTCCTGTATTGAGCTCCTCAAGTCTATTGTATGAAATTAGGCTGTGTTCCTGTATTGAGCTCCTCAGGTCTACTGTAAGAAATCAGACCATGTATAGGATTGAACTGTACTGAGGTCCTCAGATCTATTTTAGCAAATAACACTGTGTATAAGGTGTTACTGTACAGAGGTCCTTCGTTCTACTGTAGGAAATCAGACTCTTTCATCATGTTGAAGTTCTCAGATCTATGGAGGTCTGTTCTAAAACTAGCCATGTAGAGTGTATTAATTTATATAAATGTGAATGAACTTTGTAAATTATTATAATGTAATGAAAAGACAGACAAGAAACTGAAAAGTTATATTCCAACAATGACTGTCGGCATGCAATAGCCCTACTGCCATCTTCTCACTAGATGGAGCCATGACACAAGCTGTGAACGCTAGTATATAACACACAGCGTGACTTATGATCTGTAGAATTCTGAAGCAAACCAGACAACAACAAAAAAACAAAAACCCAATTTATAGGAATTTTAACCCCTTGAATACTAGAGAGGACACTTCTCTAGCATTCAAGGGGGTAAAAGCCCCATTTAAAACCACGGGGATTTTTTTTTTTTGTCTCCTACGTTCGTTGCATTTGGCTGGCCTAGAATTACTGTAATTCTTCAGACTATATCAGCCTCAGACATCATTTCTCTGGGAAGCATCAGACTGTACCCTGTGAAGTCTGTGTCTGCACAAAGGTTTTGATGAGCGTGTCTGTGGTCTGGGTGTACAGGGAAAGTGCGTAGCGCAGAGACTGCAACTCAGGGCTCTTTTCCAAGAATGTCTTCTTCAAGCCGTTCCCACCAGCATGGAAGTATTGCTGTACGGAGAGATGACAGTGAGACTGGAGAAGGGGAGGGTCTTGGTTTTTTTTTTATATTACAAACTCATGTTGTTAAGGCTCTCTTGTAACTCTGCAAAAGGACTTACCTTGATGGTATCGAGGGCAAGGTCCATCACAGCGCATTGCTTTGGGGTCAGACTGCGGGTCTCTTCTCTCACCATATGATCCTGAAAGAACAATTAGGGAATATCAAAATTTGTATCTGTGACCACTTCCAATTCATCAACATCAGTTTCTGTGACCACCTCTAATCAACAAATATGGTCGGTGACCATGTCCAATCCATAACTAACTGTGTATGTGAGTCCATCTCCAATCCATCAATACCTTTGCCTGAGAACAACACCAGTCCATCATCACCTGTGTTTGTGACCACCTTCATCACTTGTGTCCGTGACCACCTCCAATCCATCAACACCTGTATCTATGGCCACCTCAAATCCATCAACATCTGTCTGTGTTCACCTCCAATCCATCAGCACCTGTGTCTGTCACCATCTCCATCCACCACCACCAGTGTCTGTGACCACCTCTAATTCATCCACCAACACCTGTGTCTGTGATCACCTCTAATCCATCCACCAACACCTGTGTCTGTGACCACCTCTAATTCATCCACCAACACCTGTATTTATGAACATCTCCAATACATCAACACCTGTGTTTGTGACCATCTCCATCCATCAACCCTGTGTCTGTGTTCACCTCCAATCCATCAACACTTGTATTTATGAACTTCTCCAATCCATCAACACCTGTGTCTGTGACCACCTCCAATCCATCAACACCTGTACCTATGACCACCTCCAATCCATCAACACATCTATGACCACCTCCAATCCATCAACATCTCTGTCTGTGTTGACCTCTAATCAACCCCTGTGTCTGTGTTTACCTCCAATCCATCAACACCTGTATCTATGACCACCTCCAGTCCATCAACACCTGTGTCTGTGTTCACCTCCTATCAACACCCGTGTCTGTGTTCACCTCCTATCAACACCAGTGTCTGTGTTCACCTCCTATCAACACCTGTGTCTGTGTTCACCTCCTATCAACACCTGTGTCTGTGTTCACCTCCTATCAACACCTGTGTCTGTGTTCAACTCCAATCCTCACCTGTGTCTGTGTTCAACTCCAATCCTCACCTGTGTCTGTGTTCAACTCCAATCAACACCTGTGTCTGTGTTCAACTCCAATCCATCAACACCTGTATCTATGATCACCTCCAATCCATCAACACCTGTGTCTGTGTTCACCTCCAATCCAACAGCACCTGTGTCTCTGTTCACCTCCAATCCAACAGCACCTGTATCTATGACCACCTCCAATGCAACAGCACCTATATTTATGACCACCTCCAATCCATCAACACCTGTGTCTATGACCACCTCCAATGCAACAGCACCTGTATCTATGACCACCTCCAATCCATCAACACCTGTGTCTACGACCACCTCCAATCCATCAACACCTGTATCTATGACCACCTCCAATCCATCAACACCAGTGTCTATAACCACCTCAATCAAACAGCACCTGTGTCTGTGTTCACCTCCAATCCGTGAACACCTGTATCTATGACCACCTCCAATCCAACAGCACCTGTATCTATGACCACCTCCAATGCAACAGCACCTGTCTGTCACCATCTCCATCCACCAATACCTGTGTTTGTGCTTCAGTTCATCAACAGCTGTATTTATTAACATCTCCAATCCATCAACCCCTGTGTCTGTGACCAACTCCATCCATCAACACCTGTGTCTGTGACAACCTCCAATCCAATAAATATCTATATCTGCAAATATCTCCAATCCATCAACCCCTGTGTCTGTGACCAACTACATCCATCAACCCCTGTGTCTATGACAACCTCCAATCCATCAACACCTGTATCTATGACCACCTCCAATCCATCAACACCTGTATCTATGACCAACTCCAATCCGTCAACACCTTTGACTGTGACCACCTCCATAACCTGTGTCTGTGACCACCTCCGGATAGGAGAGGTAAGGAAGAGGGCTGGCAGAGGGGAGGTAAGGAAGAGGGCTTGAAATACAAAAAATGCATAAAGGACGCAAAAACCCAAAGGCAGAATAAAGATTGAATGGTACTTTACAGACAACAGCAGCAGAGGAAAGGGACTTGGGGCTAGTTGTATTAGTTGATTTAAAGGTAGGCAAGCAGTGCAGCAAAGCCATGGGAAATGCCAGCAACCTCACAGACAATTTTGTGTAGTATTCTGTAGATCATCAATCGACTATTAAAAAAAGGGCTACTAGCATGATGTATTAGGTAAAAAAAAGCATGAGGACGGCTCCAGGTATATGAAAACTTTACAGGAATACATAAAAACGCCAGGAGTTAGTATGACTTGTAGGATAGAAGGAAGAGAGGTGATAAGCCTGAAACCTTCACATATATTAAGGGGGTTTAATAATACATAGTAACATAGTAATTTAGGTTGAAAAAAGACTTGCGTCCATCTAGTTCAACCCTTTTCCTGTTCCTGTTTACCATCATTGATCCAAAAGAAGGCAACCCCCCCCCTCAATACAGCAATTTCAAATTATGCCTTGAATGGGGGGGGGGGGGGAGTCATTCTTGATTCCAAATGGCAATCAGATTTCTCCTTGGATCAACAAGGACTAACTAAATATTAATCCCAATACTAACATACATAGCCCTCTTCTGCTCTTTTAAATAAGTATCCAGGCCCTTTATAAAGGGGATCTCTCACTTATTTGTATGTAATGCTGGAGCGATCTCATTGGCTAGATATCGATCTCTGCCAATGAGATCTCTCCAACTTAGTGACAGATAGCCTCCGTCATCGGAGGATGATGGGTAGTGGGACGGGAGCTGCCTCTGGTCGGCAAGATTCGGCAAGCTGGAAGTAGGCTGCCGGACACTTTTTAAACATTCATTTTTAAGCATATAACTATTTTGTTTTTAAAAATGAACAACGTTTTCAAGCTTTTTGATAAATGCTCTAACTTAAGAGCATTACATACAAATAAGTGAGAGATCCCCTTTAAGGACAACTAAAGTATTTGATAGCACCACCTCCTCAGGCAGTGAATTCCATACCTTTATTGTCCTTACAGTAAATAATCCCTTCCGCTCTTGTAGATGAGATCTCCTTTCCTCAAGTCTAAGCGGGTGGCCTCTTGTCCTGTGTACTGTTCTGTTAATGAACAGGTCTTTGGAGAGCCCTTTGTATGGGCCCTGAACATATTTATATAGTGTTATCATAACCCCTCTAAGACGCCGTTTCTCTAGTGTGTACAAGTTTAACTTTTCTAGCCTTTCTTCATAACTAAAACTTTCCATTCCCCTTACTAGTTTTGGAGCCCTCCTCTGCACTCTCTCTAGTTCCATAATGTCCTTTATCAGAAAGGGTGCCCAGAATGGAACAGCATATTCAAGGTGGGGTCTTACCATGGACCTGTAAAGAGGCATGATAATATCTCCCTCCCTTGAGTTAATACCCCTTTTAATACATGCCAATATCTTATTGGCCTTTGCAGCTGCCAGCTGGCACTGCACACTACTGCTAAGTCTATTGTCTACCATTACTCCCAAATCCCTTTCATTAACAGAGTTCCCCAAAGAAACACCATTTAAGCTATATGTTGCATTTTTATTATTATAACCAAATTGCATAGCTTTACACTTCTATATTGAATCTCATTTGCCATTTCCCTGCCACATTTGTCCAAATCCTCTTGTAATGAAGACACATCCAGTTCAGACTTTTTTTCCCTACTTAATTTTGTGTCATCAGCTGATACATGGCTCCCTATGCCCTCTGGGAGATCATTAATAAACAAATTAAAAAGAAGAGGACCCAGGACAGACCCTGAGGTACTCCACTTATCACATTTGTCCAATTGGAGAACTTCACATTTATTACCACTCTTTGCATTCTATCTTTCGGCCAGTTTCCAATCCAAGCACAGACGTTTGACCCTAAGCCTATTTCATTCAATTTGTACAGTAACTTCTTGTGTGGAACCGTATCAAATGCCTTGGCAAAGTCTAAATAGATCACATCAACTGCCGCTCCCACATCTATATTTTCACTTACTTTTTCATAAAATGCAATCAAGTTAGTTTGACAAGACCGGTCTTTCACAAAGCCATGTTGGCTCCTGCTAATGATATTCCTGTTCAAGATGAATTCTTGAATATATTCCCTTAGCAACCCTTCAAACAGTTTCCCTACCACAGATGTCAAGCTTACAGGTCTGTAATTTCCTGGCTGGGATTTTAATCCCTTTTTAAATATGGGCACCACATCTGCTTTACGCCAATCCGTGGGCACCATACCTGAAATAAAAGAATCCCTGAAAATAAGTATTGGTCTGGCCAGGGCCTGGCTTAGCTCTTTAAGTACCCGTGGGTGTATACCATCCGGCCCCGGGGCTTTGTCTATCTTAACACAATTCAATTGTTTTAACCCTAATGTTTCAAATAAAACTGCATAAAATATTGTAAAAAGAGAGATTCAAACATTTCCTTACAATAAACACTACTGAATTCTTCCCTTGGTTCAAGTAATTATATATTCACTTAATCGTGGATATCATGTCCATGTGTGTGGACACAAAAGTTGCCAACAGGGTTTCATACTCTGCTGAAGCAGGCAGATTACTGCAGTATCTGCTGGAATACTGCTGTGGGTGTGGTTTGAGGTCCACAAGTTCTGCCAGCATGCCTTCTGTCCATCTCAGTAGATGTAATATCCAGAACCATGATGTTGTCTCTTGAACATAAGTACAAGGGCAAAATTCATAGCGGCCATAAGGTAGACGTGTGTGTGTGTGTTTGTGTCAGTCAGTGTGTGTGAGGGGTATTGTCATGAGATGTGTAATGACTGGCAGTCCATGGGAACTTGCACCCCTAAGGACCTCTTAGACAACATTCGGGGATCACTGTGATCACAAAAGGTCATGACATTCTAGGACCATCACCAACCCTTAACGCATGGACACTCATGACGGTCCTTACACGTCACCAGACCTTAACGAGTTAAAAGGCAGCGAACATTCAGTTATGTCATTCTATGGCCTGCGGTAGTTACACATTATTAACATTCATCATCTTTTAGCTTTTGTCACAAAACATACAAAAAAACAATAAACAAACAAGCGACATGTAACCGTATCACTGCTCTCCACAAACATGCAAAACACACAAGCGCTGTGCGGCTGCCAGAACATGCAGCGCATTCATGTGAGTGTCCTGCGGACCCTGACAGGCAGTGACCACTGGGGACAGTCTGTACAAGATGCTCGGACAGTGCTGCAGGCCACCCTCCATTCATATAAAAGCCAGAGGACACCAGGGGCTATATGAACAAAGCCAAAACTGGAGCAATTCTCAGCAAGCACAAATACACTGGCAACAAAATAAAAATTCACCAAATTCCCTTTCAACTAAAAAGACTTTACTGAATTTTCATTTCAACCCAGTGGGGCAGCGAATCGTATCACAAGTGAGGAACATGTGTGTGTCATCAAGTCACTAAAAGTTCCCCAATTATGGGAATACAAACTTCTTTAACCCTTTGAGGACCAGAGATGTGCAACGCATTGTTCCCAACGCATTGTGCACTCCCCTGGCATTCGAAGGGTTATTAGCGACTGTGAGACATCCATATGTATCCACTTTATAAGGAGACTTTAATAACCAGTAGCAATTTGCAAATAAATCTGTGAAATGTGGAGGGACGTATGTATCGAAGTCTGTGGTTTATTGTGAATAAGGTGGACTTGGCTGTCCGTTTCTCATGAGTTAATCTTCTTCCATGTGCTGTATTTGGTCTATATTTCTGGCACTATACTTGATACTGGATTTGTCACCATTTTATTTAATAACTAGGAGTGAATCCGTTACAATTGCACTTGTAATCTACTTTTTTAGTTGGTGACAAGTCGATACATAAGCCCCACGGTGTAGTGTCTGCCCTGGGGAACCAGACAAGCAGTGATCGCTGGGGAGGGTCAGTACAGGAAGCGACACAGGGGAAACGCAGGCTCTACTAGCAGGATACGTGCACCACACCAGCGTCTACTGCAGTGATTCCCAACGCCTCTCAGGGGAACAGCGACAGGTCAGGTTTTTATGGTATTCCTGGATTAACGGTAAGCTACTGTTTACCCATCGATGATCAGGTAGGGACAGCATGAAAGCGTGCAGTGTTGGTGCGTCCAGTGGACTGACGTTGAGAATCACTGCTCTAGTGATTTGGGGAAAGTTACATGCAGTACAATCACGTCTCACACAACTGCAATACCTTCAGCTTGGATAAATGGCCCAGTTCCTTTGCTGCACTGAAAATTAACTGAGTTCCCTGAGAGTTCAGGGAGGAGAGAAGAGAAGAAAATTATAGACAACAGGACATGAACCAGAGGAACACAGAATAAAGTGCCATATTCAGTAGCCAAAATAGGTGCAATTCTGGAGCAAGCCATCTGCCCCATAGAGGACAAATAAGCCAGGATAATGTTACACTGTATCACTATCTCTGTTTTCTGAGGCCCTAACAGAAAATGGACCTCTTATCCCACCATACCCAATGACTTCCTGTGTCTGTGTGTCTATATATGGGCATGCAAGTGTGTGTATACATCCATGTCTATATATGGGCATGAATCCGTATGTGTGTGTATTTATCCGTGTGTATATATGGGCATGTATGTGTGTGTATATATCCGTGTCTATATATGGGCATGAATCCGTATGTGTGTGTATTTGTCCGTGTGTATATATGGGCATGCATCCGTATGTGTGTGTATATATCCGTGTCTATATATGGGCATGCATCCATATGTGTGTGTATATCTGTGTGTATATATGGGCATGCATCCATATGTGTGTGTGTATATATGGGCATGCATCCGTATGTGTGTGTGTGTGTATATGGGCAGTCATCCGTATATGTGTGTATATATCCGTGTCAATATATGGGCATGCATCCGTATGTGTGTGTATATCTGTGTGTATATATGGGCATGCATCCATATGTGTGTGTATATATGGGCATGCATCCGTATGTGTGTGTATATATATCTGTGTGTATATATGGGCATGCATCCATATGTATGTGTGTATCTGTGTGTATATATGGGCATGTATGTGTGTGTATATATCCGTGTCTATATATGCGCATGAATCCGTATGTGTGTGTATTTGTCCGTGTGTATATATGGGCATTCATCTGTATGTGTGTGTATATCTGTGTGTATATATGGGCATGCATCCATATGTGTGTGTATATATGGGCATGCATCCGTATGCCTACCCTCTGTCCTAACCCAACCACATTCTAATACGAATCATATGATTTGGATAATCCCACCCCCAGTCCTAGGGTCTAGGATGTCCTTAAGGATGTATATGACACTTAGAGTACAAAGCTCTCCAATGCTCAGTGGTATTCTGTTTAGATCCCAATGTACTGTACAGGGATGGGCAGTAAGGAGTCTCAGACTCACCGATTGGTCTGTGAGGGGAGGGAGGACGATCATCTTCTCCATCGTGTTCATCACGACTCTCCACAGCTCTTTCAGTACTCGCTTCAGCACTGTCTTCTCACACACGGTGGCAAAGAGCGTCAGGCTACACAAAACAGTTATAAAAGGGGCCCAGAGAGAGCATGAAAGGGAGGTAAATGGGGAGAGAGAAAGAGGGAGAGAGAGAGAGAAACAGGAGGCAAAGAGTGAGGAATGGGCAGAATATATAGATTAAAGCAGTGCTTCCCAAATATTGTTCTGTGGAACCCCTGGGTTCTCTAAGTTGTACATGTTAGTAATGGTATACACTGGAACAAGGCTGGTGTGTCACACAGTGTATGTGTGGGTCTGTGACTACCAGTGGAACAAGGCTGGGGTGTCAGGCAGTGTATGTGTGGGTCTGTGACTACCAGTGGAACAAGGCTGGGGTGTCAGACAGTGTATGTGTGGTCTGTGACAACCAGTGGGACAAGACTGGGGTGTCAGACAGTGTATGTGTGGGTCTGTGACTACCAGTGGAACAAGGCTGGGATGTCAGACTGTGTATGTGTGGGTCTGTGACTACCAGTGGGAGAAGGCTGGGGTGTCAGGCAGTGTATGTGTGGGTGTGTGACTACCAGTGGGAGAAGGCTTGGGTGTCAGGCAATGTATGTGTGGGTGTGTGACTACCAGTGGGAGAAGGCTGGGGTGTCAGGCAGTGTATGTGTGGGTCTGTGACTACCAGTGGAACAAGGCAGGGGTGTCAGGCAATGTATGTGTGGTCTGTGACAACCAGTGGGACAAGACTGGGGTGTCAGACAGTGTATGTGTGGGTCTGTGACTACCAGTGGAACAAGGCTGGGATGTCAGACTGTGTATGTGTGGGTCTGTGACTACAGGTGGGAGAAGGCTTGGGTGTCAGGCAGTGTATGTGTGGGTCTGTGACAACCAGTGGAACAAGGCTGGGGTGTCAGACAGTGTATGTGTGGGTCTGTGACTACCAGTGGAACAAGACTGGGGTGTCAGTGTATGTGTGGGTCTGTCACTACCAGTGGAACAAGGCTGGGGTGTCAGGCAGTGTATGTGTGGGTCTGTGACAACCAGTGGAACAAGGCTGGGGTGTCAGACAGTGTATGTGTGGTCTGTGACTACCAGTGGAACAAGGCTGGGGTGTCAGGCAATGTATATGAGGTCTGTGACAACCAGTGGAACACATCTGGGGTGTCAGACAGTGTATGTGTGGTTCTGTGACAACCAGTGGAACAAGGCTGGGGTGTCAGACAGTGTATGTGTGGGTCTGTGACAACCAGTGGTACAAGGCTGGGGTGTCAGGCAATGTATATGAGGTCTGTGACAACCAGTGGAACACATCTGGGGTGTCAGACAGTGTATGTGTGGTCTGTGACAACCAGTGGAACAAGGCTGGGGTGTCAGACAGTGTATGTGTGGGTCTGTGACAACCAGTGGTACAAGGCTGGGGTGTCAGTGTATGTGTGGGTCTGTGACAACCAGTGGAACAAGGCTGGGGTGTCAGACAGTGTATATGTGTAGGTCTGTGACAACCAGTGGAACAAGGCTGGGGTGTAAGACAGTGTATGTGTGGGTCTGTGACTACCAGTGGAACAAGGCTGGGGTGTCAGACAGTGTATGTGTGGGTCTGTGACTACCAGTGGAACAAGGCTGGGGTGTCAGACAGTGTATGTGTGGGTCTGTGACTACCAGTGGGGCAAGGCTGGGGTGTCAGGCAGTGTATGTGTGGTCTGTGACTACCAGTGGAACAAGGCTGGGGTGTCAGGCAATGTATATGAGGTCTGTGACAACCAGTGGAACAAGGCTGGGGTGTCAGACAGTGTATGTGTGGTCTGTGACAACCAGTGGAACAAGGCTGGGGTGTAAGACAGTGTATGTGTGGGTCTGTGACTACCAGTGGAACAAGGCTGGGGTGTCAGGCAATGTATGTGTGGTCTGTGACAACCAGTGGAACAAGGCTGGGGTGTCAGACAGTGTATGTGTGGGTCTGTGATTACCAGTGGGACAAGGCTGGGGTGTCAGGCAGTGTATGTGTGGGTCTGTGACTACCAGTGGAACAAGGCTGGGGTGTCAGACAGTGTATGTGTGGGTCTGTGACTACCAGTGGGACAAGGCTGGGGTGTCAGGCAGTGTATGTGTGGGTCTGTAACTACCAGTGGAACAAGGCTGGGGTGTCAGACAGTGTATGTGTGGGTCTGTGACTACCAGTGGAACAAGGCTGGGATGTCAGACTGTGTATGTGTGGGTCTGTGACTACTAACGGGACAGGGCTGGGGTGTCAGGCAGTGTATGTGTGGGTCTGTGACTACCAGTGGGACAAGGCTGGGGTGTCAGGCAGTGTATGTGTGGGTCTGTGACTACCAGTGGAACAAGGCTGGGGTGTCAGACAGTGTATGTGTGGGTCTGTGACTACCAGTGGAACAAGGCCGGGGTATCAGACAGTGTATGTGTGGGTCTGTGACTACCAGTGGGACAAGGCTGGGGTGTCAGGCAGTGTATGTGTGGGTCTGTGACTACCAGTGGGACAAGGCTGGGGTGTCAGGCAGTGTATGTGTGGGTCTGTGACTACCAGTGGAACAAGGCTGGGGTGTCAGACAGTGTATGTGTGGGTCTGTGACTACCAGTGGAACAAGGCTGGGGTGTCAGACAGTGTATGTGTGGTTCTGTGACTACCAGTGGAACAAGGATGGGGTGTCAGACACTGTATGTGTGGGTGTGTGACTACCAGTGGGACAAGACTGGGGTGTCAGACAGCGTATGTGTGGGTCTATGACTACCAGTGGAACAAGGCTGGGATGTCAGACTGTGTATGTGTGGGTCTGTGACTACCAGTGGAACAAGGCTGGGGTGTCAGACAGTGTATGTGTGGGTCTGTGACTACCAGTGGGACAAGGCTGGGGTGTCAGACAGTGTATGTGTGGGTCTGTGATACCAGTGGAACAAGGCTGGGGTGTCAGACAGTGTATGTGTGGGTCTGTGACTACCAGTGGGACAAGGCTGGGGTGTCAGGCAGTGTATGTGTGGGTCTGTGACTACCCGCTGCCAGTGGAACAAGACTGGGATGTCAGACAGTGTATGTGTGGGTCAGTGACTACCAGTGGAACAAGGCTGGGGTGTCAGACAGTGCATGTGTGGGTCTGTGACTACCTGTGGGCAGTGGAACAAGGCTGGGGTATTAAACAGTGTATGTGTGTGCATCTGTGACTACCAGTGAACAATGGAACAAGGCTGGGGCGTCAGGCAGTGTATATGTGGGTCTGTGTCTATCAGTGGGACAAGACTTGGGTGGCAAACAGTGTATGTGTGGGTCTGTGACTACCCGTGGCCAATGGAACAAGGCTGGGGTGGCAGACAGTGTATGTGTGGATCTGTGACTACCAGTGGGACAAGGCTGGGGTGTCAGACAGTGTATGTGTGGGTCTGTGATACCAGTGGAACAAGGCTGGGGTGTCAGACAGTGTATGTGTGGGTCTGTGACTACCAGTGGGACAAGGCTGGGGTGTCAGGCAGTGTATGTGTGGGTCTGTGACTACCAGTGGGACAAGGCTGGGGTGTCAGACAGTGTATGTGTGGGTCTGTGACTACCAGTGGGACAAGGCTGGGGTGTCAGACAGTGTATGTGTGGGTCTGTGATACCAGTGGAACAAGGCTGGGGTGTCAGACAGTGTATGTGTGGGTCTGTGACTACCAGTGGGACAAGGCTGGGGTGTCAGGCAGTGTATGTGTGGGTCTGTGACTACCCGCTGCCAGTGGAACAAGACTGGGATGTCAGACAGTGTATGTGTGGGTCAGTGACTACCAGTGGAACAAGGCTGGGGTGTCAGACAGTGCATGTGTGGGTCTGTGACTACCTGTGGGCAGTGGAACAAGGCTGGGGTATTAAACAGTGTATGTGTGTGCATCTGTGACTACCAGTGAACAATGGAACAAGGCTGGGGCGTCAGGCAGTGTATATGTGGGTCTGTGTCTATCAGTGGGACAAGACTTGGGTGGCAAACAGTGTATGTGTGGGTCTGTGACTACCCGTGGCCAATGGAACAAGGCTGGGGTGGCAGACAGTGTATGTGTGGATCTGTGACTACCAGTGGGACAAGACTGGGGTGTCAGACAGTGTATGTGTGGGTCTGTGACTACCAGTGGAACAAGGCTGGGATGTCAGACAGTGTATGTGTGTGTCTGTGACTACCAGTGGGACAAGGCTGGGGTGGCAGACAGTGTATGTGTGGGTCTATGACTACCAGTGGAACAAGGCTGGGATGTCAGGCAGTGTATATGTGTGGGTCTGTGACTACCTCTGGCCAGTGGAACAAGACTGGGGTGTCACACAGTGTATGTGTGGATCTGTGGCTTCCAGTGGACCTGTGGAAGACTGGTACATTCACACACACTGTACTCTCTTTTTTTCTCCTGTAATTTTCACTATAATCTGCCCCTCCCCATAAGAAAACAGAAAAAATTACTGTTCCCTTTTTTAGATTTTAAACTATTATTTTAATCTTCTGTTGCTGGTACCATCTATTATTTAACTACATGTAATACAGATGCCATTTTACTGATGCTAGACAGTTCTCCTATACACTGCGAATCAATGCTTTGAAGTCCAATCTAGCAACAGAGAGGTAAACGGTTTGATTCTTAGGGTTCCTGGGGATTTCAATTCAAACTTAAAGGTGCAGAAAACTTTCCTTATGAAACATTTATTGTACAGCTTTTCCTGCTGAGGGGACTTTGTCATTCCAAAGTTATTACAATTTAAACTGTTTTTTTTTTACATTAACATTGCCCTGATTTCAGACAGGTAATCTATTGCATTATATGTGAGAGAGGAGTCACTGACAACAGTTCTGCACAGCAACTGCTGAGTCATTTCCTGTCAGTATGAACTTTCAAGAAACAATGCAGCTGCTACTCACTCTCTGGCACGTCACTCCAGGGGCCCACACCCCCCGCTTGGCACCCGCAACATTCTGATCGCTGAGGTCTGTGCCTTCTTCAGCACAGACCTCTAGCAGCTGAGCTCCCTCCGGCACTCTAGTAATGACATCATCTCCCAGGACCGCATGGGAACTCCATCTGTACAGAGGTCTGTGCCAAAGGTGGCACTGGACCACCAGGGAGGTAGAAGATGGGCAATGTGGAGATGGCGGGCAATGTTGCAGAAATGTGGAGATAGGGCAATGTGGAGATTGGTGGCAATGTGAAGGTGGCCAGTAGAGATGGCCAATAGGGGTCCAATGTGGTTGAGAGGGGCCAATGTCATCGGGGGGGGGGGGGGGGGTGTGCATGGCAATTCTGACGTCTAGTTACGCCTCTGCTCAAAGGCATATGAAGATTTCCACTGGGAGAAGTTTGGGGTTCTACAGTCCCGTCTCCATGGACATGATATCTAGTGCTATTTAAAGGGCTAGTAATACTTAAAATGTAAAAAAAAATATGTTGTAGGGTTTATCCCCCTGAGTAAAACAAGAGTACTCCCACTGCTGAAAGGTGTTTCATTCAAAAGTTATTAATTTTCAAAGTTGAATTTTTTAGGTGCAATATCACAGTGGCCTGAAATTGTATAGTGGCGCTGTTGCTACACGATCCTATGGACAGCTCTGGTCAGTTGACCATAAATCTCCATAGGATGGTGTAGCAACAGCGCCACTGTACAATTTCAGGCCACTGTGATATTGCACCTAAAAAATTCAACTTTGAAAGCCAATAACTTTTGAATGAAACACCTTTCAGCAGTTGGAGTACTCTTGTTTTACTCAGGGGGATAAACTCTACAACATTTTTTTTTTACATTTTAAGTATTACTATCCCTTTAAAGATTAATTTTGGAGAACGAATGAACACAGAATTGATTAATAAGGTACAACTGAATAAGTTAAAAAGATGAAAATTTGAAGCAAACCAACAGGGAACGCTTCAAATGTCCTATTGACTAAATTGGTGTTTTTAAGTCCTTGAATGTTAAAGACGTCTTCAACGCATCGCGAAGCAATGCGCTGGACCTCTCTAGCATTCAAGGGGTTTAAAAGAGGCCAATTTAAATCACAGAATGAGAATTTGGAGAATTTGCGTTTCTCCTTTATGGTGCAAGTTGGTTTGGTCCTGCAGTTCTAGGCGGGAGGAAAGCCTGAGCCACAGATTAACTGCTCCTAAAAAGTGTCAGTGACGCCATCCTGGTCCTCTTGATTATGGACATTTAGCAATACGGACAGTCGCTTTCTACTTACTTCCCGTCCAAGAAGTCCATGAGTGGGCGCAGGACGTTGTCTGCATCCTGTGCCACGGTATTCCTGGCATTGGCGGCTACGTTCCCCGTGCCCTTCACATGACCCAGAATCTCAGACATCTGTTTGATGCATTCGTCTATGCGGAACTGAAAGCTGCAGACAGGTTCAGAGAGGAGGACAGTCAGTAAATGTGAAATGTTACATCTAATTCTGACACTAGAAGGGACATTACAATTAGGTTCAGAGAGGAGGGGAATCAGTAAATGTGAAATGTTACGTTTAATTGTGATACTAGAAGGGACATTATAATTAGGTTTAAAGAGGAGGGGAGTCAGTAAATGTGAAATGTTACATTTAATTCTGACACTAGAAGGGACATGATAATTAGGTTCAGAGGAGGAGAGTCAGTAAACATGAAATGTTACATCTAATTCTGACACTAGAAGGGACATTAGAATTAGGTTCAGACAGGAGGAGAGTCAGTAAATGTGAAATGTTACATCTAATTCTGACAGTAAAAGGGACATTAGAATTAGGTTCAGAGAGGAGGGGAGTCAGTAAATGTGAAATGTTACACCTAATTCTGACGCTAGAAGAGAGATTAGAACTAGGTTGAGAGAGGAGAAGAGTCAGTAAATGTGAAATGTTACAACTAATTTTGATAACAGAAGTGAGATTAGTATTAGGATCAGATAGGAGGACAGTAAGTAAATGTGAAATGTTACATCTAATTGTGATACTAGAAGGGACATTAGAATTAGGATCAGAGAGAAGGAATGTCAGTAAATGTGAAAATGTCTTTTCAGTAATAGTGAGGTACCCTAAGCTAGTGTTCATAGCACCCCAAAGGGCCAAGGCACCCTGGTTGAGAACCGACGACATACAAGCCATACAGGGCAGTGCCTCACAAAGGTCAAAGTAGATGAGCAGTAGTCAATTTGTGGACAGTGGTCCTGTCAGTAAGAGCTCCGAAGTCCAAACCTGGACTACAATCGCTTGTTACCCTGACCACAGATGGCATTACTGCAGCCACAGAAATAAGCAATGACATTGTTGGTTTATGAGTACGCTGTAATGCCAATGGGATCAGGGTCAGGGACTTGGCCATGGTTTGATATTTCACTAACACTGTAGAATGAGAATACATACTCTTTCTCAATAGGAATATACTCTATTTATATAAAATGTATAAGGTACTGTGAGTCTTTTCTTTCAGGCCAGTATAAGTGGATAATATGTAGGAAGATAAAGTGACTTCCCTCTGGTCACAAGAAGCCAATGCAGTTTAAACAGAAACACTCACCTGTTTCCAAATACCGTACTCAGCTCATCAAGCACAGTGTTCAGTCTGACCTGCAGCTCCTTCAGGGTGTCACTGGCCTCGGGATCCAGCTGAAAACATAAAGGGAGGATTATACGTGGAATCAGGGTGCAGAGATCCCATTTCTCACACCAGCTGGAAAATCCTCTCGTCTACTGCAGGAAGTAAAGGGAAAACTACATTGGATGCAACACAACAGCTGTGAGCGGAAATAAGTTACGTTGTGGTATATTTGGTGGACAAATTGAATAAGTGTATTTTCTGTGTTGTGTTAGTGTGGTGAGCGAGGGCTTAAAAACAAATCTTCTTTTCACTCTCTTTGCAGTTGTACAAGTGATTGATGGGGCGTTTTTTGTTGTTTGTTGGGTTGCAATTGGTGGCCTCCTGCTATATAAAGAAGAGGGAGAGTGAATACTTGAACGTGTGTATCTTGAGCCATGTGTCTTAGTGCAGCAGTGTGGTAAGTGCTGGGAATTTACGTAGGAGGAATGGGCGGATTGTCCTATTGGGGGATCGGGCATCCCCCGGTGGGCCGCTAGATCATGGGCCGGTGGGTGAGATCAGAGGATATCACCTCACCGTCCTAGATATTTTGAAGGAGAGGTCTATTTTGCCACAGGCACTCTCTGTGAAAGCCTTCACGTTCCTTGTTAACCCTCTGACTGCCAGACGGGTACGCAATGCATTGCTTTGCAATGCACTGCGTCCCCCTCTGGCACTCAAAGGGTTAATGCAGAGCGCCAGGATATGACATTATATCCTGGAGCCTGCTCTCCCATGCCACACAGGGACCACAAGGGGGCGTCGATAGGGATGTTGGTGCAGCTAGTGGGCTGCTTTAAAAAAAATAAATAAAAAAAATGTCCAGGCTGGTATTCCCCTACAATCTGCCCCTGGTAGTAGGGTATTCAAATACAGGAGATTACACAGTAGAACAAACATTTATTAACGTACTTGTGTATGTATATATGAATTTTTTCCCCTGCCTGCCTTTCAGCTTGTGCTGACATATACATGGTAGCATGACTGTCCTTTTAACTCAATGCACAAGCTGCCGTATGTTTGCACACCTGGAACAACTGTTCTTGGGTGCACCCCTCTGTGGCAGATGTAAGTACCTGCTCTGGAAGCTAAATTATATCTGGAGAAGTAAGTTGCAAAACCGAGGGAGATGGCCAGTCTTGAGAGGGGTCTGCTGGCTGAGCAGAAGGAAGCTGTTGTAGGTAGTTCTGGGGGTGGAGCATGCACAAGAAAGAGCAGGTAACCAGATGGGTTACCGTACCTCCCAACGTTTCAAATTGCCAAAGAGGGACACTTGTGTTTTAGAGCAGGCCTTAAAATTTGAAGTCCTTTGCTACTAGCCAGACCTGAAAAGTTACTAGCCACTGCAATACATAACATACCCACCAGGGCTGAATTTCTACTCGCCAGGGCTAAATTTTCACTCGCCATTGGCTAGTGACGAGTGGAAATTTTGAGCCCTGTTTTAGAGGGTGTGGCTGTGGGCGTGGCTGGTGGGTGGGACATTACCAAGAATTTTTAGGCTATTTCATGACCTATTGACACCTCCTTTTGTAACCTAAAAAAAAAAAAAATACCAGAGTGTTTTATTTACACAGACTAATTTATAAACACATATACTGACATTTAAACAAACATTAATGTGAGTTTTATTGCTGTAGAGTAATGTGATATTTTTATATACACACACCATACTGTCTGATGTCCTAAAAAGAGGGACATCAGGGTGGGAAAGAAGGATTTGGGTCTAAAAGAGGGACACTTGGGAAGTATGGGTTACAGTTAGATATAGATGTATTTATAAAGCAGATACAATGACCAAGTTGATTGCACTAGCCGCACCCACAATTCAGAATGTGGGTGTGGCCAGCAGAGCTGAGGCACCGCCGATCAAAAGGTGGATCTCTAGGCAGTTGCCTACTCTGACAACTGGGAAATCTGGGCTTGTGTACATGGACCTTTTACCTCTTTTCCTCCCATGGCTTCAAACATCTTCTCCAGCTGGACCCGCAGCTGCTGTACATTGTTCATCAGGATACAGGGCTGCAAGAGAGACGGAGGTTTTACCAACAAGGCTGTCACACAGCAGTGCAAGGGTTAATGCTGCAGTTCTAAGGGCCCTGTGTTAAGGACAAAAGGAGAGTCGTTCCAGTAGAAATCATAGGGCCATTAGGATTTTCTGGCTACAATAGGATGGGTTAGTCCTTTAACTGGCCACAAGAAATCAGGACTGGATCTCCGATGCAGTGAAACGGGGACTGCCTTGGCCACACTCGCAACTCAGCACAGAGGCTTTACCAGTAAGGCCGAGACACTCCTCATATTTTGCACCCTAGGCAGCTGTCTACTATGCCCAATGGGAAAGCCGGCCCTGTCCGGGATAGCCTCCAGGCACTTCATCTGATTGGCCAGATTTTACTGGTATTGGTCAGCACTTCTCAAGATATTTGAACTCGCAGCACTTGACGCCTTCATACTTTGTTTGTCTCCTATTACCCATTAAAGTGTTAGTAATGTCCAAAAAAAGTTTTTTTTTGCATTTAGAAGAGCTTAAAATGCTGAGCTAAATGCAAAAAACCGTATCTCTCAAACCACTATGGTTTAAGAGATACAGGCATTTAAAGTTCGGTGTCTCCTACTGACAGCTGTAAAGCTGTCAGCAGGGGATTCGTGTCGGCCGACACGGAGGCGCTTGAGAAGTGCCGAGATCTAGTTACTTACAAGGAATCCCTTCATTGGAATGGTCTAAAAAGTGTGCTTGAACACCAGGCACATGTTTTAGACCATTCCAAGGGATTCGTGGTAAATAACGAGATCTCGGCACTTCTCAAACGCCTCCGTGTCGACCAGTGTCAGTAGGAAACAGCGAACTTTAAACGCCCGTATCTCTTAAACCATAGCGGTTTGAGAGATACGTTTTTTTGCATTCAGCTCAGCTTTTTAAGCTCTTCTAAATGCAAAAAAACTTTTTTTGGACATTACTAACACTTTAAGGCTGTAAGCTCGTCGGGCAGGGACCTCTCTCCTATGTTTCTATTACCGTGACACTTACTTATTGTAGCATACTACTATTGTAAGGCGCTGTGTACACTGTGTGGCTCCATATAAATAAATATAGACGTATATATAATTGTCAGGCCAGCTATCACTCACCAGTTTCTCCTTGAAGCAGTAAGACTGGAAACTCTTGGAGAGGATTTCGGAGTACTGCAGCAGCACCTTACTGATAGTCTGGAGAGGAAACGTGGGCAGATGAGGAATATATAATTACATTTTATCTGGGCCGGAAACCTTTGTATTTAGAATTTCTGCTGCCCTAAGGCCCAAATGAGTGCACCCCTGCCCACTATACAATTCGCCTCACCATCGCTTTATCCAGCCCCGTTCACAGACAATACACCTTTTCTTAGAGACACAGAAGTATTCGAAGTGTTAAATCACTTAAGTATATGTCATTCGTATTAAAATATCTAGCCAATACACTTTTTTTTTTACTTTGCGTGTTCTGTAATTAACTGGGATGTAAAGTCTATCTACCAATAATTTATATTTTACTTTTTTTTTTTAGTTTTCTTATATCTGTGACAAAGAATTCCCTGTACGTCTTATTTCCAGATAGCTCTCTGTCAGGAACAGTGAAAGCAGATAGTGAGACAGTGCCATACTATTCCTGAACCAGAAAAAGGACTCTAGGACTCAAGAGGTTAAATGAAGCTTGTAACCCCTTGAATGCTATGAGACCTCTAGCATTCAATGGGTTAAAAGACTAATTTAAAACCGAACAATTGTGTAGACGTTACCCCGATTTGTTGTTCGTATCTTGGTAATCATGTAAATACAGTATTAAGTTTCTTAAGTGCCGGCACGAATTGCAATCATAACTTCGTATGGGACTTACATCAACACGACAAAGCAGACATCTTGGAGAAGACCAGTCTGTGCGACTGCTCTGTCCGTCCCGGTCTCGTCACTGGTAGCTTATTTGCCAAAGGGGGAGATGCGCTGTACCGTACGTTACATCAGGGACAGACAGTGCAGGTGCAGAGATCCCACTTCCCCAAGATGGCTGCGCGGTCATGTTGATGCAAGTCACATACAAAGTTATAATTGTAATTCATGTCGGCACATAAGAAATTTTAAATACGCTATTTCCATGATTACCAAAATACTAACAATTAAGTGAGGATAACTTGTGTGTGTATGATAGTTGCGGTTTAAAGTGATAGTAATGTTTAACAAAAAACAGCAGCTCCAATTAATCTTCAAAGTATTTGGGCCATGGAGAGTGTTATTTCAATACTGTCAGAGTTGTAGTACAAGAGTAATTGAATGATAAAGTATCCCCCTCCCGCTCCCTTTTACTGATGTAACAGTGCACACCTCAGAGCAGCAAGACGGTCCGGATGGATCGCAGAGATGGACAATCTTCAGTGATCATAAGGAAAAACCTGAAAAACCCATCAAGGGGGGCAGTGTTTTCATTATGATCACAGTAAGAAGATTGTCCCTTGCTGTGACCTGTCCGGTCAAGTGACCAGATTCCACATCTGAGGGGAGGTGGCTTACACTAGGTAAAAGGGGCGGGAGGGGGATACTTTATCATTCAATTCTCTTGAACTATAACTCTTACAGTATTGAAATAACAAACACTATCCATGGCCCAAATACTATGAAGATTAATCGGAGCTGCTTTTATTGTGAAACATTACTATCCATTTAACTCAGCAGGAATTTATAAAATGTGTATCAGTACTTTCGAGTGCAACTGGTTTCCTACACCTCTTAGTAAATCACCCTATATATTTACTGTAGATAAGTTCAAACTAGTGTTGGATACTTGTTTGTCTATGAACAGGATAGATAATTAAGCCAGTTAGTTTCAGCGCAAGTAGGATGTTAATCCAGGGAGGGATACGAATGACATTTTGGATCAACAAAGAGAGATCTGGTAATGGGTGAACTCGACAGACATGTCTTATTCGTTTAACCTCATCAACCAGGTAATAATGAATCCGTTATGAATGCTGGCATTTCTGTTCCCGTATAGATTAATAGGAAGTTATAACAACAGAGCAAAAAGAGAGATAATTGTGAATTTATAAAGACCAGTGTGCCCTTGAGATGCCATTGGGAAAGGAAGACAAGGTCACAGATCACAATGGTTTGCATTGCTGGCATTTAAGAAGAAAGAGCGTGAAGGACGCTGAGTGACTTCATCGCATTTAGTAAAGGAGTTAACGTCAATAGCATTTAGAGATACAGATAGTCTAATATCTTAACGATGGAGCATAATAATCACTGGCATTAAGATACGTAAATTATTTTCCAGTTTGTAGGCAACTGAAGGAAATGACAGATAAAACATGGCACAAAGCCTGCTCCGCTCTTATGGTCTTCAAGTCACGCATAAATCCACACCTCCTAAACAAGACTTACACAAGCTACAAAGCACTGACCAGGTACAACAAACATGGTTATAAATTATTTACTTAAAGGGATAGTAATACTTCATTATTACTATGGAGTCTGTATAGTACACCTTTCCCACCCACTACTATACACTGCACAGAGTCTGTATAATACACCTTTCCCTCCCACTACTATACACTACATGGAGTCTGTATAGTACACCTTTCCCACCCACTACTATACACTGCACAGAGTCTGTATAATACACCTTTCCCACCCACTACTATACACTGCATGGAGTCTGTATAATACACCTTTCCCTCCCACTACTATACACTACATGGAGTCTGTATAATACACCTTTCCCTCCCACTACTATACACTACATGGAGTCTGTATAATACACCTTTCCCACCCACTACTATACACTGCATGGAGTCTGTATAATACACCTTTCCCTCCCACTACTATACACTGCATGGAGTCTGTATAATACACCTTTCCCTCCCACTACTATACACTGCATGGAGTCTGTATAATACACCTTTCCCTCCCACTACTATACACTACATGGAGCTTGTATAACACACCTTTCCCTCCCACTACTATACACTACATGGAGTCTGTATAATACACCTTTCCCTCCCACTACTATACACTGCATGGAGCCTGTATAACACACCTTTCCCTCCCACTACTATACACTGCATGGAGCCTGTATAACACACCTTTCCCTCCCACTACTATACACTGCATGGAGCCTGTATAACACACCTTTCCCTCCCACTACTATACACTACATGGAGCCTGTATAATACACCTTTCCCACCCACTACTATACACTGCATGGAGCCTGTATAACACACCTTTCCCTCCCACTACTATACACTGCATGGAGCCTGTATAACACACCTTTCCCTCCCACTACTATACACTGCATGGAGCCTGTATAACACACCTTTCCTTCCCACTACTATACACTACATGGAGTCTGTATAATACACCTTTCCCTCCCACTACTATACACTACATGGAGTCTGTATAATACACCTTTCCCTCCCACTACTATACACTGCATGGAGTCTGTATAATACACCTTTCCCTCCCACTACTATACACTGCATGGAGCCTGTATAACACACCTTTCCTTCCCACTACTATACACTACATGGAGCCTGTATAACACACCTTTCCCTCCCACTACTATACACTACATGGAGTCTGTATAATACACCTTTCCCTCCCACTACTATACACTGCATGGAGCCTGTATAACACACCTTTCCTTCCCACTACTATACACTACATGGAGTCTGTATAATACACCTTTCCCTCCCACTACTATACACTACATGGAGTCTGTATAATACACCTTTCCCTCCCACTACTATACACTACATGGAATCTGTATAATACAACTTTCCCTCCCACTACTATACACTGCATGGAGTCTGTATAATACACCTTTCCAATATACACTGCGTTTTTCATTTTCATGTGCTCAAATGACCTTGAGTTATCAATGCAAGGGATACTTGTTTGAATGCAAGTCAGTTACCTGTGAATTTGATATAAAGCATTTTCGTGTGCAATAACAATGGCACTATGTATTAGATAGGACTTGCTTTAAAATGAGGAACCTTGGCGAAGTAAGCGAGCTTAAAGGGATAGTAATACTTCATTTTATCTTTATTTTATTTTGTAGACATTAAAAAAACATGAAGAACGATATAAGTCTTATCTCTCAAACCTTTATGGTTTAAGAGATATTCACAAGCAAAGTATCCCCCCCCCGTTCAGCCAGATCAGAAGGGAGGTGCCCAGGTAGACTGCAGAGAGGGACAATCTTCAATCAAAATAAGGGAAAAAGCTGAAAAACTTGTCAAGGGGGGCAGGGCTTTCATTGTTTTCATACAAAGAAGATTGTCCCCTTCTGTTATCTGTCTGGTCTTACAACCAGATTCACATCTGAGAAGAGATGGCTTACACTAGGTAAAAAGGGAGGACGGGAGGGGGAAACTTTGCTTGTGAATATCTCTCAAACCATAAAGGTTTGAGAGATAAGACTTATATCGTTCTTCATGTTTTTTTAATGCCTACAAAATAAAATAAAGATAAAACAAAGTATTACTATCCCTTTAAGAAAAAACTACAAAAGAGGCTGGAGGAAGCCCATGTTTTGCACAGTTGCGTCCTTGGTGGGAGAGCTTTAAAGCCCGGGAAGAATATGAGATCCGGATGGGTGTCTTGTGAGCCACCAAAACCATTTGTCTTAAGACAAAACTCTCATTATTTGAGAGAAGTGAATTAATACATTGGTATAATATATGCTCTACACAGAGTTCACATTTAAGGAGATTTTGGAGGGGCCCTCTCATACTTTGCTGCACTTCATATTTTATTAATTTGGGTCTGTTTGTATAAATATTATGGTGTTTTAGTGCTTTGAGTTTCCCCTTAGATGTCCAGAGCTGGAGGAGTTGTACACACTAAGGCATCTGTAGGTGTCACCGCCGTGCCGACTCCCGGCGGCGCTTCTGTCGCTCGGTGGCTTCCGCTTCCGGGTTCGGACGCGCGCATTCGCAGTCCTCTTCATGAAGCCGGTTTGGCTTCACTACTTAAGGCGCCCTCTCCCTGCAACGGACGCGTTGTCTGGGCGTCCAGTCGGGTGAACTGTGCTCGTAGAGCCTCGTTCACCTTCCTCTAGTCCAGCTTCCTTGCGTCCTGCTCCAGTTCCCAGTGCCCAGTCCGGCTGTCAGTGTTCCGGTTGCCTGCAGTCTGTGTCCAGTCTCCAGGCCTGCTGTGGTCAGTGCTAGCACTCCTGTATCCTGCTCTGGTCAGTCCTGTGTGTCCTGCCTTGGTCAGTCCTGTGTCCAGTATCCTGCTCTGGTCAGTCTGCACTCCTGTATCCTGCTCTGGTCAGTCTGCACTCCTGTATCCTGCCTTGGTCAGTCCTGTGTCCAGTATCCTGCTCTGGTCAGTCTGCACTCCTGTATCCTGCTCTGGTCAGTCCTGTGTCCTGTATCCTGCTCTGGTCAGTCCTGTGTCCTGTATCCTGCTCTGGTCAGTCCTGTGTCCTGTATCCTGCTCTGGTCAGTCCTGTATCCTGCTCTGGTCAGTCCTGTGTGTCCTGCCTTGTTCTGTCCTGTATCCTGCTCTGGTCAGTCCTGTGTGTCCTGCCTTGTTCAGTCCTGTGTCCAGTTTCCAGTGTCCTGCTGTGGTCAGTCCCGTGTCCTGCTCCGGTCTGTCCTGTGTCCAGTATCCTGTGATAAGTCCTAGTGTCCTACTATTCCATCTTCTTGGAGGCAGTTTCTCCCTGAGGTGATTGGGGTATAGTCCAACCGTAGTGGGGTATCCGGAGCCCCCGGAGGCTCAACCGAAGGGGGCTATCTAGCCTTGCGGCTAGCACCTTTAGACGGCTTAGGCCGCAGCACACCCCCCTACGGTTGGCCTACGCACTCCAGCGTCGCCCTCTAGCGACGTTCTCTAGCCTCTAGCCCCAATCACCTTTGTTGGAGGAGTATCTTTTTCCTTCTTCTGAGCTTCTGTGTTGGGCTAGTCGTGACATTACAGACAACGCCACACTCCCAGCATGTCCACGGACCCAGCGGACCTCACCCAAGCTGTTGTGCAACAGGGTGCGGTCTTGGAGCAGCACGCCACCCAGATTCAGCATTTGGACCAGAAGTTAGACTCTATCACTGGTCTTCTTCAACGGATGCAGCAGCGTCTAGAGGCACCTTGGCCTCCGACGCCGCATTCTGCGGTGTCCTCTGTTCCTTCTGGCAGCTCTGCTGCTTCCCTAGCTCTCCGTATGCCCCTGCCGGATCGTTTCGACGGTACTTCGTCTGATGTTCGGGGGTTTCTTAACCAATGCCTCCTTCATTTTCGTTGTCAGCCCGATGTATATTCCTCCCATCAGGCGAAGACCACTTTCATCATTTCCTTGCTTCGTGGTCCTGCCTTGGCCTGGGTGTCTCCTCTTATCGATCGTCAGTCTCCATTGCTGGATGATTTGGACTCCTTTTTAGCGGCGTTCCGTTCGGTTTTCGATGTGCATGGCCGGCAGTCTCATGCTGAATCCGGTCTGTTGGAGATCCAACAAGGGTCGCGTTCGGTTTCGCACTACGCTGTTGAGTTCCGCACCCTGGCATACGATACGGACTGGGGTGAGAGTGCCTTAAAGGCCGCTTTTAGACGGGGCCTCTCGGACCGCCTCAAAGACGAGCTAACGACTCGTACCATTCCACCATCCTTGGAGGGACTCATAGCTCTTTGTTCCTCTCTAGAGCATCGCATCCTGGAGAGACGTGTTGAGAAGGATCGGGACCGCTCTCACCGTCCCCAGCCACGTCCGGTTTCACGCCTGGCTCCTCGGTTTCAGACACCCGTCACAACAACATCAGTACCTGAGCCGATGGAGATCGGTCGGGTATACCACCTTACCGAGGAGGAGAAGACACGCAGACGCTCCTTGGGTCTGTGTCTTTATTGTGGTCAGGCGGGCCATGTGGCTCGCACCTGCCCCTTAAAATCGGTAAACTCCCGGACTTAGGGAGTAGGGGGTCCTCTCTAAGTCAGGCCGTGTTTTGTTCCCCCGGTAGGGATCAACGCTTGACCCTATCACTTTCCCTCTCCTGGTTTGGAGGGTTCACATCCCTTCAGGCTTTTGTGGATTCCGGAGCAGCAGGGATCTTCATGGATTCGTCCTTTGCCCGCTCTCGCGGTGTTCCGTTGAGGCGACGTGATCCGCCTGTGCCCATCGTTGCTGTTGACGGTTCTCCCTTGGGCACAGGTTTTATCACATGGGTTACTCAACCCTTGTCCTGTGAAGTACTGGGGGGTCCCAAGGAGACTCTTTCCTTTGAGATTATTGACATCCCTGGGACTCCCGTCATCCTGGGCTACCCCTGGTTGCGGGCTACCAACCCTTCCATTGACTGGCGTCTCGGCATCATCACCTTTCCTTCCTCCGTGGCAATTTCCTCTATCAATCCTCCTCTTCCTTTTGTTGTTATCAACCCAGAGGTGCCGGGTCCTTATCACGACTTTTCCGACGTGTTTTGCAAGCGTCGTGCGGGGATCCTTCCGCCTCATAGGCCTTATGATATTGCTATTGATCTCCTTCCTGGGGCTGTACCACCCAGGGGACGCACTTACCCACTTTCGGTGCCAGAAACTCGTGCCCTGGAAGACTATATTGCTGATAGCCTTGCGCGTGGTTTCATACGGCCTTCCACTTCTCCGGCTGGGGCAGGCTTCTTTTTCGTTTCCAAGAAGGACGGTTCTCTTCGGCCTTGCATTGATTACAGGGGCTTGAATGCCATCACACGTCGGAACTGCTACCCCTTGCCATTAATTCCTGAACTTTTGGATCGTCTTCGTGGCGCTACTGTTTTTTCCAAACTCGACCTCCGGGGGGCGTATAACCTGGTCCGTGTTCGCGCTGGCTACGAGTGGAAGACGGCCTTCAATACCAGATTCGGGCACTATGAATACCAGGTCATGCCCTTCGGCCTTCGGAATGCTCCAGCAGTGTTTCAGGCATTCGTCAATGATGTCTTCCGGGATCTTCTTATGTCCTCCGTGGTCGTCTATTTGGACGACATTCTGATTTTTTCCAAATCTCTTATGGAACACCGTGGCCATGTCCGCCAAGTCCTGGAGCGGCTTCGAACACACAACTTGTATGCCAAACTCGAGAAGTGCCAGTTCGAACAAACCAGCTTGCCCTTTCTTGGGTATATTGTGTCCTCTTCAGGTCTAGCTATGGATCCTGAGAAACTCTCCGCTGTCCAGAACTGGCCCTTGCCACAGGGTCTTAAGGCTACCCAACGGTTTATTGGCTTTTCAAACTATTACCGGAGGTTTATCCGGAATTTCTCGGATGTTATCCGTCCTATTGTAGCTCTCACCCGTAAGGGAGCTGATTCGAAACTGTGGCCATCTGATGCCTTGGAGGCGTTCAACAAGCTTAAAGCTGCCTTCATTTCCGCCCCAGTTCTGGTTTATCCTGATCCTATGCGGGCTTTCTTCTTGGAAGTCGACGCCTCTGAGACCGCTGCGGGCGCTGTTCTGTCTCAGCTCTCTTCTAGTACAGGGCTCATGCATCCCTGTTCTTTTTTTTCCCGTAAATTTACAGACTCGGAACGGAATTATGATACGGGTAATAGGGAATTGCTAGCCATTAAGCTAGCCCTTGAGGAGTGGCGGTACCTCTTGGAAGGGTCTCCTCATGTCGTGACCATTTACACCGACCACCAGAATCTGGCCTATCTGGCCTCGGCCAAACGCCTGAATGCTCGCCAGGCTAGATGGTCCCTGTTCTTTGCCCGTTTCCACTATGTGATAACATACCTACCCGGAACCCGGAATGTGAAGGCCGATGCCTTGTCCCGGCAGTTCGAATCCAGCCCTACTGAACCGAGGGATTCCTAGCCAGTGGTACCTTCTGCTCGCGTTCTGGCAGCCTTATCCACTCGCACCTTACAGGCTATACGTCAGGCTCAGAATGGGCTGCCTTCTACCGAGTCGCCTCCTGGGGACCTGTTGTCTGTTCCTCAATGTAACCGCAACGAGGTTCTTCATTGGGCCCATTATTCTTCTGTTTCAGGTCACCCGGGGGCTTCGCGTACCTTCGAGCTTCTGTCCAGATACTTCTGGTGGCCGAACTGTCGTACTGATGTCGCAGACTTTGTTGCTTCTTGTTCTGCGTGCCCACGTATGAAAACACCCCGCCTGAAACCCGCCGGGTTGTTGCAGCCTCTCCCTGTACCGACCTTGCCTTGGACGCAGTTGTCCATGGATTTCATTGTGGAGCTCCCCAGGTCCGCTGGTATGACTACTATTTGGGTGGTGGTGGACCGGTTCACCAAACAAGCCCATTTCCGAGCCTTTCCTGCGGTTCCCACTGCCTCTCTACTGGCCGATTCTTTCATTACTGACATCGTGCGGCTTCATGGTGTGCCCCTGAATATCACGTCTGACCGCGGATCACAGTTCGTTTCCAGGTTCTGGAGGGCATTTTGTGATCGTCTGGGCATCCGTCTGCACTTCTCCTCCGGTTACCATCCGTAGACCAACGGCCAGACCGAACGGGTCAACCAGTCCTTGGAGCAGTATCTCAGGACGTACTGTAACAGGCACCATAACGATTGGGTTCGCCTGCTTCCCTTGGCAGAATTTTCCTACAATTCCCTGCATCACTCTTCCCTTGGCTGTTCACCTTTCTTTGCAGCCTTGGGTTTCAACCCCCGAGTCCTGCTTCTGCGTCCGGGCTCAGCCTTGGTGCCCTCGGCCGAGGTTCGGGTCCGTTCGTTGGTTGAGCATTGGCAGTCGCTCAGAACTTCCTTGCTCGCCTCCCAAATACGCCACAAGAGCGCAGCTGACCAACGTCGTTCCTTGGCTCCTCTCTATTCTCCTGGTGACAAGGTCTGGTTATCTGCCAAGAACATCAACCTTCGGCAGCCTTCTCGTAAGCTTGGTCCTCGCTACTTGGGTCCTTACAGAGTTCTTCAACGTTTGTCTCCTGTAGTGTATCGGTTGGCCTTGCCAGCCTCCCTCCGTATACACCCAGTCTTCCATGTCTCGTTGCTGAAGCCATGGATATCCTCTCAGTTTTCTCATCCTGCTCCGGTTGTTCCGGCACCTGTTACTGTGGCTGGGCAAGAGGAATACGTGGTGAGTGCCATACTTGACTCCAGGCGAGTGCGCGGCAGGTTGCAGTATCTCGTGGATTGGCAGGGATACGGTCCTGAGGACAGGTCCTGGGTTCCCGCGCTCCTGTGTTGGTGCGCCGCTTCCACCGCCTGTTTCCCACCAAGTCCTCCTGACGTCCTCCGTAGGGGTAGGGGAGTGTCACCGCCGTGCCGACTCCCGGCGGTGCTTCTGTCGCTCGGTGGCTTCCGCTTCCGGGTTCGGACGCGCGCATGCGCAGTCCTCTTCATGAAGCCGGTTTGGCTTCACTACTTAAGGCGCCCTCTCCCTGCAACGGACGCGTTGTCTGAGCGTCCAGTCAGGTGAACTGTGCTCGTAGAGCCTCGTTCACCTTCCTCTAGTCCAGCTTCCTTGCGTCCTGCTCCAGTTCCCAGTGCCCAGTCCGGCTGTCAGTGTTCCGGTTGCCTGCAGTCTGTGTCCAGTCTCCAGGCCTGCTGTGGTCAGTGCTAGCACTCCTGTATCCTGCTCTGGTCAGTCCTGTGTGTCCTGCCTTGGTCAGTCCTGTGTCCAGTATCCTGCTCTGGTCAGTCTGCACTCCTGTATCCTGCTCTGGTCAGTCTGCACTCCTGTATCCTGCCTTGGTCAGTCCTGTGTCCAGTATCCTGCTCTGGTCAGTCTGCACTCCTGTATCCTGCTCTGGTCAGTCCTGTGTCCTGTATCCTGCTCTGGTCAGTCCTGTGTCCTGTATCCTGCTCTGGTCAGTCCTGTATCCTGCTCTGGTCAGTCCTGTGTGTCCTGCCTTGTTCTGTCCTGTATCCTGCTCTGGTCAGTCCTGTGTGTCCTGCCTTGTTCAGTCCTGTGTCCAGTTTCCAGTGTCCTGCTGTGGTCAGTCCCGTGTCCTGCTCCGGTCTGTCCTGTGTCCAGTATCCTGTGATAAGTCCTAGTGTCCTACTATTCCATCTTCTTGGAGGCAGTTTCTCCCTGAGGTGATTGGGGTATAGTCCAACCGTAGTGGGGTATCCGGAGCCCCCGGAGGCTCAACCGAAGGGGGCTATCTAGCCTTGCGGCTAGCACCTTTAGACGGCTTAGGCCGCAGCACCCCCCCCTACGGTTGGCCTACGCACTCCAGCGTCGCCCTCTAGCGACGTTCTCTAGCCTCTAGCCCCAATTACCTTTGTTGGAGGAGTATCTTTTTCCTTCTTCTGAGCTTCTGTGTTGGGCTAGTCGTGACAGTAGGTAACACAGGGGCAGATACTGATTTGGTGCCTTTATATAAGGGAGCACAGTAAGCGTTGCACCCTAGTTTTTTACCACCCCCTCCCTTGCTGCCAAGAAGTACAGTAAGTTTTCCTGAATTTAGGACCTAATGTATCATCTAAACAGCTACAATTATGGCACAAACCAACTGTAGAACAGGGAAGATAAGAGGATTGTAGTCTTACCTGTTAAATTCTTTTCTCTTAGTCCATACAGGTTACTGGTAACTCCGGGTAGGCGATCCACCCCTTTAATTGTAGGCAGGAACAATTCTACAATTGTATACAGGGGGTGGAGCCTACCTTCCCTCCTTGGCTGCAGCTAACCTACCAGCTCCAGAAAGATTTGAGACACTAACTAGTAGAAGGAAAGAAGACTCCTGTGAGCATGACCCCGAAGGACCCCCGCAGTCTGCCACAGAAGCGCCAAGCATGGTCTCTTGACAGGCTGGGAGACCAGTAACCTGTATGGACTAAGAGAAAAGGATTTAACAGGTAAGACTAAAATCCTCTTTTCTCTGTCGTCCAATACAGGTTACTGGTAACTCTGAGATGTCCAACCATTGAGTTTCCCAGAGACAGGAAGTAAGGCAAGGACCAGGCGCAAGGCCCCCAAAGTCACCAGAGCAGATATGAACCATCAGATCAGAGACAGCCCAACAAAATAATGAAGTGTCAACGGACACTGAACAGGGGTACAACACCCCAACCGTTACACAGCACACTGAACTAGAGCCAACGGGGCTCAAAAGTGAAGGAAGCACCAAGAACCGAAGAAGATCTTAGACAGGCAAGACTGCCTCCAGGATCTTCCTCCCAAAACTGGTGTCAGCCGATGTCAGTACATCAACACAGTAGTGCTTCAAAAAGGTGTGCACAGATGACAAAGTGGCAGCCTTGCACAGCTGATCAGCAGAGGCCTGATTCTTGTAAGCCCAAGAGGCCCCAATAGATCAAGTAGAATAAGCCCTGACCCTGAAAGGGACAGGCTTCTTTCTCAGCTCATAAGACTTACGAATAGTGGAGTTGATCCAAGAAGCAATAGTCACTTTGGATGCAGGTCTTCCTGCCCTGGGACCATCAGGAATGCCGAACAACGCATCTGATTGCCTGACAGACTCGGTGCGATTTACATAAAACTTGAGACAACACACTACATCTAACAAGTGGAGATCCCTATCCTTGTCAAAGGTGGGGTCAGGGCAGAAAGCGGGCACCACAATCTCCTGATTGATGTGGAACTCCAAAACCACCTTCGGGAGAAACTCCTGAGAGGTGCGAAGCACCGCCTTGTTCTTGTGAAACACCAAATAGGGTGGTTTACAGGACAGAGCATGTAACTCCACGACACGGCGGACAGACACAATCGCCAGGAGAAAGGCCATTTTCCACATCAACAGGTGTAGAGGAAATAGTAGCCAAGGACTCAAATCAAGTTAAGATCCCACGGAGAAGCAGGAATCTTGAAGGCAGGACAAGTATGAGCAACGCCCTGGAAGAAAACCTTGACATCAGGAAGGATGGTAATGCGTCTCTGAAAGAAAACAGAGAGAGCAGAAGTCTGAACCTAAAGGGAACTCAAACTGAGGTCCTTATCCACACCATCCTGCAAGAAGGACCGTAGGCAGATCAAAATCCTGAGAGAGGTACCTATCTGCACACCAAAAATAGAAAGGTCGACCAGACACAATGGTAGATCTTGGAAGAAACAGGTTTGCGGGCACTGAGCATAGTAGCCACGACATCAGAAGAAAAACCCTTTCTTCCTCAATATTGAGGATTCAATTTCCAAGCTGTCAAGGCTAGACGATGAACACCCTCCTTCCACAGGTAACCCTGTAGAAGAAGATCCGGACAACAAGGGAACCGGAATGGCTCCACCACTGACAGATCCAGAAGCTCCAGAAACCAAGCTTGGCGAGGCCAGTACGGAGCAATCAGAATGACTGAACAATGATCCAGTCGTAATATCCGTAACACCCTGTGCAACATTGGGAGGGGAGGAAAGATGTAGGCCAGAGGGAATAACCAAGGAATGGACATTGCATCCACCACCTGACCCCTCCAGTGAGAGCAGAACCGTGGAACCTTCCTGTTGTGTCTTGTCTCCATCAGGTCGATGTAAGGAAGACCCCATTTCTGAACAATGAGGGTGAACACCTATGGGTGCAGCTCCCACTCTCCGGTGTCCACTGTGTGTTGACAGAGGAAGTCCGCCATGACTTTGTCTACTCCAGGAATGTGCACTGCGGGTATGGCAGGAACGTGTTCTTCTGCCCAGTACAAAATAGCCTTGACCTCTAACCAAGCGGCAAGACTTCTTGTTCTGCCCTGCTTGTTGATGTAAGCCACGGCTGTGGCGTTGTCGGACTCTACCCGGACTGGACAGTCTTCCTGCTGAGATGTCTAATGACGAAGGGCATGAAATATCGCCCGAAGCTCCAATATATTGATGGGAAGGAGAGATTCCTCCGGAGACCACCCACCCTGAGCACTCAGACGACCCAGGACCGCTCCCCAGCCGGAGAGGCTGGCATCCATCATCACGGTGGTCCAGAAGGATACCAGGAAGGACCTGCCCTTCAGCAGATTGGAGAGGTCGAGCCACCACAACAAACTCAGTTCCACATAAAGAGGGAGGGACACTGACATCTTCAGAAGGTCTGGCTGACCCCTGCACACCTCGATCACAAACCGCTGGAGTTTCCTGGTGTGCGCCATGGCAAACCGTACAGCTTCTATGGGCGAAATGAATTTCCCCACTAGAGATGATGGCTTCATGGCTGGAACTGGATCTTGAGCCAGTACTGCAGAAACCCTGTGGGCGATGTGGTGAGCCACCTCGTCCGTTAGAAACACCATGTTCTTCTGGGTATCGAAGAGGAGGCCCAGGAAGACCAGATGCTGGGATGGGACAAGATCTGATTTGACCAAGTTGATGATCCACCCATGATGGGTGAGAGCATGAATGCATTGCTGAACCTGCTGAAGAAGAAGTTCCGCAGAAGGGGTTTTCAGAAGCAGGTCATCCATGTATGGAATAACTCTGATATCATCTCAGTGTAGAATGGACTCTAAGGCTCCCAGGACATGGTTGAAGACTTGAGAAGCTGTCGTCAGACCAAATGGAAGAGATGAAAACTGAAAATGTCCCGGTCGCAGGCAAATCGGAGGTACTGCCGGCTCTCTGGATGAATGGCAATGTGTAAGTAAGTGTCCTAAAGATCCAGAGAAGCAAGGAATTCCCCTGGGGACATGGCAGCAATCACCGTTCATAGAGACTCCTGGTGATAATGAGTCCAGATCACAAAGGAATCGAGATCCTTTAAATCCAAAATGGGACGAAAACTGCCGTCCTTCTTGGAGACCACAAAGAGGTTTGAGTAAAAACCCATACCTCTGTCCTGAACTGGAACCGGCTCTAGAACGTCCTTGTCAAGAAGAGCCTGAACAGCACTGTCGAACAGACAGTTTTTCTCTGTGCCTGGAGGCGTATGAGAAGGAAAGAAGTGAAAGGGAGGAAGAGAGATGAAAGGGATCCTGTACCCTTCCGTCACCACCTGTAAAACCCATGGGTCCATCACTGAATCCTCCCAAATGCTGTGATAGTGACACAGACGACCACCCACAGCAGAGTGTGGACCCAGGTTCGGTGAGTCATGCTGAACAAGGCTTGGAAGCCTTGGGCTTGGAGGAGACCTTGGGTTGCCATTGCTGTTTGGGCTTGGAGGAGGTATGAGGAGCTGTAAGAACCGTCTGGTTCGTCGGACGTGTCTCATTCTGAAAGGAACGAAAATACCAGTTACGCTTAAGCTGTGTTTTCTTCCTAGGAACTGAGGGTAGAAGTGTACTCTTACCCCCTGTGGCCTCACTGATCAGATCCTTAAGATCTCTTAGAAGTGTGTCAGCAGACCAGATCTTGAGCCAAAGAGCCCGTGTGGCAACCACAGACATGGTAGAAACCCTAGCCACCAAACGGATGGAATCAAATAAGGCAGCAGAAACATAGTGCTGTGCCTCAGAAATATTGGCAAGGAGGCGCAACATATCTGAAGTAGGGGCACCCTGACGGACAGCAAGAGTGAGTTGTTCAGTCCAGACCGCAATGGCCCGGTTCACCCATGCTGCTGCAAATGCTGGACGCATGGCAGAACCAGCAGTGGCAAAGATGAACTTGAGGGAGACCTCAAGTTTCTTGTCAGTCCAGTCCTTCAGAGCAGATGCATCAGACACTGGCAAGGCAGAAGACTTGGATAGCCTGGAGATAGGAGCATCCACTTTGGCAGGATGAACCCACTGAGCAAGCGCAGCCTCAGAAAAGGGATAAAGCTTGGCAATTTTCTTGGAGACCGAAAGTTTCCTGTCCGGAGACTTCCACTCTTCGGACACAAGGCGGTCAAGAGTGGGGTTAGGTGGAAAGCAAGTAAAGGGCTTTTTTCAGCTCCTGAAATACATCAGAAGGAACCTCCTGCATTAAGGGAATATTTAGGGTATTTAAAACAGCCCTGATCAGGCCCTCAGCCGAGGGCTCAGGATCAGCCTCAAAAGGGTCCCCAAAAAACTGGAGCCCACCGCAAAACATTCCTCAACATCTGAATCCACCAGCAGTTCCTCCTCAGAGGAAAATGACACTTCAGGTACACCCTGAGGCCTTGGCAGGGAAGACTTGATGAGGAGGGGGTCTGCCAAGAATGAAAGACCCCCTGTAACTGGGATGGAAAGAGTTGCAATATGGACCTAAGGTCCCGAGTAGCAGCCTTGAACTCTTGCACCCAAACTGGCTCTAATGCATGGCTGGAGGTCCCTGGGAGACTCTCAGGGACATCAGAACATGCTGAGCATAAAGGACCTGAGAATTCTCTAGGTAACCCTGACTGACAGGAAGAGCAATGCACAATAGGGGATACAGAGACACCAGCCTCCTTAGTCTTAGGTCTGGCCCCAAGCTCCAGCAGTATAGACAGTCTCACAGTGTCAATAACCTTAATGTATATGAAATCACCCAATTACAGTGTGTAGGATTAAAGTTTCACCCCAGAGATCGCTAAAATAGACTTATCTGGCAGGCGAAGGGTAAATCAGTAGAGGAGAGAAAAAGAGTCCATGCCCTGCGTAGGATACTCTTTCTGGAAATAGCACAAAATGGCTGCCGCGGCGGGAGCCAATCAGAAATGAGCGAGCAAAGCAAGCACCCATGGGAAGGTTAGTTTTCCCAGAAAAGTACCCCAAACAGTGCCCGAAGCCCCCTTAGCCCCCCAACACACTAGAAACATGAACCGGATGATAGAGCAAGGGCAGACAAGTAAAATGAGTAATCTCTGAAGTCGCTAGGTTAAACGGTTGCAGAGATATGTTCCAAATTGTACAGTCCCATGCAATAGGAACTCCAAATGAAAACCCCTGTGAGGAGAGGCACTGTGAGACATGTGGACCTGCAGCACTCAAAGGGTTGCTCACCATTCCTGCAGATCTTCTGTTTTCAGATCACCATGTAGTAAGAAGCAGCCTCGGTGGGCAACTCCTGAGGAAAGAACTTGAGCCCAAGATTCCCCCCAGGGCTTAAGGTCCACAAAAAGCACCTGGTCACTGAGCTAGCCACATCTAAGGGCATTATCAGTTATGGTAATCCGCCTAATGGTGGTATTCCATTTCTAACAGAAAAATGAAAAACTTCTAAAGCTATAGCAGAACTGTTCTCTTGCCTGTGTTATCTTCACCAAGGAACAAATCTTTCTGGAGCTGGTTGGCTAGCTGCAGCCAATGAGGGAAGGTAGGCTCCACCCCCTGCATACAATTCTAGAATTGTTCCTGCCTACAATTAAAGGGGAGGATCACCTACCCGGAGTTACCAGTAACCTGTATTGGACGACAGAGAAATGGAAATTCAGTAACTTCTCATCAGTTTAAATAGGTATTTTAACCCCTTAAATGCTAGAGAGGTCTGCAACACATTGCTATGAAATGCGTTGGGAAGCCTCTCTAGCATTCAACGGGTTAAAATAACTATTTAAAGCAACGGGAATTGTCATTCACTCCCTGTAGTATTATTGATTGGCTCCTGAACTGCATCTCTTTAACCTGATGAATAAAGACCTTTTTATCATTGTGTCAGTGGACCAATTCTGCATCAAAACTGTACAATTTATATAAAATTAATATACAGCAGGTTTTCTTTGATTCATATTCACGTTTGCCTTGATAAATACAATGCTAAATCTGTTCTACGTCAGGAAAGGAATGTACTGAGCCCCTGTGACATGTCCCACACACATAATTCCACAAGGTTCCCCCTGTTCCTCCACACAGGAGCTGAAGTGCATGGTGACCACTGAGGGTCATTTACCTTGGCAAACCTCCTCATGTAATGGGCCACGATGACCGGATCCGGACACTCCAGCTTCTTAATGATCTCAAAGCTTTGGTTGAGCTGCGTAAAAACGTCCACCACTGAGCAGGAGAAGAGGGCGTGCTCTGAGGTCTGCTGAAACTGTTGGGCACAAACACAGGAGGACTATCAGATACAGAACAGGTCCATATAACACAGGAGGATTATCAGATACTGAACAGGTTCATATAACAGAGGAGGACTGTCAGATACAGAACATGTCCATATAACAAGGGAGGACTATCAGATACAGGACACTTCTGTATAACATCGGAGGACTATCAGATACAGAACACTTCCATATAACACCGGAGGACTATCAGATACAGAACACATCCATATAACACCGGAGGACTATCAGATACAGAACACGTCCATATAAGACAGGAGGACTATCAGATACAGAACAGGTCCATATAACACAGGAGGACTATCAGATACAGAACAGGTCCATATAACACAGGAGGACTATCGGATACAGAACACGTCCATATAACACAGGAGGACTATCAGATACAGAACAGGTCCGTATAAGACAGGAGGACTATCAGATACAGAACACGTCCGTATAACACAGGAGGACTATCAGATACAGAACATGTCCATATAACACAGGAGGACTATCGTCCATATAACACGGGAGGACCATCAGATACAGAACACGTCCATATAACACGGGAGGACTATCAGATACAGAACACGTCCATATAAGACAGGAGGACTATCAGATACAGAACACATCCATATAACACAGGAGGACTATCAGATACAGAACACGTCCATATAAGACAGGAGGACTATCAGATACAGAACACGTCCATATAACACAGGAGGACTATCGGATACAGAACACGTCCATATAACACAGGAGGACTATCGGATACAGAACACATCCATATAACATAGGAGGACTATCAGATACAGAACACGTCCATATAACATAGGAGGACTATCAGATACAGAACACGTCCATATAACACAGGAGGACTATCAGATACAGAACACGTCCATATAACACAGGAGGACTATCAGATACAGAACAGGTTCATATAACACAGGAGGACTATCAGATACAGAGCACGTCCATATAACACAGGAGGACTATCAGATACAGAACACGTCCATATAACACAGGAGGACTATCAGATACAGAACACTTCCATATAACACCGGAGGACTATCAGATACAGAACACATCCATATAACACCGGAGGACTATCGGACACAGAACACGTCCATATAACACAGGAGGACTATCAGATACAGAACACGTCCATATAACACAGGAGGACTATCGGATACAGAACACGTCCATATAACACAGGAGGACTATCGGAGACAGAACACGTCCATATAACACAGGAGGACTATCGGAGACAGAACACGTCCATATAACACAGGAGGACTATCGGATACAGAACACGTCCATATAACACAGGAGGACTATCGGATACAGAACACGTCCATATAACACAGGAGGACTATCGGATACAGAACACGTCCATATAACACAGGAGGACTATCGGATACAGAACACGCACATATAACACGGGAGGACTATCAGATACAGAACAGGTTCATATAACACAGGAGGACTATCGGATACAGAACACGTCCATATAACACAGGAGGACTATCGGATACAGAACACGTCCATATAACACAGGAGGACTATCGGATACAGAACACGTCCATATAACACAGGAGGACTATCGGATACAGAACACGTCCATATAAGACAGGAGGACTATCGGATACAGAACACGTCCATATAAGACAGGAGGACTATCGGATACAGAACACGTCCATATAAGACAGGAGGACTATCGGACACAGAACACGTCCATATAAGACAGGAGGACTATCGGATACAGAACACGTCCATATAAGACAGGAGGACTATCGGATACAGAACACGTCCATATAAGACAGGAGGACTATCAGATACAGAACACGTCCATATAACACAGGAGGACTATCGGACACAGAACACGTCCATATAACACAGGAGGACTATCGGATACAGAACACGCCCATATAACACAGGAGGACTATCGGATACAGAACACGTCCATATAACACAGGAGGATGATCAGATACAGAACACGTCCATATAACACAGGAGGACTATCAGATACAGAACATGTCCATATAACACAGGAGGACTATCGGATACAGAACACGTCCATATAACACAGGAGGACTATCAGATACAGAACACGTCCATATAACACAGGAGGACTATCAGATACAGAACACGTCCATATAACACAGGAGGACTATCAGATACAGAACACGTCCATATAACACAGGAGGACTATCGGATACAGAACACGTCCATATAACACAGGAGGACTATCGGATACAGAACACGTCCATATAACACAGGAGGACTATCGGATACAGAACACTTCCATATAACACAGGAGGACTATCGGATACAGAACACGCCCATATAACACAGGAGGACTATCGGATACAGAACACGTCCATATAACACAGGAGGACTATCAGATACAGAACACGTCCATATAACACAGGAGGACTATCGGATACAGAACACGTCCATATAACACAGGAGGACTATCAGATACAGAACACGTCCATATAACACAGGAGGACTATCAGATACAGAACAGGTCCATATAACATAGGAGGACTATCAGATACAGAACACGTCCATATAACACGGGAGGACTATCAGATACAGAACAGGTCCATATAACATAGGAGGACTATCAGATACAGAACACGTCCATATAACACGGGAGGACTATCAGATACAGAACACGTCCATATAACACAGGAGGACTATCAGATACAGAACAGGTTCATATAACACAGGAGGACTATCAGATACAGAACACGCCCATATAACACAGGAGGACTATCGGATACAGAACACGTCCATATAACACAGGAGGACTATCAGATACAGAACACGTCCATATAACACAGGAGGACTATCAGATACAGAACATGTCCATATAACACAGGAGGACTATCAGATACAGAACACGTCCATATAACACAGGAGGAATATCAGATACAGAACAGGACCATATAACACAGGAGGACTATCAGATACAGAACACGTCCATATAACACAGGAGGACTATCAGATACAGAACACGTCCATATAACACAGGAGGACTATCAGATACAGAACACGTCCATATAACACAGGAGGACTATCAGATACAGAACACGTCCATATAACACAGGAGGACTATCAGATACAGAACACGTCCATATAACACAGGAGGACTATCGGATACAGAACACGTCCATATAACAGAAATATTTTCTAAATGAATGGGAATTTTCACATAATTCTATTAACAGAGAGCGTCTTATACTCTTTATTATAAGGGCCACATGGTCTTATAGCTCTCTCCTTCCACCTATGCCCTGCTCTCTATCTCTGTCTCTCTCATCACTCCCCCCTTTTCTCAGCTCTGCTTTTTCCGCGCTCTCTTCCTTTCTCACCCCCCCCTATTGTTTTTTTTAATTGCTGGAGTGTGTACACTGAATATATATCCTTGTTTGTTTTCTGTTAGCGATTAATGACTGTTTCTGTCAGCTGCATTATTTTATTTTGTTTCCGCTCTGTTACTTACTATGCCCTAGTGTACTTGATTTTGTTCTGATATGTTTCTTGATACAATACACCAAAACATAAAACTTCAATTTTTATTAGACTAAATAGACTCAATTAAAGTTGAGGTTTTAAAAAGCAAGAGCTTTATTAGCGTTATGCACACTCTGTATTGCTATTTATCAGTACAGAAATACAATATTAATATTTGTATGCAAAAAATAAAATATAAATTAAAAGAAAAACTGCATACCCCAACAGCTTTAAAAATAACAGATAACTTTACGCGTTTTGTGGCACTGCGGGCCACTTCTTCAGGAGAAGTTAGCCAGTAGTGTCTAACTTGTATAAACTGACAAATAAATAATGCTAAATACCTCATAAACTAAAATAATAAAAATTGGTGATTTTGGAAACAAGTGAACCTAAGTTGTCAGCATCCCACTTTAATCCCATGATTGCAACAGGATGCTAATAAATTTGAAATCAATGCACTTTAAACCTCTCTCGTCGCCAAGGGGTTAATGAGGCCCCCTGCAATCTACCTGCTTGTAACTGTATGTCACCCATCCTATATTTAGATTGTAAGCTCTATGGGGAAAGGACCTCCTATCCTAATGCATGCACAGCTAGCGTTCCCCTTATGATAACTGTCTGTATAATCACTTAACTGCTGAACTTGCTGTATTCCCCTATACGAAATTGTACAGTGCACCTGTTCGTGCCATATAAATAAAAACATACATACATACATACATTAAGGCTTTACTGGGCCCTGGGCAAAGTACAAAGGGATAGTAATATCACGCTATAAATGAAGATCAGATTATGCCTTATAGTTTGTAATAATGCTCTGCACGTTTGGCAATGTTCATATCCAATATAATAATTCGCTAGGATGTCTGTCAGAAGCTGTCATGCGCAATAGAGACTGCCCGAACACACGGAATGCTGGGAACACGGAATGTTGGGAGCATGGAATGCTGGGAGCGCGGAATGCTGGGAAGTGTACGGAATGCTGGGAGTTCTGTGCTGGGAGCATTCTGTGCTTTCGGGCAGTCTCTACAGTGCATGACTGCGTCGGCGGCAGGACACAGAGTAGGACTGGCCTCTTAATCTTTTGAGTGCCAGAGGGGTACACAACGCATTGCAAACATCGCCCAGACCTTGGCCCATCTACAAGGGCTTTTACACTAGTTGTAACTATATTTTAAAGGGGAACTTTCATCCCAAATAAAGTCCCCCCCCCATAATTAGCCATCTAGCGATAAGCTTACTGATGGTACTGTTATCAAGAATAATTACCACGTTACTGAGAAATCCTACTTCTGCCAAGACTGATGGCCAGGCAACAGTGCAGAAGTCATTGCTTACAGACATCTGCGCACCTGCACTGTCAGTCCCGGTCTCCTCTAGGTGGTGCTGCGTTGTACCTTTAGGTACCAGAAGGGACTGACAGCACAGGAGCGCAGATTCCTATAAAGCGCTGTTGTTGCCTGGCCGTCGGTCTCGGCACAAGCAGTATTTCTGAGTAACGCAATAATTATTCTGGGTAACAGTACCATCGATAAGCTTATCGCTAGCTGGATAATTAGGGGTGGGGGGCTTTATTTGGGGCGATAGTTCCCCTTTAAAGTTTTCCCATCCCGCCCCTTTTCCCAACATTTCTATTCTTCCTTCAGATGAGAAACGAGGAACACTACTGTGTAAGCATAAAGGGGTCAGGGATTTCCTTGTACAGACACACACACAACATTGTCCCTCGTTCCCATCTGTCCGGATCTGAGAGAAGAAGAGTGACGTCAGGAAAGGTGGGTGGGAGGGGGAAACTTTAAAATATAACTGTGAAAAAAACTGTACCGATATGAACATTACCAAAGTATATTGAATAATTATCACGGTGCCCGTGATTGCCTCCAGTGTTACTTTACTGTAACAGTGACCTTGCTACTTCCTAGCTCTCTCTCAGAGCAAGTCGTTGTTCTTATAGGTCACTGGTAATTGCTGTCATGTCTCTGCCCACCTACTAGGCCTTAAAGGCCTCAGCATTTTCAATACCCAGTGCCCTTTTGTGGTGTACGTCAGCCTTGTGCTGTGTTGGTCCATTTACTGATTCCTGTGTATTACTGCTGGCTTCGTCTGACTACCCGATCCGGCTCTGACTCCTGGTTACATCCGACTACCCGATCTGGCTCTGATTCCTGGCTACGTCCGACTACCCGATCCGGCTCTGACTCCTGGCTACGTCCGACTACCCGATCCGGCTCTGACTCCTGGCTACGTCCGACTACCCGATCCGGCTCTGACTCCTGGCTACGTCCGACTACCCGATCCGGCTCTGACTCCTGGCTACGTCCGACTACCCGATCCGGCTCTGACTCCTGGCTACGTCCGACTACCCGATCCGGCTCTGACTCCTGGCTACGTCCGACTACCCGATCCGGCTCTGACTCCTGGCTACGTCTGACTACCCGATCCGGCTCTGACTCCTGGCTTCATCTGACTACCCGATCCTGCTCTGACTCCTGGCTTTGTCTGACTACCCGATCCGACTCTGACTCCTGGCTACGTCCAACTACCCGATCCTGCTCTGACTCCTGGCTTCGTCCGACTACCCAATCCGGCTCTGACTCCTGACTTCGTCTGACTACCCGATCCGGCTCTGACTCCTGGCTTCGTTTGACTACCTCCTCCTCTGTTGCGCTCCTGGCTTTGGTTTACTGCCAGCCTCGGCTACCCAGATCCGGCTATCGGTCACCCTCAGCTTCCTGGGCCTACTGTTACCGCCGTGCTTGCTACCTCTGTAGAAGTGCTTGTTCGGTCAGTCCATGTCACTGACCATCTGTGGCCTAATGTCCTAGCGGTAGGGTATAGTTGCGCTATTATTAACCTGCCTAGTGAAGGGTTGAGGAAGTGCCATCCACTGTCCTCATACCCGGTCTCGTGAAGGTTGCGGAGGGCTAGTAAGTATATGCTACTATTTACACCTGCCTAGTGAAAGGTTGAGGAAGTGCCGTGCACTGTCCTCACGCCTGGTCTTGTGAAGGTTGCGGAGGGCCAGTACGTATACGCTACAAGTTTACACCTGCATAGTGAAAGGTTGAGGAAGTGCCGTGCACTGTCCTCTCACCTGGACTCGTGAAGGTGGTGGACGTATAGTCGCTACTTGGTGGTGTTCCAGCGTTCTGGAATTTCTCACTCCTGTTGCCGGCTTCAGCTATCTGGAGTTTCTAGCTCCTGTTGCCTTTGGGTTTACCCTAGAGTTAGGGTACAGACATGGTACCATCTCACACCCGCCTAGTGAAGGGTGAAGGAAGTGTCGTGCACTGTCCTTACCTGGTCTCGTGAAAGTGGAGAGGTACACTGCTGCTACTATTATATTTTCAATAAAATCTATTTTATTTTATCTGTACTTGTCAGTGTATTTATTTCTCAAGTCACTCCGTGACAATAATATCATCTTCCTTTATAGCTGTGACATTACTAATCTCTTGAAAATTGTCCTTGTAATGCTTGACCTTTTACAAGAACAGAACGTGCAGAAAAGATTGTTCTCAAATGCAAAGTGAGGGTTTCCAGTTCCCCTCAAACTCACCCTGAATTTTACTGCCCCAGTCATATCACAGACAGGCAGCTTTAGCACCACTGGAATAACAAATGGTTGTCAATTGCGTGACTCCACCATTTCTGGTAAATCATTAGCGCTACACCTTTTTGTGGACTACAATTCCCATCATGCTTAAGCGGCCACTGACAGTCCAACAACAGGTGAAACCTGCAGATTGCCTATTCCTGGTCTATATAAAGAAAATTGCTATTGATTTTGAATGTGGAATTATGCAAATAGACTATTATTCACATTTTATCTTTTGGAAGCTCTTCACTAAATATTTTGAGTTACATTCTCTAGTCCCAATTTACTAAGAGTAGTAAATGTCCTCAGGTTCTTTTCGCTGCATTTTGTACTCTCTGTTCCTAAACTGTGACTGAAAATCCTCATATTCACTAAAACCACCACTGCGTCTGTCACACACTGTCTACATATGTGACATACCGCCATGTATGTGTGTGTCTCTCTGTAGGTATGCGTTTCACAGTGTGTGACACGCTCTGTCTCTTTAAGTGCGTGTCTGTAACACTGCATATTTCTGTTTCACACAATGTCTCTCTGTGTAAATAATATGACGGGCAACGCCGTCCCACATTGCTAGTATTCACTAAAACCTGAACATGATTTTCTTTCCATGTCTGAAATCCTAAGCAAGCTTGGTTCTAAAAGGAGATACCACGCACGGGGAATTATTTTAACCTGCACATTGATTCAGACCACACACATTTCTGTCTCTGTACATAACGAGCCTCTCCTGAGCCCCAGACAGCCAAAGAATGAATCAGCAAAGTGACTGCAACAGCTTCTAGGGGCGAGTAAAGCATTTAGTAATCCTGCACTAGAGGCCATGCATCCTTCTGATTGCTTTAATTATCCCTTAATTAAATCCTCCTCTCACTCCATTTACTGGATTGCTGGCACAGCCTTACCCTGTTTAATATGCGCTAATCATCATGGCTCTTTTTATTGTCAATCTGCATTAAATCAGTTGTAGTTCTGGATTAAATGTCGGCTTTATGGCCACACACAGTTTTCTAAAGCTGCTTTTTAACCGCCCTCTACTTTAGCCGCTCTATTTCCCATAATATCCCCACATAAGTCATTATAGCTACAGATGATTCAAGTGGCCCTGTCACCCTAAGATCATTTTGGTTCATTTTTAGAGAAAACTAAAAACTGCATGCATAGTGGTGCAGGTCATTTGTTTGTAATCTGAATACTGGCACAGAAGCACTTACCTAGGTAGGAGTCCATCACACAGCAGTCAGGTGTATCTATATAATTACTGTGTGTAACAGAAGGACTTACCTAGGTAGGAGTCCATCACACAGCAGTCAGGTGTATCTATATAATTACTGTGTGTAACAGAAGCACTTACCTAGGTAGGAGTCCATCACACAGCAGTCAGGTGTATGTATATAATTACTGTGTGTAACAGAAGGACTTACCTAGGTAGGAGTCCATCACACAGCAGTCAGGTGTATGTATATAATTACTGTGTGTAACAGAAGGACTTACCTAGGTAGGAGTCCATCACACAGCAGTCAGGCGTATCTATATAATTACTGTGTGTAACAGAAACACTTACCTAGGTAGGAGTCCATCACACAGCAGTCAGGTATATCTATATAATTACTGTGTGTAACAGAAGTACTTACCTAGGTAGGAGTCCATCACACAGCAGTCAGGCGTATCTATATAATTACTGTGTGTAACAGAAGCGCTTACCTAGGTAGGAGTCCATCATACAGCAGTCAGGTATATCTATATAATTACTGTGTGTAACAGAAGCACTTACCTAGGTAGGAGTCCATCATACAGCAGTCAGGTGTATCTATATAATTACTGTGTGTAACAGAAGCACTTACCTAGGTAGGAGTCCATCACACAGCAGTTAGGTGTATCTATATAATTACTGTGTGTAACAGAAGCACTTACCTAGGTAGGAGTCCATCATACAGCAGTCAGGTGTATCTATATAATTACTGCGTGTAACAGAAACACTTACCTAGGTAGGAGTCCATCACACAGCAGTCAGGTATATCTATATAATTACTGTGTGTAACAGAAGTACTTACCTAGGTAGGAGTCCATCATACAGCAGTCAGGCGTATCTATATAATTACTGTGTGTAACAGAAGCACTTACCTAGTTAGGAGTCCATCACACAGCAGTTAGGTGTATCTATATAATTACTGTATGTAACAGAAGCACTTACCTAGGTAGGAGTCCATCGTACAGCAGTCAGATTCATCTATATAATTACTGTGTGTAACAGAAGCACTTACCTAGGTAGGAGTCCATCATACAGCAGTCAGGTGTATAGCTATATAATTACTGTGTGTAACAGAAGCACTTACCTAGGTAGGAGTCCATCATACAGCGGTCAGGCGTATCTATATAATTACTGTGTGTAACAGAAGCACTTACCTAGGTAGGAGTCCATCACACAGCAGTCAGGCGTATCTGTATAATTACTGTGTGTAATAGAAGCACTTACCTAGGTAGGAGTCCATCATACAGCAGTCAGTGTGTAACAGAAGCACTTACCTAGGTAGGAGTCCATCATACAGCAGTCAGGTGTATCTATATAATTACTGTGTGTAACAGAAGCGCTTACCTAGGTAGGAGTCCAACATACAGCAGTCAGGTGTATCTATATAATTACTGTGTGTAACAGAAGCGCTTACCTAGGCAGGAGTCCATCACACAGCAGTCAGATGTATCTATATAATTACTGTGTGTAACAGAAGCGCTTACCTAGGGAGGAGTCCATCATACAGCAGTCAGGTGTATCTATATAATTACTGTGTGTAACAGAAGCACTTACCTAGGTAAGAGTCCATCATACAGCAGTCAGATGTATCTATATAATTACTGTGTGTAACAGAAGCGCTTACCTAGGTAGGAGTCCATTATACAGCAGTCAGGTGTATCTATATAATTACTGTGTGTAACAGAAGCACTTACCTAGGTAGGAGTCCATCATACAGCAGTCAGGTACATCTATATAATTACTGTGTGTAACAGAAGGACTTACCTAGGCAGGAGTCCATCACACAGCAGTCAGGTGTATCTATATAATTACCGTGTGTAACAGAAGCACTTACCTAGGTGGGAGTCCATCACACAGCAGTGAGATGTATCTGTATAATTACTGTGTAACAGAAGCACTTACCTAGGTAGGAGTCCATCATACAGCAGTCAGGTGTATCTATATAATTACTGTGTGTAACAGAAGGATTTACCTAGGTAGGAGTCCATCATACAGCAGTCAGGTATATATCTATATAATTACTGTGTTTAACAGAAGCACTTACCTAGGTAGGAGTCCATCGTACAGCAGTCAGGTGTATCTATATAATTACTGTGTGTAACAGAAGGACTTACCTAGGTAGGAGTCCATCGTACAGCAGTCAGGTGTATCTATATAATTACTGTGTGTAACAGAAGGACTTACCTAGGTAGGAGTCCATCATACAGCAGTCAGGTATATATCTATATAATTACTGTGTGTAACAGAAGCACTTACCTAGGTAGGAGTCCATCGTACAGCAGTCAGGTGTATCTATATAATTACTGTGTGTAACAGAAGCACTTACCTAGGTAGGAGTCCATCTCACAGCAGTCAGGTGTATCTATATAATTACTGTGTGTAACAGAAGCACTTACCTAGGTAGGAGTCCATCACACAGCAGTCAGGTGTATGTATATAATTACTGTGTGTAACAGAAGCACTTACCTAGGTAGGAGTCCATCATACAGCAGTCTTATATCTATATAATTACTGTGTGTAACAGAATCACTTACCTAGGTAGGAGTCCATCATACAGCAGTCAGGTATATATCTATATAATTACTGTGTTTAACAGAAGCACTTACCTAGGTAGGAGTCCATCGTACAGCAGTCAGGTGTATCTATATAATTACTGTGTGTAACAGAAGGACTTACCTAGGTAGGAGTCCATCTCACAGCAGTCAGGTGTATCTATATAATTACTGTTTGTAACAGAAGGACTTACCTAGGTAGGAGTCCATCATACAGCAGTCAGGTATATATCTATATAATTACTGTGTGTAACAGAAGCACTTACCTAGGTAGGAGTCCATCGTACAGCAGTCAGGTGTATCTATATAATTACTGTGTGTAACAGAAGCACTTACCTAGGTAGGAGTCCATCTCACAGCAGTCAGGTGTATCTATATAATTACTGTGTGTAACAGAAGCACTTACCTAGGTAGGAGTCCATCACACAGCAGTCAGGTGTATCTATATAATTACTGTGTGTAACAGAAGGACTTACCTAGGTTGGAGTCCATCATACAGCAGTCAGGTGTATGTATATAATTACTGTGTGTAACAGAAGCGCTTACCTAGGTAGGAGTCCATCATACAGCAGTCAGGTGTATCTATATAATTACTGCGTGTAACAGAAGTACTTACCTAGGTAGGAGTCCATCACACAGCAGTCAGGTGTATCTATATAATTACTGTGTGTAACAGAAGCACTTACCTAGGTAGGAGTCCATCATACAGCAGTCAGGTGTATCTATATAATTACTGTAACAGAAGCACTTACCTAGGTAGAAGTCCATCATACAGCAGTTAGGTGTATCTATATAATTACTGCGTGTAACAGAAGCACTTACCTAGGTAGGAGTCCATCATACAGCAGTCAGGTGTATCTATATAATTACTGCGTGTAACAGAAGTACTTACCTAGGTAGGAGTCCATCACACAGCAGTCAGGTGTATCTATATAATCAATGTGTGTAAGAGAAGCACTTACCTAGGTAGGAGTCCATCACACAGCAGTCAGGTGTATCTATATAATTACTGTGTGTAACAGAAGGACTTACCTAGGTAGGAGTCCATCACACAGCAGTCAGGTGTATCTATATAATTACTGTGTGTAACAGAAGCACTTACCTAGGTAGGAGTCCATCACACAGCAGTCAGGTGTATCTATATAATTACTGTGTGTAACAGAAGCACTTACCTAGGTAGGAGTCCATCATACAGCAGTCAGGTGTATCTATATAATTAATGTGTGTAAGAGAAGCACTTACCTAGGTAGGAGTCCATCACACAGCAGTCAGGTGTATCTATATAATTACTGTGTGCAACAGAAGTACTTACCTAGGTAGGAGTCCATCACACAGCAGTCAGGCGTATCTATATAATTACTGTGTGTAACAGAAGGACTTACCTAGGTAGGAGTCCATCATACAGCAGTCAGGTGTATCTATATAATTACTGTGTGTAACAGAAGCACTTACCTAGGTAGGAGTCCATCACACAGCAGTCAGGGGTATCTATATAATCACTGTGTGTAACAGAAGGACTTACCTAGGTAGGAGTCCATCATACAGCAGTCAGGTGTATCTATATAATTACTGTGTGTAACAGAAGGACTTACCTAGGTAGGAGTCCATCATACAGCAGTCAGGTGTATCTATATAATTACTGTGTGTAACAGAAGCACTTACCTAGGTAGGAGTCCATCATACAGCAGTCAGGTGTATCTATATAATTACTGTGTGTAACAGAAGGACTTACCTAGGTAGGAGTCCATCACACAGCAGTCAGGGGTATCTATATAATTACTGTGTATAACAGAAGCACTTACCTAGATAGGAGTCCATCATACAGCAGTCAGGTGTATCTATATAATTACTGTGTGTAACAGAAGCACTTACCTAGGTAGGAGTCCATCATACAGCAGTCAGGTGTATCTATATAATTACTGTGTGTAACAGAAGGACTTACCTAGGTAGGAGTCCATCACACAGCAGTCAGGGGTATCTATATAATTACTGTGTATAACAGAAGCACTTACCTAGGTAGGAGTCCATCACACGGCAGTCAGGTGTATCTATATAATTACTGTGTGTAACAGAAGCACTTACCTAGGTAGGAGTCCATCATACAGCAGTCAGGTATATCTATATAATTACTGTGTGTAACAGAAGCACTTACCTAGGTAGGAGTCCATCATACAGCAGTCAGGTGTATCTATATAATTACTGTGTGTAACAGAAGCGCTTACCTAGGTAGGAGTCCATCACACAGCAGTCAGGTGTATGTATATAATTACTGTGTGTAACAGAAGCACTTACCTAGGTAGGAGTCCATCATACAGCAGTCAGGTGTATCTATATAATTACTGTGTGTAACAGAAGCACTTACCTAGGTAGCAGTCCATCACACAGCAGTCAGGTGTATCTATATAATTACTGCGTGTAACAGAAGCACTTACCTAGGTAGGAGTCCATCATACAGCAGTCAGGTGTATCTATATAATTACTGTGTGTAACAGAAGCACTTACCTAGGTAGGAGTCCATCACACAGCAGTCAGGTGTATCTATATAATTACTGTGTGTAACAGAAGCACTTACCTAGGTAGGAGTCCATCACACAGCAGTCAGGTGTATCTATATAATTACTGTGTGTAACAGAAGCACTTACCTAGGTAGGAGTCCATCACACGGCAGTCAGGGGTATCTATATAATTACTGTGTGTAACAGAAGCACTTACCTAGGTAGCAGTCCATCACACGGCAGTCAGGTGTATCTATATAATTACTGTGTGTAACAGAAGCACTTACCTAGGTAGGAGTCCATCATACAGCAGTCAGGTGTATCTATATAATCACTGTGTGTAACAGAAGAACTTACCTAGGTAGGAGTCCATCACACAGCAGTCAGGTGTATCTATATAATTACTGTGTGTAACAGAAGCACTTACCTAGGTAGGAGTCCATCTCACAGCAGTCAGGGGTATCTATATAATTACTGTGTGTAACAGAAGGACTTACCTAGGTAGGAGTCCATCACACGGCAGTCAGGTGTATCTATATAATTACTGTGTGCGCACCAATGTGTTGGAGACCTTCTAGGGGTTCTCCTTATGGTGCAGTTGGTCCGCTCAGGAATTGCACCCCTTTAGCTTTTTGGACAAGGCCCTTAATGTCTGCTATTCCTATGGGAATTCTTAGCAGTTCACTCAGACAGTGCGGCTGTTGGCAGGTAGGACACAGACTGCGCTAAATGACCTGTGTAATGTTCTGTAAACAAGCGCTGGCAGGTAACGGGGAACAACTGATCTCTCGGCTATCAGGTAACAAGGTAATCATCCTCTCCACGGGACTCCCCGTCACGCTCATTACATCCGCCACAGGACACACTGATAACAGACATTGTCATGACAGAGGACCAAGAGCTACTTAAAAATTCAATCACATCAGGTCCCTTTCCCCTTCCAGACTGTTTTTATTGTTTACTGTCTTCCTGATTATGTGAGATTGTTTCTAGATGAAATACACCGGTGTCAGCAGAAAACAGACAAACTCTTCAAACAGAGGAAAGATAAAGAGAACGGAGGAGAGAACAGAGGGTCCTGAGTTAACACATTCACAGATAACAATGGGAAGAAGAATGAGATGAAGCAATGCAATGCTTTATGCAGCACATGTGGGTTAAATGGTGCCTTCTGATTATCCGTGGCCCTCAGGTCTGTCTGGCAGACATAAAAATATAAATATGTGATACAATTTATTGCAAAGCACAACAGTAATACAATGTTTCAGTCTTACAGATCACAAAGGCCAAGAATTGATATGTTCACTGTGCAATAATGTATAAGTTCCCAGTGTGTGTGGTCAGACGTCTAGACATAACCGTTATTTGTATCAGGTCTCCCTTCTAGTGGTGTTAGGGTGTTAGACGTGAGTTGTGTATTTATATCATCATCATCATCATCACAGTTAATAAAAGGCTAATAGATCCTGTATCCCTGGAATACACACAAGTGTGGCAGTAAATTCATCCTCACTACCCCCTGCACTTCAATACAAACATGGCTGGGGGCAGAGATTTGGACCAGAATATCCCCAGGACTATCCCCAGTCTGTGTCCTGCCTGATCCCCTCAATTATATTCCTACAAACCCACCCCACTCATTCTATGGCCCTTCACCACAGCTCCCATCACACAACCGTCCTCTTAACCAGCAGGTCCCATCACATCACACAAAAACCTCTTTTACCTGTAACTCCCATCACCCACCTCCCTCCCTCACCTGCAGCTCCCATCACCCACCTCCCTCCCTCAACTGCAGCTCCCATCATACACCCAACTTCCTCACCTGCAGCTCCCATCACACACCCAACTCTCCAAATTCCTCACCTGCAATCACACACCCAACTCCCTCACCTGCAGCTCCCATCATACACCTAAATCCCTCACCTGCAGCTCCCATCATACACCCAACTCCCTGACCTGTAGCTCCCATCACACACCCAAGTCACTCACCTGCAGCTCCCATCATACACCCAACTCCCTCACCTGCAGCTCCCATCACACACCCAACTCTCCAAATTCCTCACCTGCAATCACACACCCAACTCCCTCACCTGCAGCTCCCATCATACACCCAACTCCCTCACCTGCAGCTCCCATCACACACCCAACTCCCTCACCTGCAGCTCCCATCACACACCCAACTCCCTCACCTGCAGCTCCCATCATACACCCAGCTCCCTCACCTGCAGCTCCCATCACACACCCAACTCTCCAAATCCCTCCCCTGCAATCACACACCCAACTCCCTCACCTGAAGCTCCCATCATACACCCAACTCCCTCACCTGCAGCTCCCATCACACACCCAACTCCCTCACCTGCAGCTCCCATCATACACCCAACTCCCTCAACTGCAGCTCCCACCACACACCCAACTCCTTCACCTGCAGCTCCCATCACACACCCAACTCTCCAAATCCCTCCCCTGCAATCACACACCCAACTCTCTCACCTGCAGCTCCCATCATACACCCAACTCCCTCAACTGCAGCTCCCACCACACACCCAACTCCCTCACCTGCAGCTCCCATCATACACCCAACTCCCTCACCTGCAGCTCCCATCACACACCCAACTCCCTCACCTGCAGCTCCCATCATACACCCAACTCCCTCAACTGCAGCTCCCACCACACACCCAACTCCCTCACCTGCAGCTCCCATCATACACCCAACTCCCTCACCTGCAGCTCCCATCACACACCCAACTCCCTCACCTGCAGCTCCCATCATACACCCAACTCCCTCAACTGCAGCTCCCACCACACACCCAACTCCCTCACCTGCAGCTCCCATCATACACCCAACTCCCTCACCTGCAGCTCCCATCATACACTCAGCTCCCCAAATCCCCTCAACTGCAGCTCCCATCACACACCCAACTCCCTCACCTTCAGCTCCCATCACACACCCAACTCCCTCACCTGCAGCTCCCATCACACACCCACCTTCCTCGGCCGCAGTTCCCATTACATTGTCCTGCAGCTCCTGTCATGCTTTTGCCACCCATGCCCACATCCACAGCTCCCTTCAGGTACTGCCCCCTATCTTCTGTTAAGCACCTGCCTCACCTCCTCACAGGCAGCTCCAGTCACACACCGCCTCCACACTCACAGTTCCCATCTTGCATCTGCCCTCCCACATAAGCAGCTCCCATCACACACTTGCTCCTTCACTTGCATCTCTCATCACACACCTGCCCCTTCACCTGCAGCTCCCATTACACACCTGCTCCTTCACCTGCAGTTCCCATCATACACCGGCTCCTTCACCTGCAGTTCCCATCACACACCCTCTCCTTCGCCTGCAGCTCCCATCACACACCCGCTCCTTCATTTGCAGCTCCCATCACACACCCGCTCCTTCACCTGCAGTTCCCATCACACACCTGCCCACCACCGGCAGCTCCCATCACACACCCGCCCATCACCTGCATCTCCCATCACACACCCGCTCCTTCACCTGCATCTCCCATCACACACCCGCTCCTTCACCTGCATCTCCCATCACACACCCGCTCCTTCACCTGCAGCTCCCATCATACACCCGCTCCTTCACCTGCATCTCCCATCACACACCCGCTCCTTCACCTGCATCTCCCATCACACACCCGCTCCTTCACCTGCAGCTCTCATCACACACCAACTCCTTCACCTGCAGCTCCCATCATACACCCGCCCCATCACACACCCGCTCCATCACGTGCAGCTCCCATCATACACCCGCCCCATCACACACCCGCTCCATCACCTGCAGCTCCCATTACACACCTGCTCCTTCACCTGCAGTTCCCATCACACACCTGCTCCTTCGCCTGCAGTTCCCATCACACACCCTCTCCTTCGCCTGCAGCTCCCATCACACACCAGCTCCTTCATTTGCAGCTCCCATCACACACCCGCCCATCACCGGCAGCTCCCATCACACACCCGCCCCATCACCTGCAGCTCCCATCACACACCCGCCCATCACCTGTATCTCCCATCACACACCCGCTCCTTCACCTGCATCTCCCATCACACACCCGCTCCTTCACCTGCATTTCCCATCACACACCCGCTCCTTCACCTGCAGCTCCCATCACACACCCGCTCCTTCACCTGCAGCTCCCATCATACACCCGCTCCTTCACCTGCATCTCCCATCACACACCCGCTCCTTCACCTGCATCTCCCATCACACACCCGCTCCTTCACCTGCAGCTCTCATCACACACCCACTCCTTCACCTGCAGCTCCCATCATACACCCGCCCCATCACACACCCGCTCCATCACCTGCAGCTCCCATCATACACCCGCCCCATCACACACCCGCTCCATCACCTGCAGCTCCCATCACACACCTGCACCATCACACACACACACACACACACACACAGTCCTGGGTGTCAGATAGATGGTGGAAGACATGATAGTTGCTGCCGGTTTTCTCAAACTGAAGCAGCAGAGCACATGAGCCTACTTAACCCATTAAGGACCAGAGATATGCACAAGGCATTGCAGAAGTGACAACCAGGGCAGTTTGGAGAGACTATCTCTTGAGCCAAGGAACAAGGGAAAAATTTTTAGAGGCCATTAGGATTTTCTGACCATGGAAAGGTAAATGGAGGGATATTACTGGAAGGTGTTTGGTCTTAGCAGACAGGTGGGTAACATATTGCAGAGCCTAGCGAGGAGCGGACGGTAGTAGAAATGGAGGTTTCAAAAGGTAACTGACTGTTAAAGTCTTCAACTAACAGTTTAACCCCTAGGACGCTACAGAGGTCTCCAATGTATTATAATGCAATGCATGGAGACTGTTTAAAAGTCCAAAGGGTTAAATGACCATCTTGCTTGATCCATTTTCTTCTGATGGTTACACTGTGGAAGGGGAGCACACATAGGGGAGGAGTGCAGGCAAGTGGAACATTCGCGCCGTAAGCCATAAATTCATGTGCTATTTCCTACTGCTCTCACTTGATGCAAGAAACCTACTAACGCCTTGATGCTGAATAGTACATTCTCCTAAACCACTGGAAAAGTTAGTGAATGCGCCAAAATAAAAGGAAAAGTTAACGAATGCACCTAAACTAACTGCACCAAAATTAATGGCAAAGTTAGTGAATGTGCCTGAATTATCTGTAAAGTTAGTGAATGGGTTCACTATCAAAACATCACCCACTACTGGGCAAGATTCTGATATCGCGGGCTTTATGAAAAAATATACATTGTAGGAATTTTCCTACTGAGTAAAATAAGTGTACTCCCACTGCAGAGAGATTTATATTTCCAGAGTTATTACAGTTTAAACCCATGTTTTTTACATTAGCAGTGCCCTCTAGTGGTCAAATTCTAATTAGATTTCCTGTTAGATTCTAATGGAGAGGAAAGTCAGAAAAGTCAGAGATATACAGTTCTCCATAGAATGTGATAGAAACTGCTGAGTCAGTTCCTGTCAGTTAGATCTATCAGGAAGTAAACACAGTAAATTCACTTCCTGTCAGTTAGAACTATCAGGAAGTAAACACAGTAAATTCACTTCCTGTCAGTTAGAACTATCAGGAAGTAAACACAGTAAATTCACTTCCTGTCAGTTAGAACTATCAGGAAATAAACACAGTAAATTCACTTCCTGATTATTTAAACTGCTATAAATTTTTAATAAAACATCTGACAGCGATGGGAGTGACCCTGTTTTATTCAGCAGGAAATGTTCTGTAAAATACGTTTTTTCATTAAAAAAAAGTGTACTGCTCCTTTAAGCATTGCACATTTTGAATGGTAAAGCAACTTACACTGTTTGAATGCAGTTGCTACAATGTATACCTGTATTAGATCGTCTGCTTTTATTCTCAGGACAGCGTGTGTGCTGCTCAATGCCTCTCCATCTGTTTCACAATATTCCAGTCCAAAGATACAGCGCACTGACACTCAGACATTCCATACCCCTCTGACACTTAAGGGGGTCAAAGGGAATGTCTAAGTGTCAGTGCGCTGTCTACTTGCTCTGGAATATTGTGAAACCGATGTAGAGGCACTGAGCAGCACACACGTTATCCTTAGAATAAAAACAATCTACTACAGGAGACATTGTTGCAACCGCATTCAAACAGTGGAAGTTGATTTACCAAATGAGCGACACTTAAGCCTGCGATATCAGAATCTCACCCTTTTGATGCGGGTGAGATTCTGATATCACTGTTTTCAGGCTGACGACATATTTCATCCTCCGTCCTGTACATTGCCCAAGTGGGCAACGTTTCAAAAGGATACCGGTGAAGGCACCTAAATTAACGATAAAGTCAGCCAGGTGTGAAAACATTCATTAATGCTTTGCTGAATTAGCCGCAATGGATCATCCTCTGACAAAATGGCAGACATTTTAGTCACGCCGACTTTTTCAAACACATTCACACAAACCGCAAATGTTTGCTAATTCTTGAGAAACATTTACAATTCAGTAACACTTTGGTGTTAATCATTTTGCCATAAAAAGTACATTCTAAATAGTGATTGAGCATGTTTCCTGCATTCTGCCCATAGTGCGTGTTCTGTGGCCCAATCACATACCCCGTCTTTCTTGTCTCGCTCCAGCGCCCCATTCAGGAATTCCAGAGACACCTCCTCATTCTCATCCAGCCACTGCATGACAAACTGCTCAAACCACCTGTGGGGGTGGACGGACAAGGACACTGTTACATGCCAGAAATCTCTTAAAATACTTAGATTAGTTACCTCAGATCACTGAGAAGTAGCCAGGTTCATCAGAGAAGTCCAATATTTGACTCTTGAATCAAACAAACAACTGCACATTATCGTTACAAATTCTAAATTGGGGCTGAAAATATTAGAACCCCTTGTATGCTAGACAGGACTCAAATGCAATGCAAATATTTCCAGCAAACAGGGGGTAGTATAGCATCAATAAAAGACCCATTTATTTCCTACCCATCTGGCACTCTCAAAGGGTTAAAGGGATAGTAATACTTTGTTTTATCTTTTTTCTTTTATTTTGTTGGCATTAAAAAAACATGAAGAACGATATAAGTCTTATCTCTCAAACCTTTATGGACTAAGAGATATTCACAAGCAAAGTTTCCCCTCCCGCCCCTTTTACCTAGTGTAAGCCATCTCTTCTCAGATGTGGAATCCAGTCCATAGACCAGACAGATAACAGAAGGGGACAATCTTCTTCCTATGAGAACAATGAAAGCCCTGCCCCCCTTGACAAGTTTTTCAGGTTTTTCCCTTATCTTAATTGAAGATTGTCCCTCTCTGCAATCTACCTGGGCACCTCCCTTCTGATCTGGCTGAACAGTGTTACATCAGTAAAAGGGGTGGGAGGGGGATACTTTGTCATTCAATTACTCCTGAACTACAACTCTGACAGAATTGAAATAACACTCTCCAAAGTCCAAATACTGTGATGATTAATTAGAGCTGCTTTTATTATGAAACATTACTATCCCATTATACCCCTGGTTCTTTTTCTGTTTGCAGTACAAATCACGGACATCTATGCAGCTGGGTGATGTCATCTCCTTACTGAGGGTTTATCTGAATGTCTCTCTCCATGTGGAAGCCCACTGAGTGTGAATTCACAGACACAGGGATTCTATGGAGAAGTCTCGTTTTCTACAGAGAAAACAGGGAAAGAACCAGCGTGTTATGAGCGCTGAAAGCACAACTAGATGTTTAATAGGAGTATTTTATTGACTCTGTACTTCCCCTTTATGGTGAAACAGTGTACTTGGAGATGTGCTCTGAGACAAAAGAAGGAGGGTGGTGTATGCTATTTTTTGGAGTGGAAACAAGGTGCGTGTGTGATTTGGTAGAGGGACATGATCTCCTCTTTCCATTATACCAGAGAAAAGACTGGGAGACGAACAGAAGACTCTGAGGACCACATGTGGCCACAAATCTGTTGCCCACCAGAGTCTTAGATGTTATTTTATGTTTGATGTGTTCACTATACAGCGTACAACACATTTGTTCTAAGAACTCTCTTACTCATGGAAAAAAATAGTACACTTTAACCCTTTGAGTGCCCGAAATGGTTAAAGCAGAACTATCACCCTAAATAAAGGCCCCCAATAATTAGTCATATAGAGATAACCTTAGAAATAGCACTATTATCCAGCACAAGTACAGTGTTATGAAGAAATCCATCTGAGACTGACGGCCAGGCATCAGCGAGGACATCTTGGTTTAGAGACATCTGCGCACCTGCGCTGTCCATCCCGGTCTCCTCTAGGAGGCGCTGCATTGTACCTTAAGGTAACAGGAAGTGACTGACGGTGCAGGAGTGCAGATCCCTCTAAAGGAAGAAGTCTGCCCGTCAGTCTCAGAAGAGGTAGGATTTCTGAATAACTCTGTACATATGTTGGATAATAGTACTATTTCTAAGCTTATCGCTATATAACTGATTATTGGGGGGGCTTTATTTAGGGTGATCGTTCCGCTTTAAATCATCTCCCACTCTACCCCATACCGCCACCTACGATAAGACAATGACATTCTTTTCTCAGCTCCTTTAGTGTGTACAGCTCTCTCTCATCTCTCCTTATCCGTGGAATGTCCTACGCCCCCCCGCTCCACTGAACATCTTTTATGGTATTCAAGTCTCGTTTAAAGGGATAGTAATACTTGAAATGTAAAACAATATGTTGTAGGGTTTATCCCCCTGAGTAAAACAAGAGCACTCCCACTGCTCAAAGGTGTTTCATTCAAAAGTTATTAATTTTCAAAGTTGAATTTTTTTAGGTGCAATATCACAGTGGCCTGAAATTGTACAGTGGCGCTGTTGCTACACGATCCTATGGAGATTTATGGTCCCGGGACCAGAGCTGTCCATAGGATGGTGTAGCAACAGCGCCACTGTACAATTTCAGGCCACTGTGATATTGCACCTAAAAAATTCAACTTTGAAAATTAATAACTTTTGAATGAAACACCTTTCAGCAGTGGGAGTACTCTTGTTTTACTCAGGGGGATAAACCGTACAACATATTTTTTTTTAAATTTTAATTATTACTATCACTTTAAAATTACACCTCCTCAACAAGGCTTCACCAAGCTAGAAGTCACTGACTTCATATATCAAACACTTGTATAATGTACTTGTTTATGCTCCACTATCCCGACTGAAACCGAGCACTGTATTCTGCACTTAAAGGCTTAGTAATGTCGCGATATTAAAAAAATGTGATATTTCAGCTATTAGAAAAATAAACTAAAGGACCCAAGTCTCACCTCTCAAACCTTTATGGTCTGAGAGATATAGGAGGTTAAAGCCCCCCCCTTGATGTCAGCTGTCGGTTGATTTGAGGTGGCTCTTAGGTGGAGCTGGAACAGCTCATTTAAAAATAAATACTTAATAGGAAATTTGTATAACGTTCCAATTAAGTATTTTTTTTTTTACATTGGACTGACGTCAGGGAAAGCAGAGGGAGCAGGGAACTTTAGCCTTCTATTTCAAACCATAAAGGTTTGAGAGATGGGACTGCAATATGAATTTTTTTTATATAGCGACATTACTATCCCTTTAAAGGGGATCTCTCACATAGATATAAGTAATGCTCATTAGTTAGAGCATTTAGTGAAAACATTTAAAACGTTGTTCATTAAAAAAAAAAAAAAAAAACAATAAACAACTTTATCTGCACAAAACTTAAAGTTTAAAAAGTGCCCGGCAGCCTACTTCCTTCCTGCCGTACTGCCTCTGCTCCCGTCCTACTACCCAGCATCCTCAGAGGGAGGGGAGCAGAGGCAGTTCAGCAAGCTGGAAGTAGGCTACTGGGTACTATTTAAAAGAGCAGTAAACTTTTTTTTATGAAAACACATATTTTATAGAGCATTTCCTGCTGAATAAAACAAGGTCACTCCCATCGCTGTCAGATGTTTTATTCAAAATTTATAGCAGTTCAAATAATCAGGAAGTGAATTTACTGTGTTTACTTCCTGATAATTCTAACTGACAGGAAGTGAATTTACTGTGATTACTTCCTGATAGGTCTAACTGACAGGAAGTGACTTTACTGTGATTACTTCCTGAGAGTTCTAACTGACAGGAAGTGACTCAGCAGTTACTATCACATTCTATGGAGAACTGTATGTCACTGACTTTTCTGACTTTCCTTTCCAATAGAATCTAACAGGAAATCTACTTAGAATTTGACCACTAGAGGGCACTGCTAATGTAAAAAAAAACATGGGTTTAAACTGTAATAACTCTGGAAATATAAATCTCTCGGCAGTGGTAGTACCCTTATTTTACTCAATAGGAAAATCCCTACAATATATATATTTTTTCATACAAAAAGTTTATTGCTCCTTTAAACACTAATTTTTCTGCAGATAAAGTTTTTTTTTTTTTTTTAAATGAACGTTTTAAATGTTTTCCCTAAATGCTCTAACTAATAAGCATTACTTATATATATGTGAGAGATCCACTTTAACCCTTATTACCACTTTAGATTGTAAGCTTTCGAGCAAGGACCCCATTTCCAATGTTTCATTTTCCTAAGCACTTGTCACCCTGTATTGTCCTAACCCTTAAATTGTAAAGCTCTGTGTACACGTGAATATATATATTTTTTTTTCATAATGAAACAGTATTGATTAAAGTAGAAATTACACTTTATAATAACTTGGGTGTTTAAAAAAAAAAATTCCAAAAATAACCTCTATTTATGTTAGTCATTGTTTAATTAACCCTTTGGGTGCCAGAGGCATATGCAATGCATTGCATACCCCTCTGGCACTCAAAGGGTTAAAATATTAGTTTAAGAGAGATTTGGCTTTATTTATTTGTCCTTTTATACAAATGAGGAAGTACTGACTGGCACAGCCCAGTGTATCATATACTAACATTTCACTCTCCCTCCCGACAGTCACTTCCTACAAGGAAGTACTTGCTAATGTGTATAAACTGACAAATGTAAAAGCTAAATATCTCATAAACTATCATTTTAAATAAAGAACAGCTAACATTAATACAGGTGATTGTGAACGCTCTTTCAAAATCGTCCAAAAACTGTTATAAGGTTAGTTCCACTTTAATCCTTCCTTTCATCCTGCCCACAATTTTCCATTTGTTATATTACAATCTTTTTAACCCCTTAAAGACCAGAGGGGTATGTGATGCTACACATTACATTGCGCACCCCTCTGGTCCCCTCCCACCACGCACTGGGGAAGAGCTGACCACTTACGCAGGGTATTCAGGCACTTTCTCCTTCATGGCGGGCAGCTCCTTCACGTACTCGTTATAGAGCCATTTCACCTTGAAGTGCAGGTTCATGTAGTCTGCGCTCTTGCACATCCGGTGCTTCTCGTGCTCTGCAGAGTATGAAGGAAATGACATTAGTGTCTATATCAGTGGACCTGGGTGGATTCCGTATATATGGGCCCCAAGATCTACAACCAGTCTGTCTATGGACCCTCCTCCCACCCGCCCTGGCAAAATTTGGTCTGAATGGTTCCCCTTGGCCTAGACCATTCTGTTTGAGGACCTGAAAGCACAAAATGATTCTGTCTGAGGACCTGAAAGCACAGAACTATTCTGTATGAGGACCTGAAAGCACATAACTATTCTGTATGAGGACCTGAAAGCACAGAACTATTCACATAAAACACAATTAGTGCATAAAAGAGGATTTTAGTCTTAGCTGTTAAATCCTTTTCTCTTAGTCCATACAGGTTACTGGTAACTTTGGGTAGGCGATCCACCCCTTTAAGTAGGCAGGAACAATTCTAGAAGTGAATGCAGGGGGTGATGACTACCTTCCCTCCTTGGCTGCAGCTAGCCAATCAGATCTAGTAAGATTTGAGACACTAACTATTGACTAGACAGTAAAAGGGAAAGAAGACTCCTGTGAGCATGACCCAGAAGGACCCCCACGGTCTGCCACAGGAGAGCCAAGCATAGTCCCTAGACAGGGTGGGAGACCAGTAACCTGTATGGACTAAGAGAAAAGGATTTAACAGGTAAGACTAAAATTCTCTTTTCTCTGTCGTCCAATACAGGTTACTGGTAACTTTGGGATGTCCAACCATTAAGTTCCCCAGGGCGGGAAGGCAAGGACCAGACGCAAGGCCCCCAAAGTCACCAGAGAAGATATGAACCATCAGATCAGAGATAGCCCAACAAACAATGAAGTGTCAACAGACACTAAACAGGGGTAACAACACCCCAGGAACTGTTACACAGAACACTGAACTAGAGCCAACAGGGCTCAAAAGTGAAGGAAGCACCAAGAACCGAAGAAGATCCTAGACAGGCAAGACTGCCTCCAGGATCTTCCTCCCAAAACTGACATCAGCCGATGCCAGCACATCAACACGGTAGTGCTACGAAAAGGTGTGCACAGACGACCAAGTGTCAGCCTTGCACAACTGATCTGATTCTTGTAAGCCCAAGAGGCCCCAATAGATCAAGAGAATGAGCCGTGACCCTGAAAGGGACAGGCTTCTTCCTCAGCTTCTAAGCCTTACGAATAGTGGACTTAGTCACTTTGGATGCAGGTCTTCCTGCCCTGGGACCCTCAGGAATGACGAACAGCACATTAGATTGCCTGATAGACTCAGTGTGATGTACATAAAACTTGAGACAATGCACCACATCTAACATGTGGAGATCCCTCTCCATGTCAGAGGTGGGGTCAGGGCAGAAAGAAGGCACCACAATTTCCTGATTAATGTGGAACTCAGTGACCACCTTCGGGAGAAACTCCTTGTCTTTGTGAAACACCAAAAAGGGTGGTCTACAAGACAAATACACACAATCGCCAGGAGGAAGGCCATTTTCCACTTCAGTAGCCAAGTAGCCAAGGACTCAAAGGGAGGGCGCTGAAGGACGCCCAAAACCAAGTTAAGATCCCACTGACGAGTGCAGGAGTGTGCAATAGGAACTCCAAAGGAAAACTCCTGTGCAGAGGGGCACTGTGGGACATGTGGACCTGCAGCACTCAAAGGGTTGCTCACCTTTCCTGCAGATCTTCTGACTTCAGATTACCATGTATTAAGAAGTAACCTCAGTGGGAAACTCCTGGGGAAGCACTTGGAATCAAGATTTCCCCCCCTCAGGGGTTAAGGTCCATAAAAAGCACCTGGATACTGAGCTAGCCACATCTAAGGGCATTGTCAGTTATGGTAATCCGCCTAATGGTGGTATTCCATTTCTAACAGAAAAATAAAAAACTTCTAAAGGTATAGCAGAATTGTTCTCTTGCCTGTGTTATCTTCACCAAGGAATACATCTTACTGGGGCTGATTGGCTAGCTGCAGCCAAGGAAGGAAGGTAGGCTCCAACCTCTGCATTCACTTCTAGAATTGTTCCTGCCTACTTAAAAGGGAGGATCGCCTACCCAAAGTTACCAGTAACCTGTATTGGATGACAGAGAAAAGTTAACATGTGCAATCTTTTTTTTTTTTTCTCTTGGCCTCAAAGTTTAGGTGTTAGCTGGGAACATGTGATTTCTGAAGGTCTATCAAACCAATCTCATTTGTGTCTTAGCGCTCCTTTAAGCGGCAATGACTTTTGAATGAATCATCTCACAGTAGCGGGAGCAGATTTGTTTCATGATGATGATGTGTTGCAATGAGTTGGATACCTCTCTGCAACTCAAAGGGTTAAGTGTATAAACCCCACCAGCTCATTTTTAGGTGTTAGAGTACTTTTAACCTGACTTTATGGGCTTCATGCACAAAATAAATAAATTAAAAAAAAAAAAAAAAAAAAAAAAAAAAAAAAAGGAGTATTTCTACGGTAAATCAACTGCACGCTATTAATTCGAATGGGGCTTTTAACCCCTTAAAGACCAAATCTCAATTACTAAATTCCCTCCTAAACTGGTATTGCTCTCTGCAGCTACAAAACTGCTCGGTTCAGCTGCTCGGCTGAAACACACACTGCTGATTCTTAACCCCATATCTCCTGGGCTGGTGCACAGTTCCCACAGACTCGCAGTCTTGTGCCTTTAAACCGGATACAGTGGGTCTATGAGGAACCTGCATCACACAGGGCAGGAAAATGGGAGCAGATCTGCCGATGAGACAACCATCACACAATAGCTTCCCTTTAAATGCTAGCGAAGTCTGATACCTCCCTAGCATTCTAGGGGTTAAAAGCCTCAATGGCATTTGTGGGAATTTGCATTTGTTCCCTGTTGCAGCTGGTTTGATCAGAACTGTTCACGTATTTCTTTAGGTTTATGTCCCTTGGTGGTGACACGCAGACAGCCGCTGCGCACTCCTCATTAACCTGACCCCAGGACAGCAGCCGCTCACCCAATTACAGCAAAGTCTGAGCCGGCTGCCTACCCCGGCTGACTGAACGGTATAGAAAGGCTCCTTCCAAGGCTAGTAATCATCCCCGGCCGCTGGAAGAGAAACCTCATTTAAAAAGATCCAGAGGGGCACAGTTTAAGGGTCAAGGGATTTCAAAAACATTTTTTTGTCTGTATTTTCAATCCTGCGTTGACGTGTCACACTGGGGCAGGGCTGTACTTATATGGCCTCTCTGTTAAAGGGATAGTAATGCCACAATTAATGTTTAGCTCCAGGTATTATTTTCAACTTTTTTTCACGCGTTGCCCTATATATAGTTACTTATAGTGTTCTAGTTCAAAAGCTATTAAAGCTGAAAGGATGCCCCTCCTGCCCCTTTCCCTGTGTCACACTGCCTCTCAGTCAGGTCCGGATGGAGAGCAGCGAGGGACAATTTTCAGCAAGAAAAGGAAAATCCTGCCCTCCTCCATCAAGAGGGACAGTGTTTTCCTTCTACTTACTGACTGAAGATTATTGTCCCTCACTGTGTCTGTCTGGTCCCACGACCAGATTCCAGATCTAATGGGAGGTAGCCAGAAGGTGCGGGAGAGGATCCTTTCGTCCTGAATAGTGTTTGAACTACAAATCTGTAAGTAACTATATATAGCACAACATGTTATAAAAATTGTAACTAATACTCTGAGTTAAATTTTAATTGAGATATTACTATCCCTTTAAAGAGATAGTAATGTTTCATAATAAAAGCAGCTCTAATTAATCATCATACTATTTGGACATTGGAGAGTGTTATTTCAATTCTATCAGAGTTGTAGTACAAGAGTAATTCAATGATAAAGTATCCCCCTCCCGCCCCTTTTACTGATGTAACACTGTTCAGCCAGATCAGAAAGGAGGTGCCCAGGTAGACTGCAGAGAGGGACAATCTTCAATTAAGATAAGGGAAAAACCTAAAAAACTTGTCAGGTGGGGCAGGGATTTCATTGTTGTCATAGGAAGAAGATTGTCCCCTGCTGTTATCTGTCTGGTCTATGGACTGCATTCCACATCTGAGAAGAGATGGCTTACACTAGGTAAAAGGGGCGGGAGGGGAAACTTTGCTTGTGAATATCTCTCAAACCATAAAGGTTTGAGAGATAAGACTTATATCGTTCTTCATGTTTTTTTAATGCCTACAAAATAAAATAAAGATAAAACAAAGTATTACTATCCCTTTAAAGAAGAACTAACACCTCCTAATAATAACCCCCACTAATGGCCCTTATTAAATTTCTCGTCACTTCTTGGCTCAAGAGGTAACATCTTCAATCAGGCCTGAATGACAGTCGCTGGTGAACCACATGACCTCAGATTCCACCACTGCATATGGTACCCTTAAGGTCCAGATGGGTGTGCCAGTCATTGAGGAGCAATGCCGTGCACACCCCTAGGATTGTTAACCCTTTTGAGTGTCAGAAGCAATGCGTTGTTTACCCCTTTAGCATTCAAAGGGTTAAAGGGTAAAGTAAAAGAAAGAATGGAAGCAAGAACCAGTCTCAGAAGCACATGAACATAATTTACAGCTTATCTGTGTAATATTCACATAGTAATTCCTAGAAGTGATTCGTTCTTCCACCGTGTGTATCAGAGCTGGCAAGGCTCAATTCCCAGGCTCCAGGGCTCAGGCTATAAGCTTCCTTTGTACCAACACACACAGCACCCGTGGGACTTTTTAATGAGGACCAAAACGTTGAGCTTATAACCTAATAAAACTATTTCCTCATTAATAAGTCCCACGGGTGCTGCCCTTTTTTTATCCCACGGGTGCTGCCCTTTTTTATATATATATATTTAAAATTCCAATCCAGGTTTTGGGTGTGCTTACCAAAACCTGGACTGGAATTGTACTTGTGGAAGTTTTGACCAGCTTCTATTGGTTTAAGTACCTCTCCCACCCCCGGGTGTAATGTCTATTGTCTTTAGGACACTATATAATGCCTGTCAGAGAGTCTCTCTCCATTAATGAGTAAAGCTGACCAAGACTCGGCTCTCAGGATAAAGTAAATTAAGGTTAGTAATTGCCTAAAGTAGGAGAGATTCAGCTCATAAGACAAAGCACATTAAGGTTAGGAACTTGCCTTTAATAATGAGGTACCGTGGAGTGGTGACAAGCTTGGCATTCTATCGCCATATGATGTGACTAAATCCTCATCTTTAATGTGCAGGCAAATCCATATATATATATATATATATATATATATATATATATATATATATATATATATATATATATATATATCCTATATAATAATTCGCTAAATTGTGTGTAACGCCACGACATGCGCAGTACACACTGCTGCTCGTGCTGCAGTCATGCGCAGTAGAGACTGCCCGCGCCTGATACAGAGCTGGGCGCTACGAATGAACATCCAGCTCTGTATCAGCCGTGGCGCGGGCAGTCTGCATTGCGAGTGACTGCCCCGCGAATGGGTGGCAGTGGCACTGTGGCCCGTGTAACGGACTGTTCAACTAGTATATATATGTGTGTGTGTGTGTGTGTGTGTGTGTGTGTGTGTGTGTGTGTGTGTGTGTGAAATATGTGAATTACAAATAATCCATCAACAAAAAAAAAATTATCTATATGTATATAAAACCAAAGAAAATTAAAAACGAGCTGAATAAATTATCTATTTAATTTTCACAAATATATAAACTACAAAACACAAGAATATATAAAAGCTAAATTTCACACATATCGAGGTGTTTCAACACCTACTTTTTCCAAGAACAAAAGAGCACTCTCAAGACAAAATGAGAATTTAACCCTGTAATCTCTGATATACTAAATAAAGACTGAATTACGCATTTCAGATATGTGGTGAATGCGCTTCTGAGACTGATTCTTGTATCCATTTTTTCGGTTTCATTTTGAGCACCAGTGGAGCACGTTTAACCATTTGTTGGACACCTCTTTGGCACTCAGAAGGTTAAGTGAACCCAGATGTGAAGATCTGCAAGCAGCACAACCACCGACTGGTGACAGAGGACAGGACTAGAGTGCGTGTGTCTGACAGACCATCACAGATTGTGGGAACCCTATTAAAGGGGTGAAGCAGGCGATTATGTGACTCTACAGACATACTGTCTTATGTGACGCCTCTTTCTTGTTTTTTTTTTTTTTTTTGGTCTTTCTCTATAGAGTGAAGTAAGCACTTTCACTCTGCCTGCTTCAGATTTATAAAAACTGCCAGCAACTGTCATGTCCGCCTCCATTGACATCACATCCAGGTGTGATTGATGATGTTATCTCCTAAACAAAGGAACAAAAGAAAACTGATGACAATTGGGAATTCTCCTGATCTGCCCGGGGGAATCCAGTTTAGTTAATTACTAGGTCTCTGGGGACAGACGTTGTTTCTCCACTGGTGGTGTCTCCTGTGAAACTCTGCCCACTTCTCCTTCTTCCTACCCTGTTCCACCCACTTCTGCTCTTTCCCACCCTGTTCCACCCACTCCTTCTCCTTCCCACCCTGTTCCACCCACTTCTCTTCGTTCCCACCCTGTTCCACCCACTTCTCCTCCTTCCCACCCTGTTCCACCCACTTCTCCTCCTTCCCACCTTGTTCCATCCACTTCTCCTCCTTCTCACCCTGTTCCAACCACTTCTCCTCCTTCCCACTCTGTTCCCACCCACTTCTCCTCCTTCTCACCCTGTTTCACCCACTTCTCTTCCTTCCCACCCTGTTCCTCCCACGTCTCCTCCTTCCCACCCTGTTCCTCCCTCTTCTCCTCCTTCTCACCCTGTTCCTCCCACTGCTCCTCCTTCCCACCCTGTTCCACCACTTCTCCTCCTTCTCACCCTGTTCCACCCACTTCTCCTCCTTCCCACCCTGTTCCCACCCACTTCTCCTCCTTCCCATTCTGTTCCCTCCCACTTCTCCTCCTTCCCACCCTGTTCCTCCTACTTCCCACCCTGTTCCTCCTACTTCCCACCCTGTTCCTCCTACTTCCCACCTTGCTCCTCCCACTTCTCCTCCTCCCCACCCTGTTCCTTTCACCTCTCTTCCTTCCCACCCTGTTCTGCCCACTTCTATTCCTTCCCACCCTGTTCCTCCTCCTTCCCACCTTGCTCCTCCCAGTTCTCCTCCTTCCCATCCTGTTCTGCCCACTTACCACCCCCTTTATGATGCAAATCACATCATTTACATCCCCCTGGTCACGGCACATGAGCTGTTGCTGGAGGCTCAAGGGGAGGCAGTTACCAGGTACGAAAATGAATAGGGGCCATAATGATTTTCTGTCCTTTATAAGATAAGTGGGGGTATTATTAGTAGGTGTTCTTTTTTTTTAACTCCTTGAATACCAGATACAAATACACAGCACTGTAAATGCACCACTCTGGTCCTCAAGGGCTTTATACGGTTACAGGAACACATTCTAAATTACAACTTTCTGCTTTATAAAAAAGAAAAAAACAAAAAAAAAAACAACTGTTTACAATTTATATATGGTTTTGTTCCCATCTATTTTATAGTACCACGTACTGACCCATATCTGCGTGCTCACTTGTATGTTGTTGGTATCACTACATTTGGCATTATTTGGAGCCTTGTGTTGCAGTGCCTCTTACTGATGTACTTATAATTGTTATTTCTTGGTTTGAGTTGGTTGATACACACTGTTCTCATCTCAGTATCAATATCTGGGTTTCCTTGTCTAGTGCACCTGGATGTGGCCTTTTTCCATTTTGGTTTTCATTTCTCCGTTTCTTTTTTATTTATTTTATTTTGAAATTTAGAGTTTTATATAATTTGGAAAAGCTGTTTTTCAGTCACTCCCGTGTATTTGGGTATGACAGGCTTGGGAAATCATGTAGACTCAGCTTAATTTGCTGCTGATCCTTGGGCTTTGTTGCCTAGCGATGTGCGGCACCTTTCGATGAAGTCGCTGACACGTCAACGTGTCTGTAGCAAGGCCATCGGCATCTGCACGCTGCATGGGGAATTGGGGTAGTTTGATTTCGTGTTTCTCTCAATACACAGCACCTGTAAGTTTGTTGCTCTTTAAAGTGATAGTACATAAAATTACATACATTTATGGTTTGGGAGATATCAGTCTGCAAAATTCCCCCTTTCCCTCCCCTTGTGCGGACGTCAGCTTTCTAACTTAGGGACAGAGATCCCAGTCCATAGACCACCCTGTGGCTCTTCAGCAGAGCCGTGATCGCGGTAGTTACAAAGAAATACTTCATTTGAACGATCTACCACGTGTGCCTGGTTTGCAAGCACAAGTTGTAGACCGTTCAAATTAAGTATTTCTTTATAACTACCGTGATCACAGCTCTGCTGAAGAGCCACAGGGTGGTCTATGGACTGGGATCTCAGTCTCCAAGTTAGAAAGCTGACGTCAGCAAAAGGGAAAGGAAGGGGGAACTTTGCAGACTGATATCTCACAAACCATAAAGGATTGGGAGATCGGAAACGGCACAATTAATTTACTTTTTAAATATCTACCAAATTAAATGTATGCAATTTCATGTATTTCTATCACTTTAACTCTGACTAAGGTCCCTGTGAGGACTGAAAATGTTTGGTTAATAAAACTGAACATTTTGCTTATTTCCCATTTCTACGCAGGTCCCTAACTTCTACTCTGGATGTCCAGGTAGACGGTTATATAACTGTAGGGTTCTGTTACATTTAATGAGTGTACTGCAAGTGACCTTATTACTTAGGTTAAGGATGGGCAACCAGTAACTCTCCAGTTATTTATGTTAACCTCGAACAGAAGTGTAAATCACCCCTTAGACGTCTCTTCTCTAATGTAAACAAACCCAGTTTGGCTGGTCTCTCTTTATAACTCAGATCCTCCAATCCCTTTATCAGTTTTGTTGCACATCTCTGCACCTTTTCCAGTTCAGCAATGTCTTTTTAAGAACTGGTGCCCAAAATTGTACTCCATATTCTAGATGAGGCCTTACTGAGATTATATAAAGATGTAGAATTATATATGTACTAGTTGAACAGCCCGTTACACGGGCCACAGTGCCACTGCCACCTGGTCGCAGGGCAGTCACCGCAGTAGAGACTGCCCGCGCCACGGCTGATACAGAGCTGGACGCTCCTTCGGAGCGCCCAGCTCTGTATCAGCCGGGCACGGGCAGTCTCTACTGCGCATGACTGCAGCACGCGCAGTAGTGTCTACTGCGCATGTTGCGGCATTACACACGAATTAGCGAATTATTATATAGGATATTATATTTAAACAATTCTGGTAAACATTCACATAGAAACTCTGGGACTAATCATTTATCTCTAGGAATTCGATTTACCCTGCACCTGAAAGAATTAAAAATACAACCGAGACAGAATAAGATTCAGCGCTGGCATACCTGCCGGGTGCAGTTTCATAACCCTTTGTGTGCCAGAAAGATATCCAATGTATTGCACTGCATTATATTGGGTACCTCTCTGACATTCAAAGGGTTAAAGGTCTGGCTCTGCTCTTCCCTCATGTGGAAATAAAATTCACATCTAATGTTGTTATTCATCAAAACGTAAAGAAAAGAAATGTAGACGTTCTTGGAACAAGGTATTCACTCCTCTGTCGGTTTGTAGGTTTCAAACTTTGGACAACTAAGTAGCTCTACAAACAGCAGCGTCAACGACTTACAGCCAAATCAATGAACCTTCTGATGTAGGGAAACAAACTGTGATGATGCATACAGCTCCCATGATGGGTAGGATTGCCAGCTGTCCAGATTTGTCCTCTCTGTCCAGGTTTCAGAGATTCCGAAACCTGGACAGATTCACTCTCCATTCGTCTATATTAGAAAACAAAGTTACAAGACGTGATCCTGCTGCCCTGCCGTGCACACATGGGGCAGCAGTAACCACACCATTCCCCACAACACACAAATGGAGCAATGTGCTTCATTTGTATTGACATAGGGAGTGTGTGGATTTGGCAAGAGTAACAGGTGGCAACTCTAATGAAGGCCAATTTACTTACAGCATTATTGCCAGAAACAAATAGTGCCAATTGTTACAACATCAGTACCTATAGCACGCTATATACAGTAGAACTACAGTAGGGGTGAGACACCAGCTGTTATTGGACTACAGCTCAGATATACTGAATGGGATAGTAATGGTTGTTTTTACCAAAGTTTCATCTTGTAGCTATTACAAATATTAATGAAATGAGGTACGTCCCATATCTCAAGATATAAGCATCTAAAGTTCCTCCCTCCCACCCCTTTCATAGACGTCAGCCCTCTAGCTGACAGAAAGAGATCCTGGTGCTTCACTGGAACGGTCTACAAAGTGTGCTTGCAAACCAGGCACTTTGTAGACCGTTCCAATGAAGTATTTATATCTATATTGCACTATTTCGGCTCTGCTGAAGAGCCGCTGTCTGGTCCCGGGACCAGGATCTCCTGACGTCTATAAAAGGGGTGGGAGGGTGGAGATTTAGATGCTTATATCTCTCAAACTACACATATTTGAGAGATGGGGCATAGCTCATTGCATTAATATTTTTAATATCTACAAGATTAAACTTTGGTGAAAGCAACCATTACTATCCCTTGAAGCACATACAGTGCATTATAATAAAGTACATTCACTGTGTTATATACTAAACTACATACAAGTTATTTGGAACTACGGGTGAAAAGCAGGAAAGTGAAGCATTAGTTATATTTTGACAGCCATAAATTTATGTGCTTTTTGTGATCGCTCACATTTTCGATGCAAGAAACATACTGACATCTTGATGCTGAATAGCACATGCGCTTATATTAACAGCAAAATTAGCACATGCTCATAAATAGTAAAGTTAGCCAGACGTATGAAAATGTGCGCCAACTGCTTTGTTGAATTAGGCTGGATTGTTAATCCTCTCACAAAATGGCGGACAGTTTAGCCATGCCCACTGTTTGAAGTGCACTTGCAAAAAAGAAAAATTTGCTAATTAATTAAAGCGGAACTTTCACCTAACAATAACCCCGGCCCCAAATCAACTGCCTATATATCACATTTAATAAAGATGCTGGTTTCACGTACTATAATTTTTAGCTGTAGGTGAAACTGCATTGAGATGAAGGAGAGAGCAGCCATCTTTCTTGCATCTACAATGACGTGCTGCGCTCTCCTTGTCATTCATCTTCCATTCATCTCCAGCGTCTGTCTAAACAGTTGCCTGCAAGCAGCTTTGACATGAAAGACGGGCAATGAATCCTATCCTATATAATAATTCGTTAAAACGTGTGTAATGACAAAGTCATGTGCAGTAGAGACTGCCCACGGCCGATACAGAGCTGGACGCTCCAAAAGAGCGTCTAGCTCTGTATCAGCTGCGGCGCGGGCAGTCTCTACTGCGCATGACTGCCCCGCGACTGGTTGGTAGTGGCACTGTGGCCCGTGTAACGGGCTCTTCAACTAGTATATAATACTTCGCTAAAATGTATGTAACATTGCAGTCATGCGCAGTAGAGACTGCTGCGCGTGCTGCAGTTATGCACAGTAGAGACTGCCCGTGCCGCAGCTGATAGAGAGATGGACCAGCCGCGGAGCGGGCAGTCTCTACTGCGCATGACTGCCCCGTGGCCGACTGGCAGTACATAATAAAAAGCAACTTCCTGCAATTAACAGTACAGGACGCTGCTATTTCCTGTGTATTCATTGCCCCGTTTTGCTCCTTCATGCCAATGCTGCCTGCAGGCAGCTGTTTAAGCAGACTGCTGGAGGAAAACAGGAAGGTGGTGGGCGGACATACATGCTCGCAAATGGTACCACAGTGCCAAAGCCAACAAAGTAAGGAGAAAGTTTAAATACAATTTGTAAGACATAAAAAGCAAAAAAGAGGCATCACTTCTTAGGGTTATCATTGCTATCATATTCATATGGGAGCAACTTATAAAAAGGTGAAAGTTCCCCTTTAAAAAAATGCTCAATTCAGTAACAATTTTGTGCCTACCAGTTTTCCATTGAACAAGCGCTGTAAGTAGCGAGTGCGCACGTTTCTTGCATTCCACCAAGAGAAGCAATTCGAGAGCGAACCATCTGCACCAAAAGGAGGAATGAACATTTCCAGTGATTTGATGGAATTTTTTTAACCCAGTGAATGCTACAAAGGTCTCTCACGCAGTACTTTCAAATAAGTGGGGAGACCCTTTAGCATTTTAGGGGTTAAAAACACCATTTAAATGTATGGGAATTTGGATAATTCTTACTTCTCCTCCTCCTGTGGTGCAGTTGATAAGATAAAGAATTTATTCTCCTTCGCTTATTGAATATCTTCCTATGTGATTGTGACTCCAACTACAAGGAATGAAACAGCTACAGTTTGGTTTTACAGGTTCGTCTATTAGAAAGAGGGTGACTGGGGTGGGTGGTTGGGGGGTCACCGATGTGGGGGGGGGTGAACAAGGGGGAGACTGATGTGGGTGAACAAAGGGTAGATCGGGTGTGGGTATCTTTAGGATTAAAACAGAAGACAAATGAATGATGATCTTACCACCAAAAAAATGGACCATGCGCATTCGAAAGATGGCTGGGGCTTGTGACAGACAGAAACACAGACATCAGACACAGACAGACAATAAGACAGAGAACAGGCAGTGCGATGAAGACATTGGGAGATGATGAAAACAGAAGGACTTACTGGAATTCACTGGCACATGTTTATAAAGGCTACAGAGGAGAAAATCTGGGGCAGAACAATGGGGCAATATTTATACAGAGAGCCTCTTGGATCGTACAGCATCGTCAATACATTAGAGACTTCTCTAGAATTCAAGGGGTTAAAGCGGAACTTTCATCAACATCACATTTAGCCCTAAATCCTTAATATGTTAGCGATATACACACAAATACTTGTAATCTGCAATATAACTATGGCATAAGTAAGAGGGAGAAAGTTTTCGGGAGGCAGGCACCAGCTGGGATCTTGCTGTAAAAGCTGTCTGTGTCTGCACACAGGCATTCAACTCACCAGTCGTGGAGTTGAAGGGGACGGACAGCTCAGAGATACCGGCTTTTCAAGATGTGTGCTCTGTTCCGCGCTGTTGCCTGCCGAAAACATTCTCTCGCTTACTTATGCCGGACTTATACTGCAAATGACAAGTATTTCTATGTATATCGCTAACATATTAAGTATTTGGGGGCAAAGTACAATGTTGATGAAAGTTCTGCTTTAAATTATCCATTTTCATTAAAGTGGAACTACCATCCGACAGGACAGAGCGCAGACATCTTGCCATAGTGACGTCCGCGCTCCTGCACTGTCAGTCACAGCCGGGTCTAGTAGGCGTTGCTAGGAGCCATTTGGCTCTGGCTGGGACTGACAGCGCAGGCATTCGGACGTCACAATGGCTAGATGTCCGCGCTCCGCCCTGCCTGTCACCCATGGAAGAGAGCAGAAATCTATTAAATAAGGTAATTATTCTGGCGACTAGCGCTACTAAGCAGCTAGTCACCAGATGGGGACTTAGTGAAGCTAAAGATTGTGTCGGGTGGTAGTTCCACTTTAATGGAAATCCAGACCTTCCCCCCTTTACCATTACACATAAGCCCTGCTGACTCTCAGAGTGATGTAACACAGTAACGTGTTTGATGAGGCAAGTCCCGTCCCATGCCATATCACCGATGTTGATCCAGAGGAACGCAATATAAAAAAAATTACACTGAAGCCATTTCCAATTTAGCCCAAGTGGGTAAAATTTTCTTCCTGACTCCAAATGGCAGTCAGATATTTCCCTGGATCAACAACCTATCTGCTTTGAAGTCAACTGTCGTAATTCTCAATATTGTTCTGTGCTAGATAGGCGTCCATTGCTTTTTTTTTTTTTTTTTTTTTAAAGCAGTTAAAGCACAGCATCCTAAGGCAAAGCATTCCATAACTTTACTGCCCTTACTGGGAAGTTACCCAGAAGGAGGGTGAATACCTGACTGTCACACTGATAGAAATCCAGAGATAGTGTAGAGGACACTGCTATTCAGCTGGACATTATATACATTGTGTTATACACAAGTCACATCGCCATGACCACGGAAGGAACTTTTTAGTCCACAGCAGGAGGCTGATACATGAAGAAGAACTGGATTTATTTTCTAGTAAACCAGCTGCACCATATGGGACAAATAAACATTCCTAAAATTCCCAAAAAACTATCCTTTTAACCCCATGAATGCTAAAGAGGTCTCCAACATATTGCAATGTGCTGGAAACCAAACATTCAATGGCTTAACCGTTTTGAGTTCCAGAGGGGTAAGCAATGCATCTGTCACTCAAAGGGTTAAGCCACTGAGTGCCAGAGAGGCATGCAAAGCATTGCAATGCAATTTCGTAAGATATCTCTCTCTCTCTGGCACTTAAAGGGTTAAAAGTCATATTTAAGTCCGAATGCATGTTTATTTCTCCCGGAAGGTGCAGCCGGTTTGCACTGAGGGCCGTGTGCACTAAGATGAAGATGGGACCAACAGGGTTATAGTGTAAAAATCCCCAAATGTCCCCCCCGCTGTAAACTGTGCTTTTAACCTCTTCAGTGCTAGGGAGGTTTCCAGTGCAGGTTTCTTAGTGTACTAAGGTGAGATAAAGTCTACAGATATATAAACGCTCAGATCCCTGTAGAGCCAGCCAATGCACCAAGACAGAGTTGGGTAAAGCAGGACTCACCAGCTGCTGCTAAACTACAATCCCCATCATCCCTCTACAGCCAGTCAGGTGGGTGGGACTTATCAAAGTGGGCGGAACAGGGTTGGAAAGAGAAGTGGGCGGAAAGTGGGAGGAACAGGATGGGAAGGAGGAAGTGGAAGGAACAGGGTGGGGAGGATGAGAAGTGGGCGGGATCTGGGTAGAACAGGGTGGGAAGGAGAAATGGGCGGGAAGTGGGAGGAACAGGGTGAGAAGGATAAGTGGAAGGAACATACGGGGAAGGAGGAGAAGTGGGTGGGAAGTGGGAGGAACAGGGTGAGAAGGAGGAGAAGTGGGAGGAACAGGGCGGGAAGGAGGAGAAAAGGAGGAGAAGTGGGGGGAACAGGGTGTGGAGGAAGAGAAGTGGGTGGAAATTGGGAGGAACAGGGTGGAAAGGAGGAGAAGTGGGAGGAACAGGGTGTGGAGGAAGAGAAGTGGGTGGAAATTGGGAGGAACAGGGTGAGAAGGAGGAGAAGTAGAATGAACAGGGTGAGAAGGAGGAGAAGTGGGAGGAACAGGGTGGGGAAGGAGGAGAAGTGGGAGGAACAGGGTGGGGAAGGAGGAGAAGTGGGAAAAACAGGGTGGGAAGGAGGAGAAGTGGGAGGAACAGGGTGGGAAGGAGGCGAAGTGGGGGGGCAGGGTGGGAAGGAGGAGAAATGGGAGGAACAGGGTGGGAAGGAAGAGAAGTGGGTGGAAATTGGGAGGAACAGGGTGGGAAGGAGAAAAAGTGGGAGGAACAGGGTGGGAAGGAGGAGAAGTGGTAGGAACAGGGTGGGGAAGGAGGAGAAGTGGGAAAAACAGGGTGGGAAGGAGGAGAAGTGGGAGGAACAGGGTGGGGAAGGAGGAGAAGTGGGAAAAACAGGGTGGGAAGGAGGAGAAGTGGGAGGAACAGGGTGGGAAGGAGGAGAAGTGGGAGGAACAGGGTGGGGAAGGAGGAGAAGTGGGAAAAACAGGGTGGGAAGGAGGAGAAGTGGGAGGAACAGGGTGGGAAGGAGGAGAAGTGGGAGGAACAGGGTGGGAAGGAGCAGAAGTGGGGGGACAGGGTGGGAAGGAGGCAAAGTGACAGAGTTTCATAGGAAACTCACCACTGCCATAGAATCAGCCTATGTCCCCAGAGACCCAATGATTAAGTCTAAAAATGGAGTCTCCTGAGCAGATCAAGAGAGTTCCCAGGTATGTCCTTTGGTCCACAAGGGATTAATACAAGACATTTCAGTAGGTGTTACCTCTACAGGAGTCATTCTTCTACACCACTTGTCCCATCCAGTCTCATTATATTATTAGGGACGGGTTCAATCCCTAATGTGATAACAATTCCCAGTTACAATTTCACTTACTGATAAAGCCTTAACACACTGCACTGTACTTTACCACTGGCGATAAAGGGTTCATCAGCAGCTAACGAAGAACTGGAGGTTAAAAGCCCCATTTAAATTACATGGGATGGATTTAAGTTTGCAGTGCATTGGCCACTTCTCTGGTGTTCAAAGAGTTAATGAATAAGAGAGTAGTGGCTCACAGATGCTATTCTGATCTTACTGGCTGCGTGTGATGATGTCACTGGCTGCGTGTGATGATGTCAGCTGCCCCCAGTCATCACAGGAAACTGTACGGGGTGGCAGGATAGTGCAGAACTCATAGCTCCCACCCCCCCAGATGCCAGGCCCTATCACAACTTTACCCCCTGTAGTTACCCCCTGTGCTGTCACACAGACCCCAGACTGTCCAACCCCTTCGGACAACGTAGACTGAAACTAATTCTACAGCCGAATACTAATGTAATTAGCTCTGATTGCAAGGAAAGGATGTGGCAGCGAGGAGACTGCGTACAGAGGCAGCGCGGACTCTAAGAGCAAGGGTAGGAGCACCCACCTATCATTATGGGGAGGACTTACCACTTAGCCAATGAAGGGAACTTATTTTATCCAAAACTTAATCAGAAACAAGAATGAGGAGAAAGACAGAAGAGATGGAAATGTTAAAAGGAACATATCATTACTTACCGCGTGGAGTAGAATACTGTATACCAGCGCAAGACAATCTATGGCGCACAGACTATTGTTGCACCACAATTCCCATCATCCTCAGCAGGCTGATGATGGAATTTGCAGTTCAAAAACAGTTATCTAACGTCACATCAAATACGAGAATATTTCACCTGACAAATACTCATCATTTTACTTACAGAAGTAAGTTATTATCAATTTATTTTTTAAATATATTAACCCTTTGAGTGCCGGAGGGGTACGCAAAGCACTGTAGAGCAATGCATTGCGTACCTCTCTGGCATTCAAAGGGTTAATGTTTCAGGCGGAATCATCTCCCAGGATTATCCTTGTTTTACTCGCCTTGGAATGCTCTATATGACATTTCTTTACACAATAAAACATTATTGAACCTTTAATCATTTAAAGGAGCAGTAAACTACGTCTTCTAAAAACCTTTATGTTGTAGAACTTTTCCTGCCAAGTAAATCAAGGCAACCCCCACTGCTATCCGTTCTTTTATTCAAAAGTTACAGTTGAAATAATCAAGGAATAAATTTACAGCTCATTTACTTCCTGGAAGTTCTAACTGACAGGAAGTGACTCAGCAGTGACTCTAATTAGTGATTTTCCGCTCTAATAGAATGTAACAGAATAACTAATTGGAATCTGATCACTAGAGGGGACCATTAATGTAATAAAAAACAGCAGTTTAAACTGTAATGACTGTGGGAATATCCATCTCTCAGCATTGACAGAACCCTTGCTCTATTCGACAGGAAAATACCTACAATATCAATATGGTTTCTACTGCTCCTTTAAATGCAACTTATGTTTTGATTCAATCACATTCTAATCTAGTTTTCCTGAAAAATCAGTGCTTAGGACACAACAACAGGCCAGGTATTCAGGATACTCCTACTTGATTGCAGATGGGTAAACTGTGGATCAGTTATTATGCCTAATTTACCTGTATGTAATTAGGGATATCCTGAAATCCTGACCTGTCTGTGCCATGAAGACTGGAGATGAGAAATGATGGGATAACATAGGCATTCAGTTGTAGATGGCATGTCCATGGCATTTGTTTTGTCACACTGAAGAATCTCTAACCGCTTGAAAGCCAGAGCTGTACCGCATTGCGCTGCAAACCCCTCCGGCATTCAGAGGGTGATGGACAGAGGTGCTGTGATTCTGATAGCCACTGCCAAGTCAACCTCCATGGACATAACACCAAGAGTGACTTGAAAAGGTGATAGTTCTCAGTGGCTAACTTTAGGGTCGCACCTGCGACCGGGCCCATCACTCCAGGGGTCCGGTCACCCCCAGCGACCCCCTCGTCTGACGCCCGCAATTAAGAAATGCAGAGTGCTGTGGCTCTGCATTACGAGAGTTCCGGTCTGCCAGAGGGAGATCAGTATTCCCTCCAGCAGGCTGGCACTGTAGTAATGCAGAGCGCTGGGAGATGACATCATCATTACATCATCTCCCAGCGCTCTGCATTACTGAAGAGGACCGTGCAGGAGAAGAGGTCTGTGCAGAAAGAGGCACAGACCTGTCCTCTGCCACTGGACCACCAGGGAGGTAGGAGATTTAGGGTCATTGTGGAAATTGAGGGACATTGTGGAAGGGGCAATGTGGAGATTGAGGGGCACTGTGGAAGGGGCAATGTGGAGATGGGGGCAATGTGGAGATTGAGGGGCATTGTGGAGATGAAGGGGCAATGTGGAGATGGGGGCAATGTGGAGGTGGCCAGTGTGGATGAGGGGGCCAATGTGGTCAGGGGGCCCATGGAAATTCTTGCACCAGGGCCCCGTGGCTTCTAGTTACGCCTCTGTTAGTTCTCCTTTACATGGATAGTAATGGATCAGTATAACTACATTTAATATTGTAAATCTTAAAACAATAAAGTAATTGATGCCATTCCGATCTAGTTTGAGAGATATATAATTACAAACTCTTCCCTCCTCTTTCACAGACGTCAGCCTCTCATTAGAGCAGGAGATTGTGGTCCCAGGACAGCAGAGCGGAAACAACTCAATCTAAAAACAAATACTTCATTGAAATGGTCTACAAAGTGTGCTTGCAAACCAGGCACACTTTGTAGACCGTTCCAATTAAGTGCTTATTTGTAAATAGCACTATTTCGGCTCTGCTAAAGAGCCACTGGCCGGTCCCGGGACCTGTATCTCCTGAGGCTGACGTCTGTGAAAGAGGAGGGAAGAGAGAGGTTTGTAATCGTATATACCTCAAACAATGTAGGTCTGAAAGATTGGCATGACATCAATTACTTTATTTTTTTAAGATCTACGATATTAAATGTAGTTAAACGGATCCATTACGGTTTTCTTTCCCCTCAATGCACAGACAGAAGTTAGGGGTTAAAATGCAGGAGCCAATGTACCCGATATTCTTATGAGGAGTCCATCATAAAATAAACACTGCCCGTTCTTGTTGTCGTACTTGTTCATTAAATCACTCAAGTGCAGTATTTCGTTAAAACTGTCCACTTTAAATCGGCCCAACAGGGTGAAATGGCAGATTTTTTTCAGCATCGCAATGCTCATTATTTATGGCAGAATCCTTTTAACTATCAGAAACCACAAAGAGGGAAATGCATTTAAGATCTAATGGGCCTTAGAGGGGAATGATACACTAAAATTAAGTTGCCAGAGGCGTAACTAGAACGGTCCGGGCCCTGGTACAAGAAGTGCCATGGGCTCTCCCCCACCCCCCGATCACATTGGCCCCCGGGCCCTCCACAATGCCCCCATCTCCTACCTCCCAATCCCTGGTGGTCCAGTGGAGAGACGTGCTGGCGTGTTGTGCTTCCGCACTGTCCTCTTCTGTAATGCAGAGCGCTGGGAGATGATGTCATCTCCCAGCGCTCTGCATTACTAGAGAGCCGGAGGGAGATTGCAGGCACCAGGCGAAGGAGTCGCAGGGGGTGGCCAGGCCCCTAGAGTGATGGGCCTGGTTGCGGGTGCGACCCCTATAGTTACGCCTCTGTAATTTGCTGTTAATGTGTGTAAAACATTGATGAACCCAGGTGGTGCTTTTTATAGAAGTCCGTTCTATGTCTAGTTATTTACTGCATTGTGTCTGTATAGAGTGATATCTGTTGAGGTCTGACACTAAGTCACACTTCAGTACAACTAACAATGGGTTCCCATAGAACTGAATGGCTCATAAGGGATTAGGGTTGCTATCAGATTGAAATCAAAACAAATAGCAGGTGACTAAAACAGATCTCAAATGTAAAACTAGAACAGTAAACAGAAATAACGGATTGCCGTTTGAAGGGCACCTACCTAGGTAAGCATTACTGTGGGGGGAGGAGTGTCAGGTTTTACCAATGAGCCCACCTTTTTAATATTAACATGTTCTGGGGTTCGGGCCCCGCATACAATATACTAGGATTCTATTACCCGTGTATATGTGCCAAGTAAACCCTGTGATTTATGCGCACAAACAGAACCAGTGCACACACAATAGAAAGCTTGCACTCTCTCTTCCTGCAGACTGTCCTACAGAACTTGCAATCAGTGCCGACACCTGCAAACTTCCCAGTAAACCTTTATTGTGAAAACATATATATATATAGGACTTTTGCTGCTAAGTAAAACAAGGGCACTCAAACTGATGTTAGATGCTGCAGTGAAATGTTATAACGGCTCAGTTTTAGTCCTGAACAAAGGCACGAGGCATTCACATGAGCCATAAGGGATGTCAGACCATAGTAAGGTGAACGGTGGTTATTATTAGGTGTTAGTTCTGCTTTAGTTCACCTGAAAAATCTATATGAATTGGGGCAATGACCGTTCCTGAGAGATCTATATGAACTGGGGAAATGATTATTCCTGAGAGATCTATATGATTTGGGATAATGACCGTTCCTAAGAAATCTTTATGAATTGGGGAAATGACTACTATTAAGAAATCTATCTGAATTGGAGCAACTGCTGTTCCTAAGAAATCTATATGAATTGGGGCAATGACTGCTACTGAGAAATCTATCTAAACTGTAACAATGACTGCTCCAGAGAAATCGGTGAAATGCGTCAATGACTGCTCATGAGAAACAGTGAAATGCGTCAATGACTGCACATGAGAAATCTGTGAATTATAACAATGACTGCTGCTGAGGAATTAACATGAATTTGAACAAAGACTGTTCATGAGAAATCACTGTGAATTTGGGCAATGACTTGTCCCTGAAAAATCAATGTAAACTGGATCAATGACTGCTCCTGAGAAATCAACATGAACTGGACCAATGACTGCTCCTGAGAAATCAACATGAATTGGACCAATGACTGCTCCTGAGAAATCAACATGAATTGGACCAATGACTGCTCCTTAGAAATCAACATGAACTGGACCAATGACTGCTCCTGAGAAATGAACATGAACTGGATCAATGACTGCTCCTGAGAAATGAACATGAACTGGATCAATGACTGCTCCTGATAAATCAACATGAACTGGATCAATGACTGCTCCTGAGAAATCAACATGAACTGGATCAATGACTGCTCCTGAGAAATCAACATGAACTGGATAAATGACTGCCCCTGAGAAATCAACATGAACTGGATAAATGACTGCTCCTGAGAAATCAACATGAATTGGACCAGTGACTGCTCCTGAGAAATCAACATGAACTGGACCAATGACTGCTCCTGAGAAATCAACATGAACTGGACCAATGACTGCTCCTGAGAAATCAACATGAACTGGATCAATGACTGCTCCTGAGAAATCAACATGAATTGGACCAATGACTGCTCCTGAGAAATCAACATGAACTGGACCAATGACTGCTCCTAAGAAATCAACATGAACTGGACCAATGACTGCTCCTGAGAAATCAACATGAACTGGATCAATGACTGCTCCTGAGAAATCAACATGAACTGGATCAATGACTGCTCCTGAGAAATCAACATGAATTGGACCAATGACTGCTCCTGAGAAATCAACATGAATTGGACCAATGACTGCTCCTGAGAAATCAACATGAATTGGATCAATGACTGCTCCTGAGAAATCAACATGAACTGGATAAATGACTGCCCCTGAGAAATCAACATGAACTGGATAAATGACTGCTCCTGAGAAATCAACATGAATTGGACCAGTGACTGCTCCTGAGAAATCAACATGAATTGGACCAGTGACTGCTCCTGAGAAATCAACATGAATTGGACCAATGACTGCTCCTGAGAAATCAACATGAACTGGATCAATGACTGCTCCTGAGAAATCAACATGAATTGGACCAATGACTGCTCCTGAGAAATCAACATGAACTGGACCAATGACTGCTCCTGAGAAATCAACATGAATTGGACCAATGACTGCTCCTGAGAAATCAACATGAACTGGATCAATGACTGCTCCTGAGAAATCAACATGAACTGGATCAATGACTGCTCCTGAGAAATCAACATGAACTGGACCAATGACTGCTCCTGAGAAATCAACATGAATTGGACCAATGACTGCTCCTGAGAAATCAACATGAACTGGATCAATGACTGCTCCTGAGAAATCAACATGAACTGGATCAATGACTGCTCCTGAGAAATCAACATGAACTGGACCAGTGACTGCTCCTGAGAAATCAACATGAACTGGACCAATGACTGCTCCTAAGAAATCAACATGAACTGGATAAATGACTGCTCCTGAGAAATCAACATGAATTGGACCAGTGACTGCTCCTGAGAAATCAACATGAATTGGACCAATGACTGCTCCTGAGAAATCAACATGAACTGGATCAATGACTGCTCCTGAGAAATCAACATGAACTGGATCAATGACTGCTCCTGAGAAATCAACATGAACTGGATCAATGACTGCTCCTAAGAAATCAACATGAACTGGATCAATGACTGCTCCTGAGAAATCAACATGAACTGGACCAATGACTGCTCCTGAGAAATCAACATGAACTGGACCAATGACTGCTCCTGAGAAATCAACATGAATTGAACCAGTGACTGCTCCTGAGAAATCAACATGAATTGGACCAATGACTGCTCCTGAGAAATCAACATGAATTGGACCAATGACTGCTCCTTAGAAAAATATATGACTGCACCTGCAGATCACATGACCTGTCTGACCTCCTGCCAGCGCCCACTTCTTCTTACCTTCCATGGCATACTTCATATCCTGAGCAAAGAGATTCCACATGACCTCTGCGCTGACCTTCCCCACGCTCAGCTCCTGAGGAAATCTTCAGGAAGGAAAAAAGAGAAAATCAGTGGGGACAGACACAGTGGTACAACAGAGGGCCATATGCACAATGAAAAAGAACAGCAATTCTGGTGCAAACCAATGGCAGGGGACAAATGAAACTGCATCACGATGCACCGGGGATCTCTCTAGCACACAATGGTTTAACCCTTTGAGTGCCAGAGGGGTACGCAATGCATTGCTCTGGCACTCAAAAGGTTAAAAGCTCCATTTCAGTCAACAGGGATTTCAGAAACGTTTGTGCCCTATGGAGCAGTCACTTCGCCCCAGAATTGTTCCCCTTTTGTCTTAGTGTGTATGGCCTTTAGAATGAAAGTAACGTACGAGGTGATCACGGCATCCAATCACCTCGAGGTTCTCATGCAGTTCTCCCAATAATAATCGTAACCGAACACAAGTTTTATTCCACAAACCATTCCCTGCGGACCATTCTAAGCCGAGGATTTTAAACACTCTGCTAAGTGTCCAAAAGTATCATCAAAATATTCTGATCTTAAATTTTATGTATATGGATATGTATTTACCAATTACAATCCTTCTAAAACACCCTCCAGGTCTCAAGGGGTTACAAAAAATAATGACATTTTTGTTTAAATACTGATCAGAAGATCTAGATAATATTTTTGAACATAGTGCCCCGAAATGCCCCGAGGAGGGAGATTTGTTTGAAGGGAGCTCATTTGATCATTTTTAAACTGATAAATACATGTATTAATGCGGAAAAGACAAGGTGGTGGATTAACCCCTTAATGACGGATGACTTACCAGGTACGTCCCGCAGAAACTGTCACTTAGTGACAGAGGATGCACCTGGTAAGTCACGGAAGTCCGGGTCTCTGTGCGGCTGCATGCCGCTCGGAGACTCCGGACTTGTTTAAAAAAAAAAAAAAAAAAAAAATGTTCGGCGGGCGCTAAGGTGACAGCCGCGTACGAACGCGGCTGTCACTAAGGGGTTAACTTAGTAACATAGTTGATGAGGCTGAAAAAAAGACATGCGTCCATCAAGTCCAGCCCGTGTCATATCACCCCTGTTGATCCAGAGGAAGGCAAAAAAAAAAAAGCCCTCTGAAGCCATTTCCAATTCAGCCCCAATTGGGTAAAAAAAAAATCCTTCCTGACTCAGATATTTCCCTGGATCAACATCCTATCTGCATACAAGCCATTTATTAGGGAAAAGTGACGTATTTATGAATTAAACCATCTGCGCTACAGGGAACAAATATATTACAAAATTATACATGCTAAAATCGCCTGTACTCCGCACTATCCTCTGCACAAAGAGGCCTAAAATCTACTTACGTATGCTCTCTGGGGGAAGGCTTCCATTCCTGCCTTTTTTTTTGGGGGGGGGGGGGCTCCCATTACAATGCCAGTCTTGATATGGGTCTCAGAAGTGATAGTGTTTTATTGTCTGTTAAGGGGCCACTGTACAATTTCAGGCCATTGAGATACTGCACCTAAAAATTTCAGCTTTGATCTGCAATAACCTTTGAATAAATCACCTCTCAGCAGTGGGAGGTCAATTGTTTTGCTCTGGAAGGTAAACTACACAAAATATATGTTGTTGTTTTTTTTGTTTTTTTTTACATAGCTTAACCCCTTAAAGGGATAGTAATACTTCTTTTTAACTTTATTTTATTTTTTAGGCATTAAAAAACATGAAGAACGATACAAGTCTTATCTCTCAAACCTTTATGGTTTGAGAGATATTCACAAGCAAAGTTTCCCCTCCCGCCCCTTTTACCTAGTGTAAGCCATCTCTTCTCAGATGTGGAATCCAGTCCATAGACCAGATAGATAACAGCAGGGGACAATCTTCTTCCTATGAGAACAATGAAAGCCCTGCCCCCTTGACAAGTTTTTCAGGTTTTTCCCTTATCTTAATTGAAGATTGTCCCTCTCTGCAGTCTACCTGGGCACCTCCCTTCTGCTCTGGCTGAACGGGGAGGGGGGGGATACTTTGCTTGTGAATATCTCTTAAACCATAAAGGATTGAGAGATAAGACTTATATCGTTCTTCGTGTTTTTTTAATGCCTACAAAATAAAATAAAGATAAAACAAAGTATTACTATCCCTTTAAGGACCGGGAAAATCAAAGGTGGATTTGACTTAAGGACCGGAGCAATTCTGACCTTTTTGACTATATCTTTGTTGAACAGTGTTTTCCCTCTTAGGCTTTTATTCCACCCCCATAAATGATATACTGTTTTTTTACAAACAAACAGGGCTTTCCTTTGATACCCCACTTATATGGATAACCCACCATTTAAAAATTAAAATTAAAGAAAAAGGTAAAAAAAAAAAAAAAAAAGTAAAAAACCCACCATTTTTGTTTTTCTCTTGAGATCAATTGGGCGCAAAGGGTTAAATTTTTATGGAGACTGCATGAAAGGTATGACCAGTCAGTCATACCTACAAAATGCGCAGTTTAAAGTGGCCACTGTCCCCCCCGCGCTGCTACCATTTAACACTTGACGTACCAGGACTGTCACTGGTCCTTAAAGCAAATTTACCCTTGATGGTCCTGGTACGTCAAGGGTCGCTAAGGGGTTAAGCATTACTATCCCTTTAACCCCTTAAGGACCAGGAAAATCTGTGGTGGGTTGCACTTAAGGACCGGGTCAATTCTGTCCTTTTTGACTATGTCTTTGTTCAACAGTATTTCCTCTAAGACTTCAATATCAGCCACATAAATTATATACCAATTTTTTACACACAATTAGGGTTTTTCTTTTAATACCAAACTTATATGGATAGGCCACCAATTATTTTATTAAAATTAAAGAAAATTTTGAAAAAAAAAAAAAAAAGTAAAAAAACCCCAAACAAAAACGCTTTATTTTTTCCTCTAGGGATCATTTGGGTGCAATGGGTTAAATTTTTATGGAGACTGCATGAAAGATATCACCGGTCAGTTATAACTACAAAATGGCCAGGTTGTAAGTGATCACTGTCCCCCCGGCTGAAAATCCCCATGTCCATCTTTCCCTCCCTATTTTCCCACTTATTCATTTATAAGATTTGGCGATTCGTATAACTGTATTACATGGCTCCACAACAATCACACTCCCAATGTTTATTGTTTAAATTTTGCAGATTTAGTTTATGAATAGAATGTTTAATTAATATATTTTTCTTTTTTTTTTTTAGTTAATTTAAAAAGTTGCTTTTAGCAGGTCAGAAATTGACCTGGATACAGCCAGCCTCCAGCACCAGCAATGAATGAGGTTAATACCCCCAACTACTGCATTATCTTTTTTTACCACTAGGTGTCTGCTCTCTGCTTCTCTTTCCCTTACTTCAATAGTAAGGAAGACAGAGGCACAGACTAGACAAAGTGTTTAAAGTACACTGCCTTTTTGAATCAAAATGCCAGTACATGTGATCGCTCCTGGAGCAATCACGTGAACCAGCAGAAGAGACAAGGACTGAAGCTGAGCGCTCCAGTACTGGAGTGCTCAGTTTCAGCCTGAAAAGCATGATAGCAGCACGCTTCGGGGCGCACTATCATTTAACCCATGACTTCCAGGACCGTCATAGGTCCTTATGGGAAGTGCACCCATGATGATCCTGGCATGTCATGGGTCGTTAAGGGGTTAACAATGTGTTGCATACCCCTCTGGCACTCAAAGGGTTAACTCCTTGAGTGCCAGGGAGGACGTTGGATACCTCCCTGGCATTCAAAGGGTTAGCTGAGTGTAAACAATAAACCAAACTGTTTAGGATTAGATTTTAGGCACGCAACATAAAAAGTCATTTTTAAAGACGCTAGCTGGAAGTACATGGTGTTTAAAATGATATAACCCAATTTCATTTCAATATGGCTGTGGTGAGTGTTTCATTTGTCCCTATGGGGGGGCTGGATTGCCCCAGAATTGCACCTTGTTGGCTTTTAGAATGGACGCCTCTCTAGATCAAACAGAACGACTGCGTTTTAGAAAGTCTGGTTTATTCAGACAAGGATTGAAGGAACTACAATGGGAAGATAAATCTGTTCCTGTATTAAAGGGATCCTAATGTTTCACTATAAAATCATCTCTGATTAGTCTTCATAGTATTTGGGCCATGGAGAGTGTTATTTCAGTACTGTCAGAGTTGTAGTACAAGAGTAATTCAATGACAAAGTATCCACCTCCCGCCCCTTTTACTGATGTAACACTGTTCACCTCAGAGCTGCAAGACTGTCCGGATGGATCGCAGAAAGGGACAATCGTCAGTGATCATAAGGAAAAACCTGAAAAACCTGTCAAGGGGGGCAGGGTTTTCCTTATGATCACAGTAAGAAGATTGTCCCTTGCTGTGATCTGTCCGGTGAAGAGACCAGATTCCACATCTGAGGGGAGGTGACTTACACTAGGTAAAAGGGGCGGGAGGGGGATACTTTATCATTCAATTAATCTTGTACTACAACTCTGACAGGATTGAAATAACACTCTCCATGGCTCAAACACTATGAAGATTGATCGAAGCTGCTTTTCTTGTGAAACATTACTATCTCTTTAACCCCTTAAGGACCGGGAAAATCAGAGGTGGATTTGACTTAAGGACCGGAGCAATTCTGACCTTTTTGACTATGTCTTTGTTCAACAGTGTTTTCCCTCTTAGGCTTTTATTCCACCCCTATAAATTATATACTTTTTTTTACAAACAAATAGGGCTTTCCTTTGATACCCCACTTATATGGATAACCCACCATTTACTTTATTAAAATTAAAGAAAAAGGTAAAAAAAATGTAAAAAACCCACCATTTTTGTTTTTTCTCTTGGGATCAATTGGGCGCAAAGGGTTAAATTTTTATGGAGACTGCATGAAAGGTATGACCAGTCAGTCATACCTACAAAATGCGCAGTTTAAAGTGGCCACTGTCCCCCCTGGGTGAAAATCCCCATGTCCCTTTTTCCCACCCTATTTTCCCACTTTTTTGTTCATTACATTTGGCGGTGTGTGTAAGTGTATTACATGACTCCACAACAATCACACTTCCAATTTTGTTTCTTGAGATGTTTTTTTTTTTTAAATTAAATATTTTATTTGTAAAAAAATAGTGTGTTGTTTTTATTTAAAAAAAAAAAAAAAAAAAAAAGTGTATTTAGCAGGTCAGAAATTGACCTGCATCTAGCCATCCTCCTGCACCAGCAGTGAAGGGGTTAACACCCCCAGCTGCTGTATTTTTTTATTATGGTCATAAGGTGTTTGGAAGAAGAGGTCGCTCAACTTGGCACATCAAAGACCCGTTTGAAGGAGGCCATGAATTGCTGAAAGTTATTAATTATGGGTTTGTCCGTCTCCCATAAAGGATTCGCCCATGCCAAAGCCTTGCCCGAAAGGAGCGAAAACATAAATCCTAGCCTACTACGTTCACTAGGGAAGGCTTGCAGAATCATTTCCAGTTTTAAGCCCAGTTGGTTCAGGAATCCACGACATAACTCAGGCTCTCCACTATAACGCTGTGGCAGTGGAGCAGATCCCGATAAACCTCTGACCAAACCTGCATCAGAGGAGGAATGGACTGCCGGTGCCAAGGAAGGAGATGGGGTGGCCATCGGTTGTGGGTTAGCGGGTTCCAGGTGAGTAGTACGGCTAAGCAAAGTTTGCAAGGACAAGGATAAACGATCAATGCATTAATCTTGAACCTGCATTCTGTCCAGTATGATCTGGAAAGGTGAATCACTATCACCGTCTGTTGTCATGACCCTTATGTACTGTCACGGAGTGCAAGCTAGACAGGAGTCAGACAGTATAGTAAAATTCACCTTTATTAGAATGACACAATAAAGAGAAATCACACAAGCAGAGGGTGACAGAGAGGCCAGAAACTCTGTCTACAATAGGAGCCTCCTAAAGTCAACCACAACTGCGAGAGACTAGGCCGGAGCCAACTGGTAGTCTCACTTGCCCTGGGAAGTACACAGAGTAGGCCCTATGGTCTCTAGAAAAGGATCGCAACAAGGGAGACTACTGACTCATGCCTGCAGTCAGTAAGACTGGAGTCTACTAGAGCCACAGGTCTGCACCAGATAGGATGTCCACCAGATAGGATGTCCACTAGTCGGAAGGTAACACTGAGGAGATAGATGGACAGAGCCTTAGATCAGCAACAGAGTGGAGAGTCAGACAGGCCAAGGTCATACATGGAGCAGGCAGTCAGCCAGAGCCACAGGTCTGCACCAGATAGGATGTCCACAGTCGGAAGGCAACACTGAGGAGGTAGATGGACAGAGCCCCAGATCAGCACCAGAATGGACAGTCAGACAGGCCAGGGTCATAAACGGAGCGGGCAGTCAGCCAGAGCCGCAGGTCTGTACCAGATAGGATGTCCACTAGTTGGAAGGCAACACTGAGGAGATAGATGGACAGAGCCCCAGGACAGCACCAGAATGGATAGTCAGACAGGCCAGGGTCATACACAGTTACTCAGGAACTAGCAAACACAATAACAATGGACAAAAACGTAAGGGTAACTGGATAGAAATCCAGTTCCCTTAAACACAAGGAGCCAGGAAGTAGATCGGAGGAGACTGGCCAGGCTACCAGAATAAAGTGAGGCCTACGTCAAAAACGTAACCTCTCGCCTGAAAATAACGCATCTCTTCCAGATGCGCCAAACACCTGCACCTCTCCTGCGTCACGTACAGCTGCTGACCCCGCCTACCCAGAGAACACGGACGGCCGTTACAGACGCCAAGCGAGCCCAGACCAGTCCCAAGAGTGACGCTTGGGATGACACCGAGGTGTCATTTACAACAATACAAACCCAGAGCAAGCCGAAGCGGCTGCGCTGGATCTAAGGTAACTGTGACACCCCCTTGATGAAGGAGGGCAGGATTTTCCTTTTGCTTACTGAAGACTGTCCCTTGCCGCGCTCCATCTGGATGCACACTTAGAGGAATCGTGATGCAGGGAAAGGGGCGGGAGGGGGAGCCTTTCAACTTGAATAGCTTTTGAACTACAGAACTGTAAGTAATTAAATATAGCGCTGCATGTTCTAAAAACATATAGATAACTCGGAGCTGCACTTTAACAAAAGACCTTACTATCCCTTTAACAGTTTTCTGTTTATTCAACCCTTTGAGTGCCAGAAGGGTGTGTAACGCATTTCTCTGCAATGTGTTGCGTACTCCTCTGGCGCTCAAAGGGTTAACACAAGCCTATTCAATGGTAGAAATACAAACACCACTATGTACGGTGCACTGCCAGCTGTGAGATCGGTGCATTCAAATCTGGATAACAAGAAAGGTAACAGACTTGCAGTCATCACAGGAGGTGACAGTGAAATGTGATAATTTGTACCCAATAAAAGCATCCACAGAGGATGTGGCTCATTGTCAGCAGCGGCACATTGCTGGCTCCAAAGCCAGTCATCCATGCACTGCGCAAAATCAGGAAAATACACATAAGGTACATTCACCCTGGAGACTTTGTTGCAGCATTTTAAGAGCATGAGGAAAACTTATGTGTAACACTGGCCTTGTATATAAAGGAAAAGTGGAGAAATTATTGGCAAACCAACTGCACCACAGAGTTACAAATAATGTCTTGTATTCATGCCAAACCCATCTCTTCTTTAATCCTTTGTGTTTGATATCCCTCTGGCACTTAAAAGGATACGTTTGGCAGATGACATTTAATGTAGATAAATGTAAGGTTATGTATTTGGTCTGTAGAAACAAACATGGTACATATACACTAAATAGGAAACAACTTGGGAAATCCTCATTAGAGAAAGATTTAGAAGTACTGATAGACGATAGAGTCACTCAGCTGCTGCGAGAGCAACTAGGGTACTAGCCTGCATAAAAAGAGGTGTAGAAGCAAGGGATGCTAATATTATCCTACCTCTGTATAAATCCTTGGTTAGGCCTCATCTAGAATATGGAGTACAATTTTGGGCGCCTGTTCTAAAAAAAGACATTGCTGAACTGGAAAAGGTGCAGAGACGTGCAACAAAAATGATAAAGGGATTGGAGGGTCTGAGTTATAAAGAAAGACTAGCCAAACTGGGTTTGTTTACATTAGAGAAGAGACGTCTAAGGGGTGATATGATTACCATTTACATATACATTCAAGGCCAATACAAGAGCTGAACTAAGAACAAAAGATCATACATCAAGACTAGAGGAAAGGAGCTTTCAACTAAAACAAAGACAGGGATTCTTTACAGTAAGGGTGGTTAAGTTATGGAATTCTTTGTATTCTGCATGTTGTACTTGCAGATAACGCAACTGCTTTTAAAAAAGCAATGGATGCCTATCTAGCACAGAACAATATTGAAAATTATGACATTTGGCTTCAATGCAGATAGGATGTTGACCCAGGGAAATATCTGGCTGCCATTTGGAGTCAGGAAGGAATTTTTTTTACCCACTTGGGGTTAAATTGGAAATTGCTCCAGAGGGCTTTTTAGTAACATAGTAATTTAGGTTGAAAAAAGACTTGCGTCCATCTAGTTCAACCCTTTTCCTATTCCTGTTTACCATCGTTGATACTTGTATTACCATCATTGATACTTGTAATAGTACTTGTATTATCCTTAGTAAGTCCAGTATTATTTAGAAATACAACTGCTTCGGAGACTCACAGCAGCCTTCGTGACATAGAGGAATCTGTGCGCCTGTGCTGTCCGTCCCGGTCTGTACCTTAAGGTACAATGCGACTCACCCTTACCAATCACAGAGGAGACAAACATGGACAGCGCAGGCAAACAGATGCCTCTTCGGCAAGATGTCTGTGATGTCGTCCACAGTGAGTCTCCAAACAAGTTGGGTTTCTAAATAATGTTGGACTTAAAAAGGATAATACAAGTATGGATATGCTTAACGCTAATGTGAAAAATTATCTGGGGGGCACTTTATTATGCATGAAGGTTCTGCTTTAAAGGGATACTAATGTTTCACTATAAAATCATCTCTTGTTAATCATCATAGTATTTGGACTTTGGAGAGTGTTATTTCAGTACTGTCAGAGTTGTAGTACAAGAGTAATTCAATGACAAAGTATCCCCCTCCCGCCTCTTTTACTGATGTAACACTGCTCATCTCAGAGCAGCAAGACTGTCCGAATGGATCACAGAGAGGGACAATCTTCAGTGAGTATAAGGAAAAACCTGAAAAACCTGTCAAGGGGGCAGAGTTTTCCTTATGATCACAGTAAGAAGAATGTCCCTTGTTGTGACCTGTCCGGTCAAGAGACCAGATTCCACATCTGAGGGGAGGAGGCTTACACTAGGTAAAAGGGGCGGGAGGGGGGTACTTTATCATTCAATTACTCTTGAACTACAACTCTGACAGTAATGAAATAACACTCTCCAAAGTCCAAATACCATGAAGATTAATTGGAGCTGCTGTTTTTGTAAAACATTACTATCCCTTTAATAATCACCAATGCATTGCAAAGAAATAATATAGAAACCTGTCTACCATTCAAGGGAATAAAAGCCAAATTTAAATCAATTGGTATTTTAAATTCTCTGCTTTGGTGCAATTCATTTACCCTAGAATGACTCCAGCTTTCTTTAGTGCTTATGGCCCTATGCATTTAGCTTCATGTAGATTGCAGGTTTCAATAAAATAGCCACATAATGGCATTTTCAGTGTGTTTTCTGATCAGTTAATTATACTGAGAGCAACGCAATGCATTGGAGATCTCTCAAATATTCAGCGTGTTAAAATCACCATTTAAAGGGATAGTAATATTTCACAAGAAAACAGCAGCTCCAATTAATCTTCATAGTATTTTGGCCATGGAGAGTGTTATTTCAATACTGTCAGAGTTGTAGTACAAGAGTAATTGAATGATAAAGTATCCCCCTCCCACCCCTTTTACTGATGTAACACTGCTCACCTCAGATGTGGAATCTGGTCTCTTGACCGGACAGGTCACTACAAGGGTCAATCTTCTTACTGTGATCATAAGGAAAACCTTGCCCCCCTTGACAGATTTTTCCCTTATGTTCACTGAAGATTGTCCCTCTCTGTGACCCATCCGGACAGTCTTGCTTCTCTGAGGTGAGCAGTGTTACATCAGTAAAAGGGGAGGGAGGGGGACACTTTATCATTCAATTACTCTTGAACTACAGCTCTGACAGTAATGAAATAACACTCTCCATGGCCCAAATACTATGAAGATTAATTGGTGTTGCTTTTATTGTGAAACATTACTATACCTTTAAATCTATGCAAATCTATTGGAAAGGTTTATGTGTTCCACAACTGAGCTGCTTTTCTTAGTAAAATCGCTTTAACATTGCAGCTAATTTTATCCCGCTCCCCAAAACTTTCTCTGCTACAAAACAGTTGCCTGCGTGAACCGAGCCTAAGAAGGATCACGCGAGTATAAACAAATCATGAATGATTAAGAGCGGTGCCGAGCTGAAATCTGAATCATATATCATTCTACAGCAGACAGTTCATCCGACACAGGCTAAGCTCACTGCACTGATGTGGCCGCTGAGGACAGAAACTCTGAGCCATTTCATTCATGAAGCGAGAATAACATGAAAAAATGATTATAGATTACAAAATTGCGTTGGAGGCCTCTCATGTACTCAAGCATTTAAAAGCTCCTTTACATCACTGAAAATAGCAGTTTCTGCCCTATGATACTTAGCAATTGTTCCACGTTTGTATCTTGAATCTTTTATTAGTTAATGTCTGCTACCACACTCTCTGGAAATAGGAAAATTAAAGAGGAACTACCACCTCCACTAAAGTCGTCCTGCAATACTTAGGCAGGTGGTGACTAGCTTAATAATCATTATTTTACCTCTCAAAAGTGCCCACAAATAAAGTTATCCTTAAAGGGATAGTAATACTTCGTTTTAACTTTATTTTATTTTGTAGGCATTAAAAAAACATGAAGAATGATATGTCTTATCTCTCAAACCTTTATGGTTTGAGAGATATTCACAAGCAAAGTTTCCCCTCCCGCCCCTTTTACCTAGTGTAAGTCATCTCTTCTCAGATGTGGAATCCAGTCCATAGACCAGATAGATAACAGCAGGGGACAATCTTCTTCCTATAAGAACAATGAAAGCCCTGCCCCCCTTGACACATTTTTCAGGTGTTTCCCTTATCTTAATTGAAGATTGTCCCTCTCTGCAGTCTACCTGGGCACCTCCCTTCTGATCTGGCTGAACAGTGTTACATCAGTAAAAGGGGCGGGAGGGGGATACTTTGTCATTGAATTACTCTTGTACTACAACTCTGACAGAATTGATAGAACACTCTCCAAAGTCCAAATACTATGATGATTAATTAGAGCTGCTTTTATTATGAAACATTACTGTCCCTTTAAGTTTCCTAGACCGGAAGCCAGGCAGTACCGCGGACATCTTTAATGCACGCCTGCGCTGTCAGTCCCTGTCACCCTTCATAGGCATTGCACTGGCCTAAATGGCTCCGGAACAGACTGACAGAGCAGGCGCACAGGCTGCAGTAACCTGGCCATCAGTCTCGGTATCACGTGCCCATGACCCATCACCCGTGGCATACCTGCCTTTCCCAGCTTGTGCCTCGGCAGCAGCGTGTCTGGTCGCTACCTGGCTATGGACTTCCTGTTTGCATACGCGCGTCACTACAGCACGCTCGCTATTTTGTAGTCTAAGCCTAATTGGCTGATTCATGTCCCGCCTCTCTGGTAGGCCTTATGTTCAGACCTATCTTCGGTGCCCTTTCATGGTGTATCTGAGCATTACTTGTATTACGCTTCTCGCTGGGATCTGTGCTTGGCTGCTGATTCTGATTCGTGTATGACCCTTGGCTCTGTCTGACTACCCAGTTTGTGCCTGAACCTCTGGCCTTGTCTGACTACCCGTATCCGTGCTCGATCCCTGGCTCTGTCTGACTACCCGATCCGTGTATAACCCCTGGCCTGGCTGACTACCCACTCTGTGCTAAGTACTGTGGCTCCGTATGACTACCCAATACGTGTATGACCTTGGCTTTGTCTGACTCCGCTTGTCTATCCCTTGGGCCTGGATCACTCTCCATGCAGGTCTCTGCCACCATAATACTCTGGGTTTGTCTCTACCCATAGGCCTTGTAGCGCTCTGGTCTTACCGGTATCCTGATTGGACCCTAGTGTTCTAGGGTGTTGTGTCAGATTGCTGTGGACCCTAGTGTCCTAGGGTATCATATCTTTGTTGACCGTAGCGTTCTAGGGTAGAGATTGGCCGCTCCTAGAACCTTAGGCTAGGTTCTCTCCTTGTTCCTGGTTCCAGTATTCAGGCTAAGTTCAGTGTCAGCTCCTGGTTAGTGGACTGTAGCACTGTCTCCAAGCCTGACCCCAGGAAAGGTTGGGGAAGTGCTTAATTGACATTATCTGTATCATATCTTTTAATAAAGTGGTGTTGATCTTAACTGTACCTGTCAGAGTCTTTATTTGTATGATTTACCGTGACACTCGGAAGCTTAAGGATAACTTTATTCGGGGGCACTTTTGAGAGGTAAAATAATGATTATTAAGATATCTACCACTTGCTTAAAGGGATAGTAATATTTCGTTTATTTTATTTTGTAGGCATTAAAAAAAACATGAAGAACAATATAAGTCTTATCTCTCAGACCTTTATGGTTTGAGAGATATTCACAAGCAAAGTTTCCCCTCCCTCCCCTTTTACCTAGTGTAAGCCATCTCTTCTCAGATGTGGAATCCAGTCCATAGACCAGACAGATAACAGCAGGGGACAATCTTCTTCCTATGAGAACAATGAAAGCCCTGCCCCCCTTGACAAGTTTTTCAGCTTTTTCCCTTATCTTAATTGAAGATTGTCCCTCTCTGCAGTCTACCTGGGCACCTCCCTTCTGATCTGGCTGAACGGTGGGGATACTTTGTTTGTGAATATCTCTTAAACCATAAAGGTTTGAGAGATAAGACTTATATCATTCTTCATGTTTTTTTAATGCCTACAAAATAAAATAAAGTTAAAACGAAGTATTACTATCCCTTTAAGTATTGCAGGGCAACTTTAGTTGAGGTGGTAGTTCCGCTTTAAGAATTTACAGCCCAAATTGTAGAGGTCCACCTCTCGCATCTTGTCCCACCTTCTGCAAAACACTGAAGCTGTTTGTAGTAGCTTAATTCCAGGGGTGTGATGCATCACTAGCCCATAGGAGCTATCATCTGCATCGCCAGCTCTCGGGAGTAGAAGCCCATTTGGGATCTACACGCTGAGGTCTGTATGTTTAGAATGCTGCTACAGCCAGAGGGGAGACCAGCAGTGTCAGCCTCTTTCCTATTGGTTGTGCAGGTGGGTGAGACATCTTTCCTGCCAATAGGAATTATCAGCTGCCTCTTTGGAGCTCACATCACCAGATCTGGAGAGGAAAAGCCTGGGGGTAACCTGCTCACTAAGGGCTGTAAATATTATATACTGAGTGAATTGGTATTTAGGGCAACTAGCATGGCTCAAGGGAACCTGTTACCTTGTTTGTGGGTACAGAAAAATGACCAACCCTCTCTTTGCTGGTAGGAGGACTGGCTAAACAAGAAAGTCATGGCTTCAGCCAAATGATTCACTTATTATAATGCTAGTACCAGGACTCAAATCCCATTTACTATCAGTTTATGACTCAAGAGGCGGGACTTGCAGAATTTCATACCTTGCTGTTCAGTGTATCACGTGGGATCAGCCAGAGAACAATGCGGGGATGGGTCTCCTTACTACCCCCCACCTAGTCTGCATCAGTCCCCCCTCCTCACCAATTATTTCACTGTAAGCACCGCAGGGCAAAGGCAGCGTCCATTTTGTCCTTTCCGGCTTCCTCAAAAGAGGCAATTGTGAATGCGCCAAGTAATTCAGCTTTTATTCTGAATATTGAACAAGCCAGGACTGGAGTAACTAAGGGTAGTGACTTCATTTTCCACCTCTGTGGACATGAAGAATAAGGTAAAACAAGCATCTACTGCAAGGACAAAATGGCCGCCCCCAGCACTCTTATTTTCACAACTTCAGCAAATGATAAAAAGAGAAAAGGAGGCTTCTGGGAAAAAAATAATTGTTTTCAAAGCAATGCATTGGGGAAATCATTAGTGTTCAAGGGGTTTCAAACCCCATTTAACCCTTGGAATGCCAGGAGGTTACGCAAAGCATTGTCCTGCAGTGCGTTGCTCGCCTCTCTGGAACTCAAGGGATTAAATCTTTGGGGATTTGTTTTGCTCTCCTTTAATACATATCATTTGCCCCAGAATTATCCCACTTTAATTTTGTGCATGTGAAATGTTCCTTGCTCCCAGTAATTAAAGCCCCGCCCATGAGGATCCCATGCTCTGAATGAGGACATGCCCCTTCCGCTCCTCTCCCTGGCTGTGCCCAATGTTCCGTAAGGATGAGCATGCAAAGTACGAGCAGTCAGGTTGCATACAGGAATGCAGAACTCGTTCCCTCACTCACCCTCTGCCAGGAAACTTTTTAGTAAGGGCTCGTGCCTCGGCGGATCTCAGAGTCACTTATACAACAAGAGACAAAGGAGACAGGAAGACAGACTGACAGGAGATGACTTCTCTACAAAGCACACAAAGGTTAGAAAGAAGCAGAGAACACAGACAGCGGATCGGTGGAACACACACAGGCGGAACCTGCTTACTGGTTTAGCACTGGGGTGTATGCATTCTTATCCTCCTCAATGATGGACACTATCAGTGTAATCAGCTTGGGCCAGAAGTCCAGATTCTTTATACACGGACCCTGTTCCTCGGGTGGTAGGTCCTGTTTCTTGTTCTGGGGGGGAAGAAAGTGAAGGTAAGTGCTTCCTCACATCAATACGGACAGATGGTAACAGATAAATAAGTGGTTTTCAGACCAATGCACCAGGAACACGTAACAACTGCTTAAAGGGATAATAACGCTTACTGTTTAACATTCTATACATTGTAGGGTTTATCCTACTGAGTCAAACAAGGACACGCTCACTGCTGAAAGGTTTGTTTCCAAAGGTATTGTAGCTCGAATTGAAATTTTAGGTGCAGTATCAAAATGGCCTGAAATGTTACAGTGGTGCTGTTTCTACACCAACCTATGGAGGCTTATGGTCAACTGACAAGAGCAGTCCATAGGATGGTGTAGCAACAGCACCACTAACATTTCAGGCCACTGTGATACTGCACCCAAAATGTAAATTTGAGTTGCAATAACTTTTGAATCAAACAGTTCTCAGCAGTGGGAGGTCCCTTGTTTTACTCAGGAGGATAAACAGTACTATATATATATATATATATATATATATATATATATATATATATATATATATATATATATATATATAATTGCATATAAAGTGTTACTATCCCTTTAAATGCAGATGAGGTAACCCTTTTAGTGCCAGAGAGGTATCCAAAGCATTGCTTTCCAATTGGATTGGATACCTCTCTGGCACTCAAAGGGTTAAAGAAAATAAAAGCCCCTTATTAATATCCGCCTGCTTATATTACTATGGCTCAAAAATCCTTATGGCCCCTTTGGATTCCTGAACATAAGACAAGACCAAGGACCAAATAAGGTTTGAGGTTTTTACAGTAGGAAAATGGGCGACTAGATGGGCCGAATGGTTCTTATCTGCCGTCAAATTCTACCTTTCTATGTTAATTTCTCAAAAACAATTTATACTGCAAACAAATGGTTAGCGCAATATAAAGCTGTTTTTTGTTTATCTTTCAAATTAATTAAACTTCTTTTAACTCTTTGAGTGCCAGAGGGTGTGCGACGAATTGCAAAGCAATGCACTGCGTACCCCTCTGGCACTCAAAGGGTTAAGGTGACTTATTTTTATGTTGCATGTTAGTAACAGAAAAACCCATCTTGACATTTTTTTTTATTTTTTGCTCCTGGATACGTGATGAGAATTACTTGGCTAAACGTATAGATCGGTGAGGCCGTTGCACTAAGTAAAAAGCGGTGATATTATAGGGCAAACCAACAGCTGGATGAAATAACTGGGGGACACCCCTTAAGATTACAGGAAAGGAGTTTCAACTTCAGCAGAGGAAGGTTTTCTTTTTACAGTGAGGTCTGTTCAGTTGTGGAATTCCTTGCTCAGAGATGCGGTAATGGCAGATACAATGGAGAGATTTAAGGGAAGACTGGATGTGTTTCTAGCAGAAGGGAACATACAGGGTTATACTGTGTATTAGTTAGTAAAACAAGAAGTTCTTTTAATTACCCATTTAGGAGTTGGGAAGGATTATATAATTCCCTTTTTCCTGGCTATACTGTGGCAAAGGTTGAACTTGATGAACTTGTGTCTTTTTTCAACCAAATTTATTATGTAACTGCCCCAAAGAGAACAAATACACTTTCTCTAGAATTCAAGGGGTTTAACGTCCCATTTAAACCAAATGACATTTAGAAAACTTGTATCTGCTGCCTATGGTGCAGTCTGTTTGCTCCAGAATTGCCCTACTTCCCCTTTGTACATCGGCCCCACATATCCTCTGGTTATCCCCAAATCCTGGCCAAGTAATGAGGTCCTAAGAAAGCTGAGGCTGTTCTAGACAGTTCTGATGATTTCCCGTTCAGTTCCAGACTGACATTCTCCAAAGACAACTCTACACAAATGAAATCCACGCACCGGGTCGGCCTGGTACTCGCGGCTGTAGAGTTCATGGCAGTTGTTGAAGATGTACTCGTAGGTGGAGTTCAGACAGGCCTTCACGCAGTCTCTTACCACTTGACTGGCACGAGGGGGACTCTGCAGCTCTTGAACCTTATTGGAAATAACGAGAATGTTACTGTCAACCACCGTTACACGGACTTACTGTACGGCTGACTCGGCTTGACATGTGGCGAATTAAAACTTTCAGTTCCGGACAGTAAACCAACACTCTGGCACTGAAAGGGTTACACAGCGAGTCTGATTCAGCACCGTTTGATCTTTCAAGTACCTGAGCGGTAGCCAACGTGTTGCAACTCAATGCGTTGGATATCTCCTAGTACTTAGGACATATAATCTTTCGCCCCCAGCAATTCAGCAGGTTCCTGGGGCTCAAATTCCAATGTATCTTCAAACACTAAACCACAATAGAAAGAAAAGAAAAAGAGTTGGCATTCACCGGGTTAAAATCCACCTTTTATTAGGTTTCAAGCTTAAACCGAATAGCGTTCCCTAGGAGTAGCGTTTCCAAGCTGCTTCGTACCTTACCGGCACTTTGTCAAGGCATCCAAACATCTGATCGGTTTTCTACTGGGAACGTCACCTACCCCTTAGGAACGCTATTCCGTGTAAGCATGAAACCTAATAGAAGGGGAATTTTAACCTGGGTAGTGCCAATTCTTTTTCTTTTCTTTTTTCTATTGGGGGTTTCCTGTCTTTAACTCCTTGGAGGCCACACAAGTCTCCAATGTCTTGCTCTGCAATGCACAAGAGAGGCCTCTGACATACAGGTGGTTTAAGTGGAACTTTCACCCTAATACAGTTGCCCCCAAATATATTACTAACCTAGCGATATGCAAATTTATACTATCCTTAAGCTCAGTAAGTCAGCAATATTGAAGAAAAACCACATCTTCTGTAGCATCGGGCTGCACAGAGCTTACGAGAGAAGCTCTGTGCGCCTGAGCATTGAATCCCTTCCTGTGCCTTAAGGCACCAAGGAACGTTATCCCCAATGCTGCCAGCGAACGGGACAGACTGTGCAGATGTAGAGGTACATTTCCTATAAGATGTCTGCACTGTCGGTCCTCTGGTTCCTGACGAAGATGTGGTTGTTCTTAAATATCGCTGACTTATTGTGCTTAAAGGGATAGTAATACTTGAAAATAATTTTATTTTATATTGTAGCCCTTAAACAAACATTACAAATAATATAAGTCTTATCTCCCAAACCTTTATGGTTTGGGAGATATTAGCAAGTAGAGTAAAGCAAAGTTCCCTTTTCCTGGCTGTTTTAACCAAGTCTGCCATCTAGTGGACAGATTTGGAATCTGGTCCACAGATCAGCCGGCAGCTCTTCAGCAGTGCCGAGATCACGATCTTTAAAAAGAACTACTTCATTGTAACGGTCTACAAAGTGTGCCTGACTTACAAGCACACTTTGTAGACCATTCCAATGAAGAAATTATTTTTAAAGATTGTGCTCTCGGCACTGCTGCAGAACCGCGGCCGGTCCGCGGACCGGATTCCAAATCTGAAGGCTTGAGCAGTGACGTTACTCCAGGGGAAACTTTACTTGCTAATATCTCCCAAACCATAAAGGTTTGGGAGATAAGACTTATATCATTTTTAATGTTTTTTTAAGGGCTACAATATAAAATAAATTTATTTTCAAGTATTACTATCCCTTTAAGGATAATATAACTTTGACTATCACTAGGTTAATAATATATTTGAAGGTGATTTTATTAGGATGAAAGTTCCATTTTAAGAGACAAAGAAGCAATGAAACAATAACCTGTCATGGTTTTTTGTGCCACACCTGGCTCCTGCCATCCCCTCATAATAAAACCAGCTGAGCGCCTGTGAACTCCTGCATAACTGCTCCTTGGCACAAAGCTAAATGCCAGGTGACATGCTCGTTGCTGTCAGACAGATGCGAACTGATTTCTGCTCACTGGCTATTGTGCTTCTCAAATCCTGCTGAGCCTCCTGAGCTGACAGCCCTGATCAGCTGTAATGAGGCTGTCCCACTTATCAGCTGCAGATACGAGCCTGGTCGGGTAACAAACTCCCTCCCAACAGAGAGGCCGTTATCACAGAGCCAGATAGCTTTGTACTGGGAGGAAACCTGTACAGGGATTGTTATACATTAATGCCGATACTAGTACAAGAGAGGACAGACTGCACTGACACTACTGGGGAGGAAGGAAAATGATAATGCCAGCAGCTATACTACGCTGTATGAATGCTGCCAGGACTGCCATCAAGGGGTTACAGGCAGGCAGTACCTGTCTATGTGCAGTGTCCAGTCCGAGTGTGTGTGTGTGTGTATGTATGTGTGTAGTGGGGGGGGACCCTGATCAGACATGGAGGCCTCTGTGTTGTAGTGGGGGGTGGACTGTGTCAAACTATACTGGCCCACAGGATCCTGAAGGAACTCCTGGTGGGTCCCTTTTTAAGTATATTCTGTAGGTAGTGTTGCAGGGAACTGGATTGTGTCTCAGCCACTCAGTCCTCTGTTTCATATGATACCGTACACTGGCTCTTTCTTTACATATACTTCCAGGCTGCAGTGCCAATGCACAGGGTGGGGTGCCCAGGTTTTATGTTTGTACTGGGCCCCAAGGTTTCTGATGGCAGTCCTGTGAGGTGTTATACATACAGAACAGTTCTCTCCTCCACTGCAAGGACTTTAATGCCACCAAGAACCAAACACCAGCCCCAGACCACGTGCAGAGAAATGGCAAACACAAAATACCCACTCACTGCCCCCCACAATCCTCCTGTGCAAGTGGCATTAAGGGAAGGGATTCTGGAGTATGTAGCTTAGAAAACTGATGTCAAGCATGTGTAGGGTCAAGGAATCAATTACAGTGTGTGTGTGTGTCTGTGCGTGTGTATGTGTGTGTGTGAGTGTGTGTATGAATGCACTGGTGTGTGTATATCAGTGCGCTGATATCTGTATGCATGAGTGCACTGGTGTGTGTGTTTAGGAGTGTGCTGTAATATACATATATACACACTAGCAATGTGGGATGGCGTTGCCCATCATGTTATGACTATTGCATACCTCCCAACATTTCAAATGGTCAAAGAGGGACACTTGTGTTTCTGGGGGTGTTGCTGTGGGTGTGACTGGTGGGCAGGGCATTAGCGAGAGTTTTTAGGCTATTTCATGACCTATTGACACCTCCTTGTGTAACCTAATAAATGATTTATAACAAGACCAAAGTATTTTATTTACACAGACTAATTTATAAACACACATAGTGACATTTAAAAAACATTAATGTGAGTTTTATTGCTGTAGAGCAATGTGATACACTTATATACATATCACACAGTCTGATCTTCTAAAAAGAGGGACATCAGGGTGGGAAAAAGGGACAGAGGGATTTGGGTCTAAAAGAGGGACTGTCCCTCCTAAAGAGGGACACTTGGGAGGTATGATATTGGAGATATGTGTCTGAAATGTAGACACACTAATAAACACAGACAGACACATACACACAGTGAGCATGCAAAAGACACACACACACACACACACACCACATGTATAGACACGCACAACAGACATGTGCAGACACACATGCACACAACAGAAATGATCACACACAGGCAACAGACATACGCTCATACACACACACGCACACACCAGACATACAAACAGAGGGGACACTGACACAGTGATAGCTGCCCCCCGTGTGTGGAAGTTCCGGCTCTTGCTGGTCCCCCGGATCTGTATGATCTGAGTGTAGAAGTGGGGGCTGTGGCCACCCTGGGATTAGTGTAGGAGCGTTACAGTGGTGTGTAGGTAACAGTCTTGTACTGAAGTGAATCTGCAGTATTCAGTATTATGCCTCTGTGTGTTTGGTGTGTAAAAGTGGAAATCACAGAATAAAAGGAGTTTATGTGGGACTTATACCAGCATGTTAAGCCATAGAGTTCCATGCAGTATACAGTTGTGTGTCATGTTACTAGTAACCTGTATTCGACGGCAGAGAAATTTAACATCTGATTGTACTATTTAATACCTCTGTATGTCTATTCCCCAATTGTACAGCGCTGCGGAATTAGTTGGCGCTATATAAATAAAGAATAATAATAATAATAATAATTACTTACAGTGTTGTAGTTGAAACTCTATTCAAGCCGATGTTATTCCCCTCCCGCCCCTTCTGTCCGCCTCCCATTAGATGTGGAATCCGGTTGTAGGACCGGACGGATGCAGCGAGGGACAATCTTCAGTCAGTAAGTATAATGAACCCCTTGATGAAGGAAGGCAGGATTTGCCTTTTGCTTACTGAAGATTGTCCCTTGCCGCACTCCATGAGGACCAGAGGCTGAGTGACGCAGGGAAAGGGCAGGAGGGGGATCGTTTCGGCTTGAATATTGTTTGAACTACAACACTGTAAGTAATTAAAGGGATAATAATGCCCTTTTACAACATAACTACATATTGTAGCTATTAAAAAAATAAAATAAATTATTCCAGTCCCATCTCTCAATCCTTTACGGTTTGAGAAACAGAGCGTTTTAAAGCTCCCCCGTCACTGGTGTCAGCTGTAAAGCTGATATCAGGAGATGTGTGACGGCTGACTTGAGGCGGCTCTTCAGCAGAGCCGAGATACTGAAATCTAAAAAGAAACACTTAATTGGAACGGTCTGCAAAGTTTGTCTGGTTTGCAAGCACTCTTCGTAGACCATTCCAATGAAGTCATTCTTTTTAGATTTCGGTATTTCGGCTCTGCTGAAGAGCCGCCTGCCGGTCCCCGGACCAGGATCTTGTGCTGTTAGCTTACAGCTGACATCAGGGAAAGGAGAGGGAAGGGGGGACTTTAAAATGTTCTCGCTCTCAAACCATAAAGGTCTGAGAGATGGGAATGGGATCATTTAGTTTATTTTTTTTTTAATAGCTACAATATCTATATCTATATATATATATATATATATATATATATAAAAGAGAAAGGCTCATTACATAATTTATGTCTCCTCAGGAGACACACACACACCCAGGGGCGGCAGAAAGGAGGAGTTACTGCCCTCATTGGGTGATTCAATGGGGGTGTGATTTTCTATGAAAATCATGCAGGGACTTGGCCCACCCACCACTATCCAGCCCGCCCACCTCTATACAATTGATGAAAAAAACAAAATGGCTGCCACTTACTCCTACACCACAGACACACACACATGACCCACTCACACAGCACCAAACACACACACACACACACATGCCCCACTCACACAGCACCGAACACACACACACATGCCCCACTCACACAGCACCAAACACACACACACACACATGCCCCACTCACACAGCACCAGACACACACACACATACAACGATTCAGAGTGGGGGAAACCAGAGCGCTTTTTTCAAAGTAGCAGCCAAGAGAGCAGCCACTTCAATGGGATCTTCCTTGTGCCACCAAATGTTGTTCTAAATGCCTGGGACTGACGGACAGACACCTATTCACTGTAGCACGATGCACTACTCCTGGTGTGTCACAATGTGCTGGCGTTATTCTTTGCACTACAACTCCCATAATCCTTACACATTTTCAGTGGCCATGAATAAAACGGCACTTTTAACACACTTCATTGCCTTCATCGTGACTGCTGCGAGTAATGAAGACAAACTTTCCTAAAAGTGCCGTTTTCATCCCGCACACTGAAGATGTCTAAGGATTATGGGAGTTGTAGTGCAATTAAAGCATGGCGTTTTCCCATGTTTTACACGCGACATTACTCTTTATAACAGTGGTGGAGGTAAGTGGGATGAAGAAAGTTAGGCATTGCGTAAGCCTGTGACGCTCCAACCTTTCATGTAAAGTCCTGCAAATTCTCATACAAGCCTAAAACCTCCGAACTTCACAGTCGCCACGCTCTGACCCCTGAAACACACAGGTTTTCCACAAATTATTTGCCCTACAGCTTACCGTCCCACAGCAGCGTCCAACCTCCCCCCTGCCAAAGAAGCCACTCTCTAGCCAGCACACCTCCCAGCACTTCCTGCTCCATTTACACTCCGCGGGCAGAGGCCGCTGTGCAGTGCTGCTAGGACAGCTGGAGATGTGCCTGAAGGAAGGGGCTACAGGATCGGCATGCCACTCCACTCAATCCCACAGCCACTGTGTCCGAGGAAGGGGAACACATGTGGCATCTGACTCCAGTACTTGGCTTCGTTGTTAACCCTTTCACCGCCAGAGAGGTGGGAAACACAATATGTTGGACACCTCTCTGGCACTCACAAGGGTATGACACACGTTGCTTCCCTAGCCCTGCCACTCAGAGGGTTAACCAGTGCTGTCTTCTCCTCCCCGCTTCCTGCAAAACAGTCTGCAACAAGTGTTAAAGGGATAGTAATATTTAAAGTGTAAAAAAAAATATGTTGTAGGGTTTATCCCCCTGAGTAAAACAAGGGTACTCCCATTGCTGAAAGGTGTTTCATTCAAAAGTTATTAATTTTCAAAGTTGAATTTTTTAGGTGCAATATCACAGTGGCCTGAAATTGTACAGTGGCGCTGTTGCTACACGATCCTATGGACAGCTCTGGTCAGTTGACCATAAATCTCCATAGGATGGTGTAGCAACAGTGCCACTGTACAATTTCAGGCCACTGTGATATTGCACCTAAAAAATTCAACTTTGAAAATTAATAACTTTTAAATGAAACACCTTTCAGCAGTGGGAGTGCCCTTTATTTACTCAGGGGGATAAACTCTACAACATATTTTTTTTTATATTTTAAGTATTACTATCCCTTTAAACCTTTCACTGCCGCAAATGCAATACACATTTTAAACCATCCAACTGCTTGGAAAACCACCACATTGCATCCACAAACCACATTAATCTCTGCATTTTATGATTGTTAACCCTTACTGTAGCTAAACATTTTTTTATTTTTATTTTTTTCTCTTTGCTGCACTTTCATCCGCAGCTGGTACAACACATTATCACTTCGGCTTCCTCCTTGCGGACACCGGGTGCAGATGAGAGGAGACGAACAGCGAGACTCCCTTATTGCTGTGAACACTGACCTCTTAAGTGCCTGCTCAAGTCAATTATGACTTAGTCCGGCATGCTCGGCCAGCTCTTAACACATTAATCTCTGCATTTTAGGATTTTGTTAACCCCTACTGTAGCTGTTAACTTAATCCTAAAATGCAGACATTAATGTGTTAACATCTGCCCAATCATGCAGAACTAACTCATAATTTATGCCACTAGGCACATAATAGATCCGTGTTTAAATCTGCTGCATTCCAAGCTGACTGTGAACTTTCTCACACACACACACACACACACACACACACACACACACACACACACACACACACACACACACACACACACATTCATTACACCTATGGGTGTACACACACCTTTATGCCTCACTCATATGTGTTCTATATACATATGTGTGTATGTGTGTGTGTGTATGTTTCTGCCTCTGTGTGTCTCATTGTGTATGTTACATAAGTGTATCATACTCTTTGTCTTCATTTTCTCAGTGTGTGTGTGTGTGTGTGTGTGTGTGTGTGTGTGTGTGTCTATTACTCTTTAAGTAAGTCACTGTATGTGTGTGAATGTCACTGTGTGTATTTTTGTGTGTCTCCATGACTGTTGCATGAGTGTGTGTGTATATATATATATATATATATATATATATATATATATATATATCTGTCTACATTCATGATACTGTTACACACAACCCCATATGTTTTGTAATATTCACTGTAAACAAATTACACATCCCCCTACATAACATGACGGGCAACGCCGTCCCACATTGCTAGTTTCATTATATATTAAAAGGACATTACTAAATATAGAACCACATGTTAAAAAAAAATATATAAAGAAGACTCTGAGCTAAACTTTAATTGAAGTATTACTATCCCTTTAACCCTTTGAGTGGCAGAAGGTTTCTCAAAGCATTGCAAAGCAATTAGTTCCATACCCCTATGGCACTCCAAGGGTTAATTATTTCAGTAGCATAGGCGTCTGATATCCTTCCCAGTAAGTTAAGAGTGCATAAGGGTTTAACCCTTTGAGTGCAAGATTGGTTTGCAACCCATTGCAAATAATTTGTTGCATACCCCTCTGGCACTGAAAGGGTTAACAAGAGAAGTGCAGATGAGGGCATTTTGTGTGTGTGTGAATGTGGAACAGGAGGACATTTGGACACAGAAGAGGAGGAGGCATGTTTTGTGGTTGTTGAGGCAGATGCTGAGGGAGGGGGATAGTCCTTGCTGAGATTTTGACCACTTCTGTCAAAATCATGCCCCCCTGTATCTCCAGGACTGGCAGTACAGAGGAGATATGAATATGTCCTCTTTACTGTGGCCCCTGTGGCATGGCGTTGGCTGTCATATTATGACCGTTGGATGTACGTGTGTGAAATGTAGACAGACTGACACACCCAGACATATGCAAAACACAAGCAGACACATACAAACAGTGAGACATGGAACAAACATGTACACAGATACACTCATGCAACACACATGCATGCAACAAACATGTACACATGCATGGAACAAATATGCATACACACACACATGCAACAGATATGTATGCACAAACACACACAGTGGGGGACACAGGCACAGTGATAGGTCCCCCGTCTCTGTAGGTTGCAGCTCTTGCTGGTCCACCGAATCTGTAGGTTCTGAGTGTATAAGTGTTGGCTCTGGTCACCCTGGGATTAGTGTAGGAGCTTTATAGTGCTGTGTAGTTAACAATCTTCTACTGACGTGAACATGTCCAGTACTGAGACAGTCAGAAGGTAAATGTAGCCCTTTAAGGACCAGAGGACACCGCTTCACATTGTGTAGGGGGTGGGGCTTAATAAAAAGTAGGGGCGGGGCTTAGCAGACATGTGGAAAAAATGTTAGGAATAGGCTGGGGGAGGAGGAGGAGAAGTGGGAGGGAACTGGAAGTTTACAGTGTGAGTGTTTTGAGGACACTTCCCCTTATGATGCTGGTCTGTCCTGTGGGGTAAAAGTTGATAAACAACTCTGTGGCAGTCAGGGAGTTAATTGTGCCCCTGACGGCTGCCTGTCCTCTGTCTTGCATGGCAAATGCTGAATCCCATGAAATAACTGATCAATGAGGGCCTACCTTAACCCTTTGAGTGCCATTATGTTCCACTGGCGCTGCAGCTTCCCTTCAGTGGCTGTACTACAGGTCTGGCTGTGGCCACTGTGAGTCAGAATGAGTGACAGTGTGTGTGTGTTTGTGTATGTATGCATGTATGTGTGTCACAGTGTTCATGTGTGTGTGTATATGTGTATGTGTGTGTGTATATGTGTGTGTGTTTTTGTGTGTGTGTCAGGCATTTTTTTTTTTCTGGTTGACCAGGGTTGATGGAGGGCAAACCCTGCCCACTCTTATTAAAAATCACCCCCTGTATCTCCAGCACTGGAAGTAGGGAAGAGATTTTTATATCTCCCCCTTACTGCCACCCCTGGATGTGTATGTCTCCTGAGGAGACATCAATTATGTAACGAGGCATATATATATATATATATATATATATATATATATATATATATATATATATATATATATATATATATATATATACATATATGTATTTTTTTTTTATAAAAATGCATTACTATTCCTAGAATCAAAATTAATTTCTAAAAAGGTGAAAAGGTGACCATTAGACGGCACTGTTTCATTAGCCCATTTAGAAAATCTTATGTCATCGACCACAAAGCTCTCCAACTAATGAAACAGTGAAGCTTTATCTTGACCAGCAATGACTTTGGAATAAACAATCTTGCAGTAGTGGGAATAACCTTGTTTTTCCATACCTAGAAAAGCACAATATATAGATGTTTTCACAAAACCATTACTATTCATTTAATATTTTATTAGGCTCCCTCTAGTTAGACAGACATGCATAGGAAACATTTTAGGGTGGCATTTCCCTTCCCTTCTTCATAGGATTCAGATCAAACAGAACAATGACAGTTGGTACAGATTTACATTTTTATCTCCGCTCAGTGAGTGGCACTGCCACTATGAACCAGCTGTAGACACAACTGATGTTATTGAGGACTACAACTCCCATCATCCTAAGCAAGCCATCTGGGAGTTGTAGTCCTCAAAAACTGCACGTCATCACGTTGCCCATCGCTCATTTAGATTAGAGGAGAATGAGGCGTCTTTACCTTCATGCGGAAGAATGTGATGCTGGTCAGTAGGTCCACAGTGGACTTCAAGTCCTGCAGGCGGTCAGGGCTACTGGCAGGGAAATTGTTCTGTGAGGAGAAAACCACATCTCATGTGATACAGGGGAACAGAGCCACTCATCAAAACCCTGTGGACTCAAAATGGGAATCATGCAAGACATACTTTATTAGATTCTCTAGTGGTGAACTGGCCACCTGAGTAATCAAGCTACATGCTTTAGAAATGGACTAGGCAACACTACACAAGTAGTGAACTTGGAACCAGTGTAGTCAAGATACACGCTCAAACAGTGAACTGCTAATGTAATGTGCACAACAGAGGTCAAAATAAGGGCTCTAGTAGTGAACTAGGAATTATGGAAGACAAGCTAAGTGCTCTATTAGTGAACTGGGAATTATGGAAGACAAGCTAAGTGCTCTATTAGTGAACTGGGAATTATGGAAGACAAGCTAAGTGCTCTATTAGTGAACTAGGAATTATGGAAGACAAGCTAAGGGCTCTAGCAGTGAACTGGGAATTATGGAAGACAAGGTAAAGGATATAGTAGTGAACTGGGGGTTATGGAAGAAAAGCTAAGGGCCCTGGTAGTGAACTGGGAATGACAAGTTAAGGGTTCTAGCAGTGAACTGGTGATTATGGAAGAAAAGCTAAGGGCTCTACTAGTGAAATAAGAATTATTGAAGACAAGCTAAGTGCTCTAGTAGTGAACTGGGAATTATGGAGGAAAAACTAAGGGATTTGGTAGTAAACTGGGAATAATAGAAGACAAGCTAAGGGCTATAGTAGTGAAGCAGGAATTATGGAAGAGAAGCTAAGTGCTCTAGTAGTGAACTGGGAATTATGTAAGAAAAGCTAAGTGTTCTAGTAGTGAACTAGGAATGACAAGTTAAGGGTTCTAGTAGTGAACTGGGAATTATGGAAGACAAGCTAAGTGCTCTACTAGTGAACTGGGAATTATGGAAGACAAGCTAAGTGCCCTACTAGTGAACTGGGAATTATGGAAGACAAGCTAAGTGCTCTGCTAGTGAACTGGGAATTATGGAAGACAAGCTAAGTGCTCTACTAGTGAACTGGGAATTATGGAAGACACGCTAAAGGCTCTACTACTGAACTGAGAATTATGGAAGAAAGAAAAAATTTAGTAGTAAACTGGGAATTATGTAAGACAAGATAAGTGCTCCAGTAGTGAACTGTGAATTATGGAAGGCAAGGGCTTTAGTAGAGAGCTGGGAATTATGGAAGACAAGATAAGGGCTCTAGTAGTGAACTAGGAATGACAAGTTAAGGGTTCTAGTAGTGAACTGTGAATTATGGAAGAAATGCCAAGGGATTTAGTAGTGAACAGGGAATATTAGAAGACAAGATAAATGCTCTAGTAGTGAACTGGGAATTATGGAAGACAAGGTGAGTGCTCTAGTAGTGAACTGGGAATTATGGAGGAAAAACTAAGGGATTTGGTAGTGAACTGGGAATAATGGAAGACAAGCTAAGGGCTAAAGTAGTGAAGCTAAGTGCTCTAGTAGTGAACTGGGAATTATGGAAGAAAAGCTAAGTGTTCTAGTAGTGAACTAGGAATGACAAGTTAAGGGTTCTAGTAGTGAACTGGGAATTATGGAAGACAAGCTAAGGGATTTAGTAGTGAACAGGGAATATTAGAAGACAAGATAAATGCTCTAGTAGTGAAGTTGGAATTATGGAAGACAAGCTAAGTGTTCTAGTAGTGAACTGAGAATTATGGAACACACGCTAAGGGCTCTACTAGTGAACTGTGAATTATGGAAGACAAGGTAAGTGCTCTAGTAGTGAACTTAGAATTATGAAAGAAAAGCGAAGGGATTTAGTAGTGAACAGGGAATTATGGAAGACCAGATAAATGCTCTAGTAGTAAAATAGGAATTATGGAAGACAAGCTAAGTACTCTAGTAGTGAACTGGGAATTATGGAACACAAGATAAGTGCTCTACTAGTGAACTGGGCACAATGGGGTTTAAGCCAAGCATTCTAGCAATGCAATGGGCCCCCTAGAGACCAAGCTAAGAGCTCTAGGAGTGAAAAGTACACTATAAAAGTAAAGCCAAGTGTTATAATACATAATTGAGCACTAGTAGGCAGGTTTTAGCACCATAAATGGTCTTAAAGTGATAGTAATGTTTCATAATAAAAGCAGCTCTAATTAATCATCATAGTATTTGGACTTTGGAGAGTGTTATTACAATTCTGTCAGAGCTGTAGTACAAGAGTAATTAAATGACAAAGTATCCCCTCCCACCCCTTTTACTGATGTAACAATGCTCAGACAGATCAGAAGGGAGGTGCCCAGGTAGACTGCAGAGAGGGACAATCTTCAATTAAGATAAGGGAAAAACCTGAAAAACGTGTCAAGGGGGGCAGGGCTTTCATTGTTCTCATAGGAAGAAGATTGTCCCCTGCTGTTATCTGTCTGGTCTATGGACTGCATTCCACATCTGAGAAGAGATGGCTTACACTAGGTAAAAGGGGCGGGAGGGGAAACTTTGCTTGTGAATATCTCTCAAACCATAAAGGTTTGAGAGATAAGACTTATATAGTTCTTCATATTTTTTTAATGCCTACAAAATAAAATAAAGATAAAACGAAGTATTACTATCCATTTAAAACCATTGTAAAACAAAGTTCTTGAGACAAGTTAAGCATTAATTGGGATGAAAACCACATTTAAGTAAAATGGAATCCGTATGCTACCATTGAATCAAAAACTAAAGACGCGGGAGGGCGGGATCAGTGTTACAGTAACATTAACCCTTTGAGCGCCCGAGAGGTATACATCACATTATGATGGATACCTCTGTGGCACTGAAAGGTTTAATATTCTTGATTATCTGTTTTGATTAACATCCCTCAAAAGACTGCGCTGGTGAACATTAAAGGACAAAGATGAATGTGCTTTTGGACTTGTCTAAACAACAGATGGTGAACGTTTTATTATTTAAGATCTGCGAACAAACATCCCGTCCGTGTGGAAAACAGAATTACACATGGTCTGTCTGGTTTGCCATATGATTTTCTCTTTATAGGAAAGAGTAAGGTTTTACTTTTAAATTTAGCACTATATATTTATTTTACCCGTAGACTGTTTCTTTATTAAAGGGATAGTAATGTCAGAAAAAAGTATTAACTACATGGTAGATACAATTAAAAGAGAGTACTTGCAGTTATTTGTATCTCTCAAACCGTTATGGTTTGAGAGATATAGGAAAATAAAGTTTCCTCCCCTTTCTGCTTGACAAGCAGTAAAGCTGTGAGAAGCAGATTCTGGTCGCTTGACCAGATGCGGCTCTTCAGCAGCGCCGATATAACAATATCTAAAGATAAATACTTAATTTGGAAAGGTCTACAAAGTGTGCCTGGCTTGCAAGCACACTTTGTAGACAGTTCCGATGAAGTATTTATTTCTAAATAGCATGATTTCAGCTCTGCTGAAGAGCCTCTGTCTGGTCAAATGACTGGAATCTGCAGCTGTCAGCTAGATGGCAGACTTGAGTTAAACAGCCAGGAAAAGGTAACTTTAGCAAGTTCTATCTCTCAAACCAAAAATGTTTGAGAGATAAGACTTACATTGATGTTAATCTTTTTTTAATGTCTACAATATTAAAATTAACCATTACTATCCCTTTAAAGTAATTGGACCTTTAAACAGACAGGAAGTGATGTCAGCATGACAGGAAGTGATGTCAGCATGGCAGTGAGTGCTCCGGGCTGTGTGTAGGAGAGTTCACTCACTGTGATCCATGGCATCACAATGAGAAAGTGAAGGGGGCAGCTTATTAGTACTGACAGTGTTCTCCTGTGCATGTAAGTGAGGGAAACTGGATGTCCTCTTGCTACTGGGAACCACGTTATTTGGTTTCCAGTAATAATATGTAAATCAGCGACCTCAGTGTGAGCCCTGTGACCAGCAGGAACAGGGTTCACATTTAAATGGACAGGGGCATGCTTCTATGGAGGACATATATGGAGTAAGCAGCCTGTTGCTGACAGCCTGTACTTCCTCATAAAAATGTGTGAAAAGAATACCCCCCATACTTTATATACTGTAAAATCTCGCGTATAATATGCACAATTTTGCCCCTCTTCACCTTATGTGATGTGGGGGGGGGGGGGTGTATTATACACGAGACATTTTTATTAAAAAAAAAAAACGTCAAGTTTCCCTTCTTCGCCGCTTACTCATGGCTGATGTATCCGATGTATTGGATACCCCTGTGGAACTCAAAGGGTTAAAGTGGAACTATCACCCTAATTAAAGTCCACCCCCCTCCAATAATTAGGCATATGTCGATATGCTTATAAATAGTGCTATTGAGGAGCATAAGTACCGCGTTATGAAGAAATCCTACTTCTGAGAGTGACAGCCAGGCATCTTGCTTTAGAGCAGTGTTTCTCTACTCCTGTCCTCAGGACCCACTAACAGGCCAGGATTTGATGATTTCCTTGTTAGAGCACAGGTGAGTTAATCAGTGTGAATGAGCCTCTGATCACATGATTTCCTTGTTAGAGCACAGGTGAGTTAATCAGTGTGAATGAGCCTCTGATCACATGATTTCCTTGTTACAGCACAGGTGAGTTAATCAGTGTGAATGAGCCTCTGATCACATGATTTCCTTGTTAGAGCACAGGTGAGTTAATCAGTGTGAATGAGCCTCTGATCACATGATTTCCTTGTTAGAGCACAGGTGAGTTAATCAGTGTGAATGCGCCTCTGATCACATGATTTCCTTGTTAGAGCACAGGTGAGTTAATCAATGTGAATGAGCCTCTGATCACATGATTTCCTTGTTAGAACACATGTGAGTTAATCAGTGTGACTGAGCCTCTGATCACATGATTTCCTTGTTAGAGCACAGGTGAGTTAATCAGTGTGAATGAGCCTCTGATCACATGATTTCCTTGTTAGAGCACAGGTGAGTTAATCAATGTGACTGAGCCTCTGATCACATGATTTCCTTGTTAGATCACAGGTGAGTTAATCAGTGTGAATGAGCCTCTGATCACATGATTTACTTGTTAGAACACAGGTGAGTTAATCAGTGTGAATGAGCCTCTGACCACCACACCTGTGTTCTAGCAGAGAAATCCCTAAGTCCTGGCCTATTAGTGGGTCCTGAGGACAGGAGTTGAGAACCACTTTAGAGGCATCTGCGCACCTGCACCATCAGTCACTTCCTGTTACCTTAAGGTACCATGAAGGAGACCGGGAAGGACAGTGCAGGCATGCAGATGTCTCTAAGCTGAGATGTCTGCGCGCAAGTCTGGGCCGCCAGTCTCAGAAGAAGGCGGCTTTCTTCATAATTCGGTATTTGTAAGCGATAATAGTGCTGTGTTAAATCTAAAAGAAATTTATTATGATCATTTGTGATATACCATCAAGCAGTCACCTTGCTCACAAGGCTAAGCTGTGAATAGCCGTTCAGGCCCCAGCACACTAGTGACTTCATAGCCTAGCAACTGTTCCAATCAATCACAATGTATATGTAAGCATAGCACGTGGATCATTTAGATAAATGACATATTCATGAAGCCCACAGTGTACGTCCATGTTTGAACATATACGAACTACAAACTGATGACTTGGGTATGTTACAAGGTATATATGTTCAGTCATTGGGCCTGGTAGCTTAAAGTGGAACTACCATGTCACAAAATGTTTGGCTTAACCAAGTCCCCTTCTGGCGACTAGCTGCTTAGTAGCGCTAGTCGCCAAAATTATTACCTGATTTAATAGATATACGCTTTATTCCCCAGCCGTCAGTAGCACGGACAGCAGGCATCTTAACAGAATGACATCCGCGCACCTGCGCTGTCAGTCCCAGCCGGGTCTAGGAGGCGTTGCTTGGAGCTCGCTCCGGCTGGGACTAACAGCGCAGGCGCGCGGACATCATTCTGGCAAGATGTCTACGCTCCGTGCTACTGACAGCTGGGGAATAAAGCGTATATCTATTAAATCAGGTAATAATTCTGGCGACTAGCGCTACTAAGCAGCTAGTCGCCAGAAGGGGACTTAGTTAAGCTAAAGATTTTGTGACATGGTAGTTCCGCTTTAAGACAGGCAGACAGAGCTAGAACATCAAATGCTGTCTGCCATGCCAACAGAACATCATTAACCACTGCGATGCTGTAATATCCTATAACATCCTGTAAGATCATGTAAGAACTGGTCATCCTGTAATGAATTAAATCTCCTCTACAAAACCATCGTCAAGACTCTCTCCAACTCTGTCAATGAAGGAATTTTAACCCTTCAGATACGCAGTCTAACACACTGTTTCTAAGAATATCGCCATTTGCCTAATTATTAGAGGAAGACTTAATTCAGGGTGATAGCGCCGCTTTAAATGTATTTTTATTGCTGTGGGTGTAGCTTGGCGAAACACAGATCTGGAATCCCTTACTTGTAAAACAGAGCAGTGTGCAATGCCTACCTTCACAATGCGTCACACACACACTAATCTGCTCCTTAAAGGGTTAAAAACCACAGCAGAAACCCCTAATGGCCAATATAATTTAATTCTGCATCGATTGTTTCCTCCAAAATGTATCTTCGGTTAGTACTGGACAATGTGTCCATGGAAACAAACAAAAAAAACTGACCGCACCAACAAGGGCAGGTTTACTGCTCTATAGACGTACAGGATACATCGCGGGCCATAGTCTGAGGCATTTCACATAGTGAAACCTACTCTTAAACGAAGACCAACTATACACAAATAGGCGGCGCTATCTGTTTTGGAAGGAGAGAAAACCTCAGCACACTAAGCTGTCCGACTCGAACCTCCACTCTCAAGTTCAAAATACAAAAATATATAAACATCTAGTCTGGCGCTACAGTGGTGGGTTGGGAATTAAAGTGATAGTAATTTTTCACAAAAACAGCAGCTCCAATTAATCTTCATAGTATTTGGTCCATGGAAAGTGTTATATCAATACTGTCAGAGCTGTAGTTCAAGAGTAATTGAATGATAAAGTTTCCTCTCCCGCCCCTTTTACCTAGTGTAAGCCATCTCTTCTCAGATGTGGAATGCAGTCCATAGACCAGACAGATAACAGAAGGGGACAATCTTCTTCCTATGAGAACAATGAAAGCCCTGCCCCCCTTGACAAGTTTTTCCCTTATCTTAATTGAAGATTGTCCCTCTCTGCAGTCTACCTGGGCACCTCCCTTCTGATCTGGCTGAGCAGTGTTACATCAGTAAAAGGGGGGTCGGGAGGGGGATATTTTATCATTCAATTACTCTTGAACTACAATTCTGACAGAATTGAAATAACACTCTCCAAAGTCCAAATACTATGATGATTAATTAGAGCTGCTTTTATTATGAAACATTACTATCCCTTTAACACACCCATATATAGGACAATATCACTCATATATAAAATAATATCTCATAAAAAGATAATGATAAAATCAGTTTTAATTGGAATTGGTAGTAATTCTACACAATAAACATCTCAATAGCATAATAATTGAGAGCCTCTTCAGACTTCAGGATGTTAAAGTGCCAGGATATAAAAATGCAGCATCAAATTCACTATTAAAGATAAGACAGCACACATTTTATTGTTAATAGTGGATTTGATGCTGTATTTTTATATTCCGGCACTTGAAGACCATAAAGTGTTTGCCTCACACCCTTTTGAGCGCCTGACGGGTATGCAAAAGTACTGCAAATCAATAGCACTCAGGAGGGGAATGCAACCCATTGCGAAGCAAAGAACTGCACGCCCCTCCCGTCCTTAAAGGGTTAATTAAAATTAACTCTACTCACCCCCCTACATCGCTCACATCCTATTGGTTAGACCTTTGAATGGCAGTGGGATACGAATACCCTGTGGCACACAATGTGTTTTGTAAATATTCAGTTTAACCCTTTGAACGCCAAAGTAGTTCATAACTCATTGCTTCGCAATGCCTTGGGTACCCCTCTGGCATTCAAATGGTTAACCCTTTGAGTGCCAGAGTGGTACGGAATGCATTGCTTTGCAATGTCTTGGGTACCCCTCTTGCACCCAAAGGGTTAAGGGGTCTACGTCTATAGAAAGCAGCGGAGTCTACGGCTATGGCAGACATCATTCTTTTGTTGCAGGGATTTGGGACTCCACCCTTACAATCTAGGAGTCCTGCAAAAAGAAGCATGTCTCCCTCCGCGGATATGATATATATTTCTAATTAAATACATATTTTTGGGAAACAAAAAGACACAGAATTTAATCATAGTGGTCATTAGGATTTTCTGTGTATATTATGGCCAGTGATGGGTTATTTTTAGGAAGCGTTAGTGTCCCTTTAAAGACATAAGCTTGAACGACAGGATCTAAAGACAAGAAGCAGCTGTGTGTCAGGGTGGTGGCTTAACCCCTTAAGGATCAGTGGGATTTTACAACACGTAAGTTATACATCTCTCTGGCCCTCGAGGGGTTAATTAGATGTGCAGACTGGATGGTGTTACATTCCTGATCTCGTCTTGTTTGTTAAAGCGCTTGCAGTTCGATCATACTAACAAGCCCGGAGTCATCTACTCATGTTCAGGGAACGATTTCGCCAGTCGCTTCAGAAGCCAAACAAAATGCTGTCTGACATCCCTGCAGATGATTAAATTGCTCTGAATCTTGGCTTGCGTGAAGTTGGCTTTTCAATTACCATACAAATTATCAGGCGCCCTCAGCTACGCGTGTGTGAAAGACATGGCTCAGTTACTTTTCATCTGCAGCTCTCTAGCAAATGACATGCCACTTTAATATTAAAATCTCTTCCAGATAGGGAGGGTTACATATAAAGGACTGACCGAGCAAGTGGATGCTGGTTGAAAAAGCTTCTTTAATCAGTTCATTAGCAGAAGGTCAAAAAGGCATGGCATTTCTCCCGAACCAATAATGTTACTAGCACAAATTCATCAAGAGGTTAGAACTTATGGCAAAATTATGCACCTCTTGGATGATAGTTGACTGCAATTCATTGCTTTTTAATGTATTTGAGATGTTTCTATCATCCAGTGAATACAGTAATTGAAAAGGGTATCCTTTTGAAATGTTGCCCACTATTGGGCGACCTAATAAATGGCGCATTAACCATGTTGCCGGGATGAAAAGGGTGACATGAGAATCTTGCCCACATCAAAAGGATGAGATTCTCATGTTGCGGGGTTAAGAGTCGCTAATTTGAGAGCCGCATCAACATACCTTGCTAAAGCCACAACAGTTCTATGTGTACTCCTGCTCTCCTAATAAAAAAATAAAATAATAAAAAAAAAATCATATGATCATCTGCAAAGACACAGGCACACAATTCACCACTACAGCATGTGCTTATATTGACACAGTATATTTAACTACTGTAGGGGTGAATTGGGCTCCTGTGTCTTTGCAGATGGTCATATGATTTTTTTTATTATTATTATGAGGCGGACACTGAGGGGAAATAGATCGGGAATACACACACAACTGTTCTGGCTTCAGCAAGGTATGTTTATGAGAATGATGCAGGTGCTCAAATGAGAGGCCCTTATGCCTGCGATATGAGAATCTCGCCCTTTTGATATGGAGAAGAGCTTCTCATGTCGCTCTTTTGCATCCCGGCGACATGGTTACTGCACCGTCCAATGTGGGCTACATTTATACATGGTGAACCGTAATAAAGACCAGACTGAGTCAACATGTAATGTAAGATGAGCTGATCAACACAAAGAGCATTGGCCCGCTCATGCCCAAGTCACCATTAAAGTGATAGTCAACCTCCTTTATGACTTTACAAGTGCATATTATGTAACATCAAATTGCCTATACAAGTTTTTTTTTTTTTTTTTTAACCTTCGAGTACCAGAGAGGTATCAAGCACACTGCAGCACAATGCCCTGGATTCCTCTCTGTCGCGCAAATAGTTAAACTTTTATCTCCTAACAGTGAGCTCTCTGAATTCCTATTTCCTCAGATCTCTGTCAGGTATATTGATACAATGTTACACTGTCCCAGCAGCAATAACAGCTCTGTATAGCAGATATGCGTAAAATGACACCCTCCAGCTGCCGCTACACTACTATTCCCATTTTCCAGCCAATGGTTAATAGGGAATGATGGGAGTTGTCGTCTGGTAGCAGCTGTGGGGCGTCACATTGTCCACAAATACTGCATATGGTAGGGGAGAGGCTTTCCTGCTGCATAAGATTGTGAAATATCGTATCACTATCCTTGCTTCTACAATGCTTGACAGAAAGCTCTCTGAAATTCAATAAGCTCGATGTCAGGGACAAATAAGTGGGAGAAAAGTGGCAAAGAAAAATAAAATGAATAAAAAGTATAGACGATTTGACTTTACACATTATGTACTTTTATAACGGAAGCTGACGTCACTTTATTATTTATTTCAGCTCCAACATGTAGTTTTTTGGGTGCAGTACCCCAACGGCCTGGAAAGTTACAGTAGCGCTGTTGCTGCTGCATCTTATGGGGTTTTCTGCTTATCAGACCGGAGCTGTCTATAGCAACAGCGCCACCACAACATTTCAGGCCATGGGGTTACTATACCTCCCCAAGTGTGAGCTGCAATCATTTTTGAATAAAACATCTCTCAGCTGTGGATTTTACCCTTTAACCCTTTGAGTGACTGAAGGGAGATCAACTCATTGAAATGGAAGGCGTTGGACACCCCTATGGCACTCAAAGTGTTAAAGCTTTTAACCCCTTAAAGCGGAACTATCACCAAAATTAAAGTTACCCCCAAATCATTAACGTATCCATACTAGTTTTGTCCAGAATTAGTTTGGCATTTTTGAGAAATGCAACTCGTTCTGAGACGAACAAGCAGACATCAGCTCAGACATCTTGCCAAAGAGACATCTGTGTTCCTGCTCTGTCCACCCTGATCTCCTCTAGGATTGGTGAGGAGTTGCTGCATTGCACCTTAAAGGAGCAGTATACTTTTTTTTATGAAAACACATATTTTACAGAGCATTTCCTGCTGAATAAAACAAGGCCACTCCCATCGCTGTCAGATGTTTTATTCAAAATTTATAGTAGTTAAAATAATCAGGAAGTGAATTTATTGTGTTTACTTCCTGATATTTCTGACTGACAGGAAGTGAATTTACTGTGTTTACTTCCTGATAGTTCTAACTGACAGGAAGTGACTCAGCAGTTTCTATCACATTGTATGGAGAACTGTATGTCTCTGACTTTTCTGACTTTCCTCTCCATTAGTATCTAACAGGAAATCTAATTAGAATTTGACCACTAGAGGGCACTGCTAATGTAAAAAAAAACATGGGTTTAAACTGTAATAACTCTGGAAATATAAATCTCTCGGCATTGAGAGTACCCTTATTTTACTCAATAGGAAAACCCCTACAATATATATGTTTTCATAAAAAAAGTTTACTGCTCCTTTAAGGTACAGGAAGTGACTGATGACACAGGCGCTCAGATGCTGGTACAGCAAGATGCCTGCCTGACCGTCTCAGAACGAGTTGGATTTCTCAATAACACCGGACTTATTCTGGATAATGCTAGTATGGATAGGCTTATTGTTATGTGCATAATTATTTGGGGGTAACTTTAATTTGGGCGATAGTTCCGCTTGAATGACCAATGATCGTATGGGTGGATTCCCCCCGGAGCGATGTAAGCACAAAATACTTGACGTGCCAGGACCATCACTGGTCCTTTAGGCAAGGAAGCCGGTGACAGTCTTGACACATCACATAAGCAAAAGTTCAGCTAATCCCAAGCCCTAATTCATTACATGTGTGTGTCAGAATCTAATTGTCCTGGTTTCACGGGAAGGAATTAATATTACACGGACATGTGATGGGAAAGGAGAATTGTTTTAGCTCTGGATTCGCGGCACTCAGAGAGGGAAGGGTGCCGGCTTCTCTCCCTGTATACAGTTACAGCAGTCGTTAAGGTAATTACGGCACTTACCCTATACATGGAGAGATCGATGCGCAGGGAATTATGCAGCTGGTCCAACAGCTTGACGAATCTCTCTTTCTGTGTGGGGGAAAAAAAGAGAGATTAAAATAGAAGTTGAAGATCTGCTCTGTAACCCTTTAGGAATCAGAGGGGGGGAGAGATACGCTTTGCAAAGGAATGTTTAGCAAAACCCTCTGGTCCTTAAAGAGATGGAAATGTTTTTAACCCTTTGAGTGCTAGAGATGAATCTTGAAATACGTTGGATACCTCCCTGACATGCAAACGCTTAACCCTTTGAGTGCTAGAGGGGGTACGCAACGCATTGCTTTTGAAATGCATTGCTTACCTCTCTGGCACTCAAAGGGTTAAAGAAGCATGTAACCTTTATTGTGGAAAAAGTATAAATAGATATGTTATATGTATCCAGCTAAATAAGGGAGATTTTTCATTCAAATTTTATTATGGCTTAAGCTTTTAAATCAGCAACACCAACTGGTGTCCAGAAGGCTAAGTTTATTTTATACTGCACTTTATGGGATAGCTTGAGTCACTGACTGTGGTTCTTTATAGTAACAGCACCACCTGTTGTCCACATTAGAAAATTGAGGTTTAAAGTAGAACTTTCACCTTAATTTTTTCATATGCTAATGTATGCTAATTGTGGCAACGTGCAGTGTCAGTGACATTTTCATATGCTAATTGAGCTAATCAATGACATTACATATGCTAATTAAGGTATCAGTGACATTCCATATGCTAATTAAGATTTGTGCTGTACCAGGACATTTTTAACTTTCACGTTTCCCAGAATGAAAAGTGCAAATATCCCCTAAACTATAAGTCGGCTGATCTTTTGGATAACACGGCACATAGGCAGTTTTTACGTATGCAAACTCGAATTAAGGTGAAAGTACCACTTTAAATTTAAAGGAGCAGTAAACTTTTTTTTATGAAAACACATTTTACAGACCATTTCCTGCTGAATAAAACAAGGAAACTCCCATCGCTGTCAGATGTTTTATTCAAAATTTATAGCAGTTTAAATAATCAGGAAGTCGATTTACTGTGTTTACTTCCTGATATTTCTAACTGACAGGAAGAGAATTTACTGTGTTTACTTCCTGATAGTTCTAACTGACAGGAAGTCACTCAGCAGTTTCTATCACATTCTATGGAGAATTGTATGTCACTGACTTTCCTCTCCATTAGAATCTAACAGGAAATCTAATTAGAATTTGACCTCTAGAGGGCACTGCTAATGTAAAAAAACATGGATTTAAACTGTAATAACTCTGGAAATATAAATCTCTCGACAGTGGGAGTACCCTTATTTTACTCAATAGGAAAATCCCTACAAAATATATTTTTTCATAAAAAAGTTTACTGCTCCTTTAAATGTAACATAGTTATAAAGCTTTTTCTGCTAAGTAAGGTGATGGCACTTATTACAGCTCAAAGCTACTTTGTTTTTTACATAAAACCGCAACAGTTCCAAATGGTGCAACAAATATCAAATGTATACATATGTACAAATACATTAGGGCTTTTTCTACAGAATAAAACAAGGCCTTTTCACTGGTAGGAAATCATTTATTCATAAGGTAAAAGATCAAATTTGATTTTTTGGCTTACTTTTCTATTTAAATGTGACCTCTAGATGGCGCTGTTTCATTAGTACCTATGAAGACTTTTCGTCATCAACTGTAAAGCAGTGCAAACACTGAAACATACAGGAATTATCCTTTTTGTTTTCTTCTAATTAATAATCTCCAGGAAGATGGATTTACAGTATTATCAACAGGACCAACTTGATGTCAAGAAGGAATTTCTTTTTACAATGCATACTAAGTGGTGTGTACAATGACATCTGGTGGCCACAACAAAAAACTACAGTCCTTTGAGGGGAAATAAAAAGTTTGAGCTGCAATAACTATTGATACAGCATCTCCCAGCAGTGTGAGTACCTTTGTTTTCCCGAACGGGGAAAGCCTCACAATATTTATTTTTATCATAAATAAACGTTACTGGTCCTTTAAAAAAAAGGGCACGATGGAGACTTACCCCAAAGTTGGAGGCTGAGAAGCGGTCGGAGGCAGACACGTTGGTGGAGGCTGTGGTGTGTGCATAGTAGGCATTGATATTGGCGAGTAAAGTGCTCATGACGGCGGGAACCCCCGGGCACATGTACTTGGAGGATAGACAAGCAAAGTGTCTGCAGGAACAAGAGAATACACATCAGGGAAAAGCAACACACAACTACAGGTTCTCCTGGGAAAGGCACCCAAGGAGCACTTAGCCCTGCCCAGAGCAACATCACCACCACTGACATGACCCCACCCCCAGCCCTATCCACTGTGGCCTAGCACAGAAAACAAAATAACCCCTTGGCTACTAGAGGACAGGAGCCGGGAAAAGGGAATGTAAAATAGTAAATTCATGTCATAATTCATGAGTACAGTAGGAGCCTGGTACAGTGGAACTGGGATGACTTTGGCCACACAGAAAACCCAGAATATTATGTGGTCAGCACAGCTAAGGCACTGCCGTAAAAATGTAGAAACATAGAATTTGATGGCAGATAAGAATAATTCGGCCCATCTAATCCGCCCATTTTCCTACTGTAAAAACCTCAAATCTTAATTGGTCCTTGGTCTTGTCTTATGTTAGGACAGCCTTATGTCTATCCCATGCATGCTTACATCCCCTAACTGTATTAACCTCTACCATTTCTGCTGGTAGGTTATTCAACTTATCTACTACCCTCTCAGTGAAGTAAAACTTTCTTACATTACATCTAAACCTGTGTCCCTCTAGTTTTAGACTACGGCCTCTTGTCCTAACATTTTTACTCCTATGAAATGTAATTCCCTCCTGCACTTTGTTCAATCCCTTCATGTATTTGACTGTGTCTATCATATCCCCTCTCTCTCTCTTATCTCCTCCAAGCTATACATGTTCAGATCCTTTAGTCTATATCCTGATATGTCTTTTCCTGTAAACCAGTCACCATTTTAGTAGCCCTTCTCTGAATTTTCTCTAGAGTATCTATATCCTTCTGGAGATGGGGTCTCCTGTACTGTACACAATACTCTAGAGTATCTATATCCTTCTGGAGATGGGGTCTCCTGTACTGTACACAATTCTCTAGAGTATCTATATCCTTCTGGAGATGGGGTCTCCTGTACTGTACACAATAATCTAGGTGAGTTAACATAGTACCGTAGTTCACGAGGCTGAAAAAAGACATGCACCCATCAAGTCCAGCCCATGTCAAATGACTCCTGTTGATCCAGAGAAAGGCAACCACCACCCCCATTGAAGTGACCTTGTTTTATTCAGCAGGAAATGCCCTATAAAACATGTGTTTTCATAAAAAAAGCTTACTGCTCCTTTAATTCTATATTTTGCCTTTGGATTTTTATGTCCCAAGTACATTATTTTACATGTATCAATAATAAACTGCAGCTGCCACACTCTTATCCATTCTTCTAATTTACCTAAATCATTTCACTTATTCCCCCAGGAATGTCTACCCTGTCGCAATTTCTTGTATCATCTGAACAAAGGCATACCTTACTTTGAAGATCTTTTGCAATATCAGTAATAAAATATTAAAAAGAATGGGCCCCAGTACAGATCCCTGAGGTACCCCACTAGTAACACTCCTTTCGTCCGAATATTCTCCATTGACTACCACCTTCTGTCTCCTGTCACTCATCCATTGCCTTATCTATTTAACTATTTTTACATCCAGACCAAAAAACTGCAATTTATTAATGAGTCTTCTATGAGGAACAGTGCGAAATGTGTTACTGAAATCCAGATAAGCTATATCTAATGCTTTGCCATCATCTATTATTTTAGTTACCCAGTCAAAACAATCTAGTTTTGTTCCGTAGTTTGACAAGATCTCCCTGCTGTGAACCCATGCTGTTTGTGATCTTGCAAGCCATTTAAATTCAGATATTTAACAATTCTTTCCTTAAAAATGGTTTCCATTAATTTTCCCACTACTGATGTAAGACTTTCTGGTCTGTAGTTGCAGTACTATATTTGCTGGTAGGCTATTACACTTATCTACCAATTTGGCGGGTAGGCTATTACACTTATCTACTACCCTCTCAGTGAAGTAAAACTTTCTTACATTGCGTCTAAACCTGTGTCCTCTAGTTTTGGGTTATGGCCTCTTGTCCTAACATTTTTACTCCTTTGAAATGTACTTCCATCCTGCACTTTGTTGAATCTATTCATGTATTTGAATGTTTCAATCATATCCCCTCTCTCTTCTCTCCTCCAAGCTATACATGTTCAGATTCTTTAAATCCTGATATTTTTCATCCTGTAAACCATTCTCCATTTTAGTAGCCATTCTTAGAAATTACTCCAAAATATCTACATACTTCTAGTTTGACAAGATCTCCCTGCCGTAAGCCTGTGATGCTTAGGATCTTGCAAGCCATTTAAATGACTCTGTATGGCCTGGGAGGTCTAAGAACGCCCCCTTCTAGCTCTTACTGGATTAAAACTTTGATCATTCACCAGCAGCCAGAGTATGATGGGAATTGTAGCCAAGGACTACGCTGCCTACTCGGCCTAATGCAAATTCAAGTCCTGCACATTATTGTACAGGGATGAACTAACAAAAATGATATTAAAGACAATGACAAAGCTTTATTCCTAACAAAATAGCATTAAAGGGATAGTAATACTTAGTTTTATCTTTATTTTATTTAGTAGGAATTAAAAAAACATGAAGAATGATATACGTCTTATCTCGCAAACCTTTATGGTTTGAGAGATATTCACAAGCAAAGTTTCCCCTCCTGCCCCTTTTACCTAGTGTAAGCCATCTCTTCTCAGATGTGGAATGCAGTCCATAGACCAGACAGATAACAGCAGGGGACAATCTTCTTCCTATGAGAACAATGAAAGCCCTGCCCCCCTTGACAAGCTTTTCAGGTTTTTCCCTTATCTTAATTGAAGATTGTCCCTCTCTGCAGTCTACCTGGGCACCTCCCTTCTGATCTGGCTGAGCAGTGTTACATCAGTAAAAGGGGTGGGAGGGGGATACTTTGTCATTGAATTACTCCTAAACTACAACTCTGACAGAATTGAAATAACACTCTCCAAAGTCCAAATACTATGATGATTAATTAGAGCTGATTTTATTATGAAACATTACTATCCCTTTAAAGGAACACTAATACATAAACATGACATTGTTTCATGTAACTTTAGTATAACATACTGCTAGCTTATGTAAAATTAATTATTCATGGTTACATCCCTAAAATATAATCATAAACTTGCTTTTTACCACATGTAAACTTTCCTATTCAGAGAACATTTAAAGGGATAGTAACACCTCAATTAAAGTTTAACTCCTAGTATTATAGCCAATTATTTTTAACATGTCGCGCTATATAGAGTCACTTACAGTTCTATAGTTCAAACGCTATTCAAGACGAAAGGATCCCCCTCCCGCCCCTTTCCCTGTGTCCAGGGGAGGGCTGGATACTTGTGGCCTGGGGGGGCAAATTCAATCAAATGGCCCATTTCTACTATCTTTCCAGCCCACTGTCCCAGCCCACCCCATTTTGTTAATCTTAAAATTGGAAATAATGTTGTGAAGTAAAGAGAGTGATACCACGTAGCTTACAAGTGAAATTGGGCTACACTCGTGATCCGACAGAGCTTACAGGTGAGATGGAACTACACTCATGATACCACAGAGCTTACAATGTAAGTAAAGCAACACCAATGATACCATAGAGCTTACAATGGATAATGAGTTATGATACTAGTGTAGCTCCGTTGTATTGTATCTCTGTGGTATCACTTGTGTAAATACATTTCAATTGTAAGCTCTGTGACATCATTAGTGTAGCTCCATTTACAGTAGCAAATGTGAGACTAAGTGAGCCAGTGGCCCTCTGGGCCAGAGATATGACTGGCCCAGGAGGCAATTGCCCCTCTGCCCCCCAGGCCAGCCCTCCCCTGCCTGTGTCACTCCGCCTCTCTATCTGTCCGGATGTAGAGCGGCGAGGGACAATCTTCAGCAAAAGGAAAATCCTGCCCTCCCTCATCAAGGGGGCCGGGTTTTTCTGATGTAGTGGAATTAGCCCCCCTATAACTTTTATATGTTTTATTTGCTTTCTACCCATAACCCTACAGTATTCTGCATGAAGCTATTCTTACGTGGCACACAAAGGGTTACTATATACAAGTATTTTTCTAGACATGGCAGAGACTGGTAGACTGGTATCTGGACAGACTTATTGTAACACAATCGTCTGCCCTACCTGATAATTGCCACACATCTCCTGTAGCTCCTAGAAAGGGGACGTAGATGGTCAGACAGTTGTCCTATTTACCCCTGGGCCTCTAAAAAGCAGAAGTATACCGTTGGCTTCTTCTACCTAAGACCCCTAGTAACAAGCCCAATAGCCAACTGCTATATCTATCCCCAAATATGGCCTTTCCGTGCACGAGCCAAATGCATGTTCCTCACCTCCTTGGCTCATGCTACGAGAAAAGGTATATATTGAGTGACAGGATCCCAATACGTCAGTAGCGGACAGAGAGGTAACCAAAGGCAAAGTTCTCCCCTCCCTCCCCCTTCACTGAAGTCAGCATTGTACTGACTGCGGGGATATCCGGTCTGACTTTCATCAGGCGGCTCTGCAGCAGAGCTGAGATCGCGTTAGTGACAATTAATTATTTCACTGAAACTGTCTTCTACGTGTGCTTGCAAACCAAGCACATGTAGAAAACCGTTTCAGTGAAATAATTATTTTTCACTAACAGGACCTCGGCTCAGCTGCAGAGCCGCCAGCCTGTCATACGACAGACTTCCCCTGCAGTCAGTACAACGCTAACTTCAGTGAAGGGGGGGGGGGGGGCTTTGCCTTCAGTTATCTCTCAAACTATAAAGGTTTGAGAAATGAACCTGGGGGCTATTACATTATTTTACAAATATGTACAATATGGGGGATAGTAATAAAGAAGTATTACTATCCCTTTAAACAAGGGATCTTAAAGGAAAAGTAGAGGGGGGATCCTTTCAGATTGAATAGCGCTTGAACTACAAAACTGTAAGTATTTAAATATAGCGCTGTGTGTTAAAAAAAAAAAATGTAAATAATACTTGGAGCTAAACTTTAATTGAGGTATTACTATCCCTTTAATTTTGTTTGTAAAAGGGTTAAAGGCATAAGATGACCATGTGGAGTGACCAGAGTACGTGTCCAGTGGTTCTCCTAGCCAAAGTCATGTCCACCTCCACAGAAATGACATACCGGGCAGGCGGAAGATTTTATCTCTTGAAAAAAGGCATAACAGCAAAATTCAAAAGGGCCATTAGGATTATTTTGCATACGATATGTTAAATGGTGGGTTGTTATTAAGAGGGGATACTTCTCCGGTAATTGTAACAGTGTGCAGGGGAAATACAACATTATGGATAGAAGTAAGTAGCACCAGACCATCCTGGCGGCCATATTGTCTAGGAAAAGTCAACAGGTAAAATAAGCCGTATTTATTAAGAGCAAAGAGGAACGATATGGGGGCAAACCAACAGCCCCATACAGGAAAAAAAAAGCTCTTGCTGATTTAAATGGAGATTTTAACCCCTTAGACACATTCAAGGAGTTAAAAGCCGGCAACCTGTGGTAAAGTTGGTTTGCTATAGAATTGTTTCTCTTTAAATTGCTTAACGTGGCCCTATATATATCTGGTCCTTATTAAATATTTCATTCTTAGCACCTATTGAGACAGGTGATTGGACAGTGGCGGTGATGAGGTCACATTCCATTCGCTTGATCAACTTCCGTGGTGACTTGATACAGGGTAACATTTTAAACAAATACATTTCATGGACAAGATGACTTCTACTGTGGCTCAGACAAGCTGGACCCATGGGTGTCCTGGGGGGGGAGGGGACACTTGCCCCCCCCCACACTTGTCCCCTCCATATAAACATAGGAGCTTGGTGGGTTGGCCTGGGGGTGATATTTTGGCTTTACTTCCTCCCCCCTCCACGGAAACATTTTTATGGTCACCCCTGGTTGGACCACTTCTGCTGAGAGCCATCTAAATTCCATCATCACCCGGCCAAGTTCTACTGTAAACTAGACAACTTACACAATCATCCAATCAAGTTGTACCTTCAGCCAAACCTGTTTGCTATGAACACAACTTGTACCATGTGCCAACCAACTTGTACCGTGTGTGAATCACCTTGTACTGTGGGTGAATCCGGATGTACCACGAAATCATGAGTCAACTTGTATCATGAACCAGACAAATTCTACCATAAGTTAGACAACTTCCCCCGTTACCCTGACAAACTTTAAACCTTTGAGTGCTAGAGTGGAATCAAACACATACATTTGTTACCTCTCTGGCACTCAAAGGGTTAACTTTAAGACAAACGCCAATGCAATACAAACTTAAACTATAAGACAGACAATAAGAAATTGCCACCAAAAGAAAGGCAGACTTCCATCATAAGACAGACAGCTATTGCCGTAGAACAGACACATTTCCAAAGTCAGAAATGCAAAGGCCAAGAGAGCGTGACAATTTCTTTTTAGAATACTCAAACAACTTTTACAGAAAGCAATTGTAATTATATTGTCATTTCTAACCTTCGCTATCCATTTAGAGCTTTAATATCCTTCTCTCTAAGCTTAGGACTGGAGAGTCTAAAAGATAAGTGCATTGCCTGGTAAACAGACGTATTTGCAGCAGGAAAGAAAGTTAATTTGTATGGAGATAACCAAGGAGGCAGATTGGAATCATTTGTAGGTCAGTCTAATTCTGTAAAAGTAATAACATTTCAATTCTTCAAAAAACAAAAAAAACAATCCAAACAATCCACTTTGGACACTGAATGAAGTTAATGGAATAGCTGTCGGTATCTTATAAAAAAGAAAGAAAAAAGTCCTAATTAAACCTCCTTAGTTAAGGACCAAATTACATCTCTATGTTGAAGTAGAAGCAAACAATAGTAATTAAGACAAAAACAAACACCGAACGCTAACGAATGCAGATAAACAAGGAGCTTTATAGCTTGTTCCAGTTTAGACAAATTGAAACTCAATTCTAAAATAGCTAGAGAGTGCAATTCTATTAATTAATTGGGGCTGCTGTTTTTGTGAAACATTACTATCACTTTAAAGGGATAGTAATACTTCGTTTTAACTTTATTTTATTTTGTAGGCATTAAAAAAACATGAAGAATGATATAAGTCTTATCTCTCAAACCTTTATGGTTTAAGAGATATTCTCAAGCAAAGTGTCCCCCTCCTGCCCCTTTTACTGATGTAACACTGTTCAGCCAGATCAGAAGGGAGATGCCCAGGTAGATTGCAGAGAGGGACAATCTTCAATTAAGATAAGGGAAAAACTTGAAAAGCTTGTCAAGGGGGGCAGGGCTTTCATTGTTCTCATAGGAAGAAGATTGTCCCCTTCTGTTATCTGTCTGGTCTATGGACTGGATTCCACATCTGAGAAGAGATGGCTTACACTAGGTAAAAGGGGCGGGAGGGGAAACTTTGCTTGTGAATATCTTATAAACCATAAAGGTTTGAGATATAAGACTTATATCATTCTTCATGTTTTTTTAATGGCTACAAAATAAAATAAAGTTAAAACGAAGTATTACTATCCCTTTAAAAGGTCTCACTACAGATTTAAAAGGTCTCAGTTGTATCAGATTGGATAAAACCAGTCCGATAGAAGTGAGACCTTTTAAATGTGTGTGTTTGCAGTGAGATGCGTAGATGTGAAAGTAGCATTTCTTTTTCGACAACTTTTTTGGTTGGAAAAGGATTCCAGTATTATGACCGAACAGAGACGGTAGGAATTTCTCTGCATGCACTGTGTGTGTATATCTATTCTGTATGACACAGCCACATAACAAGAAATGTGTGAGATAAAAGGCAATTAACAAAGGAAGACAGACGATTATAACCCTTAAAAGTGTAGGAAAATTGCAAAGAAATCCAAGGTGTCGGTGAGTACAGTTTCCTACACCATCAAAAGGCACTTGGAAAGTGGAGGAAGCTCTGAAAAGAAGGTCTGGCAGACCCAAAGCCACTACAGAATCAGATGACAAGTTTCTGAGATCAACACGAGGCTCAAAGCACAAGAGCTTCAAGCACAGCTTAATACCGATCGGAGTAAGAAAGCGTCAGTTTCAACTGTGAAAAGAAGACTTCGAGCTGTATGTCTGAATGGTCGCGTGGTGGTAAGAAAGCCATGGCTAAGATGGGATAGTAAGAAAAAGGAGCTTGCCTGGGCCATGAAGCACCATCAGTGGACTACTGAAGACTGGAAGAAAGTCTTATGGACCGATGAATCAAAATTTGAGATGTTTGGTTCATCACGCAGGGTTTTTGTACACCGACGAGTAAGATAAAGGATGGTTCCTCAGTGTGTGGCACAAACTATCAAACATGGAGGAGGAAGAGTGATGGAATGGGGCTCTTTTGCTGGATCCAGAGTCGGATCTAGCTGGTCAGGGGTTGATCCTACAGCAAGATAAAGACCCAAAACATACCTCCAGGCTGTGTCAGAACTACCGTACAAGAAAAGAACAAGACGGCAGGCTTCAAATCATCACCAGAACAGTCTGTTCTAAAACTTTGGACCAGTAGTGTGTATATTTTATATTATATATACACACATATATATATAAAATACAAATAGAAAAGGGCAGCACCCGTGGGTCTTTTTACTGAATCTTAACGCAATTCATTAGTACAAAATATAACTAGAAAGATCCTTAACCCCTTAAGGACTGGCTGCGCACGCGGCCATCACTTAAGGACCAGGGACCATTCCCCCCCCGAATCCGATTCCGGACTCCCAGAACGGCGTGCGGGTCTTTAAGGGGTTAATGTATTATATCACACTGTAGCACCATGAGGTTACACAGAGCACTATAGGTGTGAGGAAACGTACGCTGTGAGGAAAAAGAAGGAGGATGTGAGTCTTTGTTAGGTGAAAATGGTGTGTATGCCTATGCGTCTGTATGTATGTGTATGTCCTTGTGTGTGTGTGTGTGTGTGTGTGTGTGTGTGTGTGTGTGTGTGTGTGTGTGCGTGCAGCTTTGTGTCTGTGTATACATGTGTTTGTTTGTATGACTGTATCTGTGTGACTGTGTGTGTCCTTGTGCATGACTCTGTATCTATGTGTATGTGAATGTATAGGTGTGCATGCATGTATGTATGTCTATGTATATGTGTATGCTTTTTGTGTGTTTTTGTATTCAGTATATGTGTGTCTGTGTGGTTTGTATCAGTGTGTCTGTGTATCAGTGTATGTATTTATGTGTGTCTCTGTATGTTTTATGTGAATGTATAGTTGTGCTTGTGTGTGTCTGTATATTGTGTGTGTATGTCTCTCTGTGCTTATGTGTGTGTATGTCTATCTGTGCTTATGTGTGTGTGTGTCTGTCTGTGTGTGTGGTGTGTATGTCTATGTGTGTGGTGTGAATGTCTCTCTGTGCTTGTGTGTGTGTGTGTGTCTCTCTGTGCTTGCGTGTGTCTTTGTGCTTGTGTCTCTCTGTGTGGTGTGGTATATGCATGTCTCTCTATGGGTGTGTGCATGTCTCTGTGTGTCTGTGTGTGGCATATGCATGTCTCTCTATGGGTGTGTGCATGTCTCTGTCTGTGTGTGTGTGTGTATACATCTGTGTGTGGTGTGCATGTCTCTCTGTGTCTGTGTGTGGTATATGCATGTCTCTCTATGGGTATGTGCATGTCTCTCTATGTCTGTGTGTGGTATATGCATGTCTCTCTACGGGTATGTGCATGTCTCTCTCTATGTCTGTGTGTGGTATATGCATGTCTCTCTCTGTCTGCGTGTGGTGTGTGCATGTCTCTCTGTGGGTATGTGCATGTCTCTCTGTGTCTGTGTGTGGTGTGTGCATGTCTCTCTATGGGTGTGTGCATGTCTCTCTGTATCTGTGTGTGGTGTGTGCATGTCTCTCTATGGGTGTGTGCATGTCTCTCTATGTCTGCGTGTGGTGTGTGCATGTCTCTCTATGGGTGTGTGCATGTCTCTCTGTCTGTGTGTGGTATATGCATGTCTCTGTATGGGTGTGTGCATGTCTCTCTGTGTCTGCGTGTGGTGTGTGCATGTCTCTCTATGGGTGTGTGCATGTCTCTCTATGTCTGTGTGTGGTATATGCATGTCTCTCTCTGGGTATATGCATGTCTCTCTATGGGTGTGTGCATGTCTCTCTATGTCTGTGTGTGGTATATGCATGTCTCTCTGTGGGTGTGTGCATGTCTCTCTATGTCTGTGTGTGGTATATGCATGTCTCTCTATGGGTGTGTGCATGTCTCTCTATGTCTGTGTGTGGTATTTGCATGTCTCTCTATGGGTGTGTGCATGTCTCTCTGTGTCTGTGTGTGGTATGTGCATGTCTCTCTATGTCTGCGTGTGGTGTGTGCATGTCTCTCTATGGGTGTGTGCATGTCTCTCTATGTCTGCGTGTGGTATATGCATGTCTCTCTCTGGGTATATGCATGTCTCTCTATGGGTGTGTGCATGTCTCTCTGTGTCTGTGTGTGGTATATGCATGTCTCTCTCTGGGTGTGTGCATGTCTCTCTGTGTCTGTGTGTGGTATATGCATGTCTCTCTCTGGGTGTGTGCATGTCTCTCTATGTCTGTGTGTGGTATATGCATGTCTCTCTCTGGGTGTGTGCATGTCTCTCTATGTCTGTGTGTGGTATATGCATGTCTCTCTATGGGTGTGTGCATGTCTCTCTATGTCTGCGTGTGGTATATGCATGTCTCTCTATGGGTATGTGCATGTCTCTCTATGTCTGTGTGTGGTATATGCATGTCTCTCTCTGGGTGTGTGCATGTCTCTCTGTGTCTGTGTGTGGTATATGCATGTCTCTCTATGGGTATGTGCATGTCTCTCTCTGGGTGTGTGCATGTCTCTCTGTGTCTGTGTGTGGTATATGCATGTCTCTCTATGGGTATATGCATGTCTCTCTCTGGGTGTGTGCATGTCTCTCTGTGTCTGTGTGTGGTATATGCATGTCTCTCTCTGGGTATATGCATGTCTCTCTATGGGTGTGTGCATGTCTCTCTGTGTCTGTGTGTGGTATATGCATGTCTCTCTCTGGGTGTGTGCATGTCTCTCTGTGTCTGTGTGTGGTATATGCATGTCTCTCTATGGGTGTGTGCATGTCTCTCTATGTCTGTGTGTGGTATATGCATGTCTCTCTATGTCTGCGTGTGGTGTGTGCATGTCTCTCTATGGGTGTGTGCATGTCTCTCTATGTCTGTGTGTGGTATATGCATGTCTCTCTATGGGTGTGTGCATGTCTCTCTGTATCTGTGTGTGGTATATGCATGTCTCTCTATGGGTGTGTGCATGTCTCTCTATGTCTGTCTGTGGTATATGCATGTCTCTCTATGGGTGTGTGCATGTCTCTCTATGTCTGCGTGTGGTGTGTGCATGTCTCTCTATGGGTGTGTGCATGTCTCTCTATGTCTGTGTGTGGTATATGCATGTCTCTCTCTGGGTGTGTGCATGTCTCTCTGTGTCTGTGTGTGGTATATGCATGTCTCTCTCTGGGTGTGTGCATGTCTCTCTGTGTCTGTGTGTGGTATATGCATGTCTCTCTATGGGTGTGTGCATGTCTCTCTGTGTCTGTGTGTGGTATATGCATGTCTCTCTATGGGTGTGTGCATGTCTCTCTATGTCTGTGTGTGGTATATGCATGTCTCTCTATGGGTGTGTGCATGTCTCTCTATGTCTGTGTGTGGTGTGTGCATGTCTCTCTATGGGTGTGTGCATGTCTCTCTATGTCTGTGTGTGGTATTTGCATGTCTCTCTATGGGTGTGTGCATGTCTCTCTGTGTCTGTGTGTGGTATATGCATGTCTCTCTATGTCTGCGTGTGGTGTGTGCATGTCTCTCTATGGGTGTGTGCATGTCTCTCTATGGGTGTGTGCATGTCTCTCTGTGTCTGTGTGTGGTATATGCATGTCTCTCTATGTCTGTGTGTGGTATATGCATGTCTCTCTCTGGGTATATGCATGTCTCTCTATGGGTGTGTGCATGTCTCTCTGTGTCTGTGTGTGGTATATGCATGTCTCTCTCTGGGTGTGTGCATGTCTCTCTGTGTCTGTGTGTGGTATATGCATGTCTCTCTCTGGGTGTGTGCATGTCTCTCTGTGTCTGTGTGTGGTATATGCATGTCTCTCTCTGGGTGTGTGCATGTCTCTCTATGTCTGTGTGTGGTATATGCATGTCTCTCTCTGGGTGTGTGCATGTCTCTCTATGTCTGTGTGTGGTATATGCATGTCTCTCTATGGGTGTGTGCATGTCTCTCTATGTCTGCGTGTGGTATATGCATGTCTCTCTATGGGTATGTGCATGTCTCTCTATGTCTGTGTGTGGTATATGCATGTCTCTCTATGGGTGTGTGCATGTCTCTCTATGTCTGTGTGTGGTATATGCATGTCTCTCTATGGGTGTGTGCATGTCTCTCTGTGTCTGTGTGTGGTATATGCATGTCTCTCTATGGGTGTGTGCATGTCTCTCTATGTCTGTGTGTGGTATATGCATGTCTCTCTCTGGGTGTGTGCATGTCTCTCTGTGTCTGTGTGTGGTATATGCATGTCTCTCTATGGGTATATGCATGTCTCTCTCTGGGTGTGTGCATGTCTCTCTGTGTCTGTGTGTGGTATATGCATGTCTCTCTCTGGGTGTGTGCATGTCTCTCTGTGTCTGTGTGTGGTATATGCATGTCTCTCCCTGGGTGTGTGCATGTCTCTCTATGTCTGTGTGTGGTATATGCATGTCTCTCTCTGGGTGTGTGCATGTCTCTCTATGTCTGTGTGTGGTATATGCATGTCTCTCTGTGGGTGTGTGCATGTCTCTCTATGTCTGTGTGTGGTATATGCATGTCTCTATGTCTGTGTGTGGTGTGTGCATGTCTCTCTATGGGTGTGTGCATGTCTCTCTATGTCTGTGTGTGGTGTGTGCATGTCTCTCTATGGGTGTGTGCATGTCTCTCTATGTCTGTGTGTGGTATATGCATGTCTCTATGTCTGTGTGTGGTGTGTGCATGTCTCTCTATGGGTGTGTGCATGTCTCTCTATGTCTGCGTGTGGTATATGCATGTCTCTCTATGGGTGTGTGCATGTCTCTCTATGTCTGCGTGTGGTGTGTGCATGTCTCTCTATGGGTGTGTGCATGTCTCTCTATGTCTGTGTGTGGTATATGCATGTCTCTCTCTGGGTGTGTGCATGTCTCTCTGTGTCTGTGTGTGGTATATGCATGTCTCTCTCTGGGTGTGTGCATGTCTCTCTGTGTCTGTGTGTGGTATATGCATGTCCCTCTATGGGTGTGTGCATGTCTCTCTGTGTCTGTGTGTGGTATATGCATGTCTCTCTATGGGTGTGTGCATGTCTCTCTATGTCTGTGTGTGGTATATGCATGTCTCTCTATGGGTGTGTGCATGTCTCTCTATGTCTGTGTGTGGTATATGCATGTCTCTCTATGGGTGTGTGCATGTCTCTCTATGTCTGTGTGTGGTATTTGCATGTCTCTCTATGGGTGTGTGCATGTCTCTCTGTGTCTGTGTGTGATATGTGCATGTCTCTCTATGTCTGCGTGTGGTATATGCATGTCTCTCTCTGGGTGTGTGCATGTCTCTCTGTGTCTGTGTGTGGTATATGCATGTCTCTCTCTGGGTGTGTGCATGTCTCTCTGTGTCTGTGTGTGGTATATGCATGTCTCTCTCTGGGTGTGTGCATGTCTCTCTGTGTCTGTGTGTGGTATATGCATGTCTCTCTATGGGTGTGTGCATGTCTCTCTATGTCTGTGTGTGGTATATGCATGTCTCTCTCTGGGTATATGCATGTCTCTCTATGTCTGTGTGTGGTGTGTGCATGTCTCTCTATGGGTGTGTGCATGTCTCTCTGTGTCTGTGTGTGGTATATGCATGTCTCTCTATGGGTGTGTGCATGTCTCTCTGTGTCTGTGTGTGGTATATGCATGTCTCTCTATGGGTATGTGCATGTCTCTCTATGTCTGTGTGTGGTATATGCATGTCTCTCTATGGGTGTGTGCATGTCTCTCTATGTCTGCGTGTGGTGTGTGCATGTCTCTCTATGGGTGTGTGCATGTCTCTCTATGGGTGTGTGCATGTCTCTCTATGTCTGCGTGTGGTATATGCATGTCTCTCTATGGGTGTGTGCATGTCTCTCTGTGTCTGTGTGTGGTATATGCATGTCTCTCTATGGGTGTGTGCATGTCTCTCTCTGTGTCTGTGTGTGGTATATGCATGTCTCTCTATGGGTGTGTGCATGTCTCTCTGTGTCTGTGTGTGGTATATGCATGTCTCTCTATGTCTGTGTGTGGTGTGTGCATGTCTCTCTCTGGGTGTGTGCATGTCTCTCTATGTCTGTGTGTGGTATATGCATGTCTCTCTATGGGTGTGTGCATGTCTCGCTGTCTCTGTGTGTGGTATATGCATGTCTCTGTATGGGTGTGTGCATGTCTCTCTGTGTCTGTGTGTGGTGTGTGCATGTCTCTCTATGGGTATGTGCATGTCTCTCTGTGTCTGTGTGTGGTGTGTGCATGTCTCTCTATGGGTGTGTGCATGTCTCTCTGTGTCTGTGTGTGGTGTGTGCATGTCTCTCTATGGGTGTGTGCATGTCTCTCTGTGTCTGTGTGTGGTATATGCATGTCTCTCTATGGGTGTGTGCATGTCTCTCTATGTCTGTGTGTGGTATATGCATGTCTCTCTATGGGTATGTGCATGTCTCTCTGTGTCTGTGTGTGGTGTGTGCATGTCTCTCTATGGGTGTGTGCATGTCTCTCTGTGTCTGTGTGTGGTGTGTGCATGTCTCTCTATGGGTATGTGCATGTCTCTCTATGTCTGCGTGTGGTATATGCATGTCTCTCTATGGGTGTGTGCATGTCTCTCTGTGTCTGCGTGTGGTATGTGCATGTCTCTCTATGGGTGTGTGCATGTCTCTCTCTGTGTCAGTGTGTGGTATATGCATGTCTCTCTGTGGGTGTGTGCATGTCTCTCTGTGTCAGTGTGTGGTATATGCATGTCTCTCTGTGGGTGTGTGCATGTCTCTCTATGTCTGCGTGTGGTATATGCATGTCTCTCTATGGGTGTGTGCATGTCTCTCTGTGTCTGCGTGTGGTATGTGCATGTCTCTCTATGGGTGTGTGCATGTCTCTCTCTGTGTCAGTGTGTGGTATATGCATGTCTCTCTGTGGGTGTGTGCATGTCTCTCTGTGTCTGTGTGTGGTGTGTGCATGTCTCTCTATGGGTATGTGCATGTCTCTCTATGTCTGTGTGTGGTATATGCATGTCTCTCTATGGGTATGTGCATGTCTCTCTGTGTCTGTGTGTGGTGTGTGCATGTCTCTCTATGGGTGTGTGCATGTCTCTCTGTGTCTGTGTGTGGTGTGTGCATGTCTCTCTATGGGTATGTGCATGTCTCTCTATGTCTGCGTGTGGTATATGCATGTCTCTCTATGGGTGTGTGCATGTCTCTCTGTGTCTGCGTGTGGTATGTGCATGTCTCTCTATGGGTGTGTGCATGTCTCTCTCTGTGTCAGTGTGTGGTATATGCATGTCTCTCTGTGGGTGTGTGCATGTCTCTCTGTGTCAGTGTGTGGTATATGCATGTCTCTCTGTGGGTGTGTGCATGTCTCTCTATGTCTGCGTGTGGTATATGCATGTCTCTCTATGGGTGTGTGCATGTCTCTCTGTGTCTGCGTGTGGTATGTGCATGTCTCTCTATGGGTGTGTGCATGTCTCTCTCTGTGTCAGTGTGTGGTATATGCATGTCTCTCTGTGGGTGTGTGCATGTCTCTCTGTGTCTGTGTGTGGTGTGTGCATGTCTCTCTATGGGTATGTGCATGTCTCTCTATGTCTGCGTGTGGTATATGCATGTCTCTCTATGGGTGTGTGCATGTCTCTCTGTGTCTGCGTGTGGTATGTGCATGTCTCTCTATGGGTGTGTGCATGTCTCTCTCTGTGTCAGTGTGTGGTATATGCATGTCTCTCTATGGGTGTGTGCATGTCTCTCTCTGTGTCAGTGTGTGGTATATGCATGTCTCTCTGTGGGTATGTGCATGTCTCTCTCTGTCTCTGTGTGTGGTGTGTGCATGTCTCTCTGTGGGTGTGTGCATGTCTCTCTGTGGGTGTGTGCATGTCTCTCTATGGGTGTGTGCATGTCTCTCTCTGTCTGTGTGTCTCTGTGCTCACACTATTTTGAAGGTGTCAAAAAAAATGGTTCCTGGCAACTGTAAACGCCTTCCTGAAGTCACAAAGAACAGAGAGACAATAGAGCGTAATCAGAGCGATTTGTTGGATGATTGCCCTGTGCGCTGTGCTATATAAAGCTCTGCTAGACTATAATAATAAAGACACCGCTCTGCTGATCTCCCGCACATCACAATGCGCTAATCATCCCTCGCATAGAGAGCCCTGCTCCATAGGCGCAGACAGGGGCGGTACTCACGTCATGGCCTGATAGATAGACTCAATCCCATAGCGCATTGCAAACTCATCCACTATCTCCTGGGCCGTCTCGTCGAAGTAAACCTTCCAGGCGTCGTCCCCTTTGGCCTCTGGGATCTTCACCACCCCGCTGGCCTGGATGTCGGTGAGGTGATGGAAAAGGTTCTGTGGAGAAAACACAGGGGCGGGAATGAGACCGACCCAAACCACGGCGGTAAATCTCTGCCAATCTAGAGCAATCCAGCTGCACCCTAGCGGATAAAGTGACCCCCTCCTCTGAATGCTTGAGAGGTCTCCAATGCCCACTTAAGGAATTTGGTCTTTTAACCCTTTACCCCTCTGACACTTAAAGGGTTAATTCCTCCCCTGCTGTGCAGTTGGTTTTGCTCCAGAACTGCACCTCTCGACCCCAACGGGCCCATAGTGACATCTGCACAGAGAGGAGCCATTCTGGGGCAAACCAACTGCCCCATAGGGGAGCAATACACATTCCCATTGACTTAACGGGACTAGTGTTCAAGGGGTTAAAAACGTAATTTAAATCAAAAGACAATTCTGGGGCAAACGAGCTGTGCCGTCATAGGGGACAAATTACAATTCCATTGGATTTAAATGGAACTGTTAACCCCTTAAATTCTAGAAAGGCCTCCAACGCATTGCTTAATAACCCCCAGAGTGCCAGCTGTGTGTCCAGGACACTACATCTCAATGCACTGCACCCCCCCGCACCCCCCCCCCCCACTCAAATATTTAGAAGCTCCATATAAATCTATGTGTATATTAGTAAAGTCCATCCTCCCACAACACTAGTGCAGTTGGTATGCTCCGGAACGGCTCCTCTTTAACCTTCAGGCACAAAGCCCAAAGGGCCATATTCACCAAGTTAAAATGGAGCAATTCTGGAGCAAACCAACTGCGCCACAGGGGACAAATCAAAATTCCTGTTAGATTAAATTGTGATTTTAACCCCTGGAATGCCAGAGCGAGGTTAAAAAGCTCTATTCCAGTGCACGGGGATCTAGGAATATTTACTTTTATACGTAAGGGCCTTAGGGTATAATTCAGCAACCGAAAGAGGCGAAATTCTGGGGCAAACCATTTTCACACTAGGAGGCAAACAGTCCTCTTAGTTTAAATGAGGCTTTTAACCCCTTGAAGTCTAGAGACGACTCTAAAGCATTGTGAAGTAATGTAATGGCGACCTCGCAAGCATTCAAAGGGTTAAAATCTTCGAAATCATTGGGCATTTGGGGGAATTCTCATTGGTCGCCTATTGCGCAAATGGTTTGTACGTTTTAACCTCTTGAGGATCAGAGTGGCATACAACGCAGTGTACTACACGCCCTTCTCGTTCTCAAGGGGTTAATCAAAGATTAACCAAACACCAACACGTCTACCATCGCCAGCGGGGAGGACATGACGCTTATAAGGTTGGGGACGCGTTTTACATTCAGGCCCCTTTAAATCTACAGTTGACAGAATCCTAGTGCTTAACCCTTTGAGTGCCAGAGGGGTATGCAACGCAATGCGTTGTATACTGCGCAGGCACTTAAAGGTTAATGGACATTATCCACTGTCCTCTGTGCGCCTATAATAACCAATTTTACACAAAACACTTTTGTCCCTCAATGCCCGGCCCAGGAGACCTCTATATAATGACATGTATAATAGTCTGAACTTGGCTGCAGACACACAAAGCTTCGGCCCATTAGCGGAGAATTTAGAATTGACATCACTGTAATTTCCGCCTAATTGGCCTCTGAAGGATCTCACTTAGGACATTTGTGCGAACTGAACAGTAAATTGAAAGGCTGATATCTAAAGAAAACCGGAGGAATGGGGATTAAGGACACGCACACAATTAACTTCTATTGTACGTGACGACTGAATCAGGACATTCTGGAAGCTGCTGGTCTGGGGAACTTTATAGTCTCCAATACAATCTATGTGGAACCCGAACTAGGAAACCATTTAATACTTTGGTTGCTAAACGGTTTTCCAAAGCATTGCTTTCAATGTGTTGAAGACTTCCTTGGCATCTAAGGGGTTAACACAGTGTATAACAGGGATGACTAATTAAAGGGATGGGGAGTCACAGAGGGGATGGGGAGTCACAGAGGGGGCCGGGAGTCACAGAGGAGGACGTGGTGTCAGAGGGGGTGGGAAGTCACAGAGGGGGACATGGTGTCACAGAGGGGTGGGAAGTCACAGAGGGGGACGTGGTGTCAGAGGGGGTGGGAAGTCACAGAGGGGGACGTGGTGTCACAGAGGGGGTGGGAAGTCACAGAGGGGGACGTGGTGTCACAGAGGGGGTGGGAAGTCACAGAGGGGGACGTGTTGTCACAGAGGGGGTGGGAAGTCACAGAGGGGGACATGGTGTCAGAGGGGGTGGGAAGTCACAGAGGGGGACAAGGTGTCATAGAGGGGGTGGGAAGTCACAGAGGGGGACGTGGTGTCACAGAGGGGGTGGGAAGTCACAGAGGGGGACGTGTTGTCACAGAGGGGGTGGGAAGTCACAGAGGGGGACATGGTGTCAGAGGGGGTGGGAAGTCACAGAGGGGGACATGGTGTCACAGAGGGGTGGGAAGTCACAGAGGGGGACGTGGTGTCACAGAGGGGGTGGGAAGTCACAGAGGGGGACGTGGTGTCACAGAGGGGGTGGGAAGTCACAGAGGGGGACGTGGTGTCACAGAGGGGGTGGGAAGTCACAGAGGGGGTGGGAAGTCACAGAGGGGGGCGTGGTGTCAGAGAGGGGGTGGGAAGTCACAGAGGGGGACGTGGGGTCACAGAGGGGGTGGGAAGTCACAGAGGGGGTGGGAAGTCACAGAGGGGGACGTGGTGTCAGAGGGGGTGGGAAGTCACAGAGGGGGACGTGGTGTCACAGAGGGGGTGGGAAGTCACAGAGGGGGACGTGGTGTCAGAGGGGGTGGGAAGTCACAGAGGGGGACGTGGTGTCACAGAGGGGGTGGGAAGTCACAGAGGGGGACGTGGTGTCAGAGGGGGTGGGAAGTCAGAGGGGGCGGGGAGTCACAGAAGAGGACGTGGTCACAGAGGGGGCGTGAAGTCACAGAGGGGGTTGGGAGTCACAGAGGGGACGTGAAGTCACAGAGGGGGCGGGGAGTCACAGAGGGGGTGGGAAGTCACAGAGGGGGACGTGGTGTCAGAGGGGGTGGGAAGTCACAGAGGGGGACGTGGTGTCACAGAGGGGGTGGGAAGTCACAGAGGAGGACGTGGTGTCACAGAGGGGGTGGGGAGTCAGAGGGGGCGGGGAGTCACAGAAGAGGACGTGGTCACAGAGGGGGCGTGAAGTCACAGAGGGGGTTGGGAGTCACAGAGGGGACGGGAAGTCACAGAGGGGGCGGGGAGTCACAGAGGGGGAAGTGGTGTCAGAGGGGATGTCACAGAGGGGGCGTGAAGTCACAGAGGGGGACGTGGTGTCACAGAGGGGGCGGGGAGTCACAGAAGGGGAGGGGAGTCACAGAGGGGGCTGGGAGTTACAGAGGGGGACGTGGTGTCACAGAGGGGGCGGGGAGTCAGAGGGGGCGGGGAGTCACAGAGGGGGACGTGGTGTCACAGAGGGGGACGTGGTGTCAGAGGGGGAGTCACAGAGGGGGTGTGGTGTCACTGGTACATGTAGACACCAGGGAGCAATTTTTGGGCACCCAGGATTTGATAAGCTCTCATTTACATAATATCAAAATCAAAAGCGTTTGACATATGAACAAGTAACAATAACATAAAAGGAAAGGATTAGGCAAAAATGTATTTGGTAATGCAGTGGTTTCCAGCCCCCTCCTCAGTGGGGCCTGAGAGGCCTTGTTTTTAGGGTTTTCCTGCTTGTGTACAGGAGAGTTCATCAGAGGCTCAGTCATTTACCTCCCTGGGCACAAGCAGGGAAATCCTAAGGACCCGGCCTGTTAGGGGACCCCGAGGAGAGGGTTGGGAACCACTGGTATAATGTATTGGATGGCAACATGTGGCCATCCAGCTGTTCATGGCCACAATTCCCATCTCCATTGGCTGGCTGGGGGGATGGGAACTGTAGTCCTGGACAGCTGGAGGGCCTCAAGTTGTGCATCCCTAGTATAGATCAGTGGTTCCCAAGCCTATCCTAAGGGACCCCTAACAGGCCTTGTCTGTAGGGTTTTCCTGCTTGTGCACAGGGGACTTAATCCGAGATTCAGTCATTTCATTACCTCCCCAGTGCAAAACCAGGGAAATCCTACAGACAAGGCCTGTTAGGTGCCCCCTAGAGGACAGGGCTGGTAGGCACTGATCTATACTACCGATGGGCAACTTGAGGGCCTCCAGCTGTCCAAGACTACAATTCCCATGGGAATTGTAGCCCTGAATGGCTGGAGGGCCACATCTTGCCAACCAGTATTAAATACCAGTGGATATCAACCGTATCCTCAGTGACCACTACATGGCAATGCTTGGAACGAGGCAAGGATTTGGAGAGAGGCGTGAGTCTGATCTCTGGCCTCGCTGTGAATCATGCCGTGCTGGCCAGACAAGGCTTCCGTTTCTCTTATGGTGTGTTTGTGCTTTTCTTTTCTAACTGTGTGATAAGTTGTGTGTTAAAGGCACATTAATATTTCATAATAAAAGCAGCTCTAATTAATCATCATAGTATTCGGACTTTGGAGAGTGTTATTTCAGTTCTGTCAGAGTTGTAGTTCAAGAGTAATTCAATGACAAAGTATCCCCCTCCCGCCCCTTTTACTGATGTAACACTGTTCAGCCAGATCAGAAGGGAGGTGCCCATGTAGACTGCAGAGAGGGACAATCTTCAATTAAGATAAGGGAAAAACCTGAAAACTTGTCAAGGGGGGGCAGGGCTTTCATTGTTCTCATAGGAAGAAGATTGTCCCCTGCTGTTATCTGTCTGGTCTATGGACTGCGTTCCACATCTGAGGGGAGGCGGCTTACACTAGGTAAAAGGGGCGGGAGGGGGAACTTTATCATTCAATTACTCTTGTACTACAACTCTGACAGTATTGAAATAACACTCTCCATGGCCCAAATACTATGAAGATTAATTGGAGCTGCTGTTTTTGTGAAACATTACTATCCCTTTATCATATGTATAAGCAGAGGCTACGCTGTTGTACACATTTCATCCACCGACAAAGTGAATTTTAATTTCACGAAAAGCGTAGGGAAATATCTTCAATAAAAAAAAAAATGTACATTTTCAAAATCCACTCGCTTTGGGCTGACTCGTTCCCCCAAGCTGGGTAGGGCTTCAGACACATGTACACTCCAAGCAAACATCTGGTGAGTGCACTCTTTGTAGGGGTTCTCTTTGGGAAAATTCATTATACAGATTTAACCTCAGATCAAATGCATGTTTTTTGCACCAAGGACCCCTTCAACGAATTCAAGAGATCTATGTCTCAATACAATGGATTCACACACACCGCAAGGTGACTACTATCCACAACTGTCCCTTCATCGTATGACATTTATGGGCTTCACTTACAAGAAACTATATTCTAAGTAGGTTCACTTGTATTTTTATACCACTTTATTCATTAAGATTGCTCTCAGATGGTGTGCACTTGTCCTCTTCTCTTTCTCTCCTTAATGACTACTAACAAGCTGTGTCTTTGGGTTCCCTGCTTGTGCACAGGGGAGTCAATGTGCCTTTGGGTTTCCCTGCTTGTGCACAGGAAGAGAATATGTTTTTGGGTTTCCCTGCTTGTGTACAGGGAAGTCAGTGTGTATGAGTTTCCCTGCTTGTGCACAGGAAAGTCAATGTGTCTTTGGGTTTCCCTGCTTGTGTACAGGGAAGTCAATGTGTCTTTGGGTTTCCCTGCTTGTGCACAAGGAAGTCAATGTGTCTTTGGGTTTCCCTGCTTGTGCACAGGGGAGTCAATGTGTCTTTGGGTTTCCCTGCTTGTGCACAGGGAAGTCAATGTGTCTTTGGGTTTCCCTGCTTGTGCACAGGGGAGTTAATGTGTCTTTGGGTTTCCCTGCTTGTGCACAGGGAAGATAATGTGTCTTTGAGTTTCCCTGCTTGTGCACAGGGGAGTCAATGTGTCTTTGGGTTTCCCTGCTTGTGCACAGGGGAGTCAATGAGTCTTTGGGTTTCCCTGCTTGTGCACAGGGGAGTTAATGTGTCTTTGGGTTTCCCTGCTTGTGCACAGGGAAGATAACGTGTCTTTGGGTTTCCCTGCTTGTGCACAGGGGAGTCAATGTGCTTTTGGGTTTCCCTGCTTGTGCACAGGGGAGTTAATGTGTCTTTGGGTTTCCCTGCTTGTGCACAGGGGAGTTAATGTGTCTTTGGGTTTCCCTGCTTGTGCACAGGGGAGTTAATGTTTCTTTGGGTTTCCCTGCTTGTGCACAGGGGAGTCAATGCGCTTTTGGGTTTCCCTGCTTGTGCACAGGGGAGTCAATGTGCCTTTGGGTTTCCCTGCTTGTGCACAGGGGAGTCAATGTGCCTTTGGGTTTCCCTGCTTGTGCACAGGGGAGTCAATGTGCCTTTGAGTTTCCCTGCTTGTGCACAGGGGAGTCAATGTGCCTTTGGGTTTCCCTGCTTGTGCACGGGGAGTTAACGTGTCTCTGGGTTTCCCTGCTTGTGTACAGGGAAGGTAACCAGACTCATTTAATTACCTGTCCTGTGCACAAGTACTGGAATCCTACAGACAAGGCCTGTTAGGGGCCCCCTGAGGAGAGGGATGGGAACCACAGAGGTAAAAGTAATTAAAGGGATAGTAATACTCCATTTTAACTTTATTTTATTTTGTAGGCATTAAAAAAACATAAAGAATGATATAAGTCTTATCTCTCAAACCTTTATGGTTTGAGAGATATTCACAAGCAAAGTTCCCCCTCCCACCCCTTTTACCTAGTGTAATCCATCTCTTCTCAGATGTGGAATGAAGTCCATCGACCAGACAGATAACAGAAGGGGATAATCTTCTTCCTATGAGAACAATGAAATCCCTGCCCCCCTTGACAAGTTTTTCAGGTTTTTCCCTTATCTTAATTGAAGATTGTCCCTCTCTGCAGTCTACCTGGGCACCTCCCTTCTGATCTGGCTGAACGGGGGGGGGGGGGGACTTTGCTTGTGAATATCTCTTAAACCATAAAGGTTTGAGAGATAAGACTTATATCGTTCTTCATGTTTTTTTAATGCCTACAAAATAAAATAAAGATAAAATGAAGTATTACTATCCCTTTAAGTAATTGTATAATGCAGCTTCTTAAACAGGCTAGCTTATATGACAGAGATAGAAACAAGGAATATAACAACACTCCAGAACACCAAACTCCTCACTTTGTAGCTCTAAGAGGAATTTACATTCCACATTTGCAGCTGAAATAACCATGTCTACTGCTGTGACATTAAGCACTAAAGACAGATTTTGGGATCCAGTCCACACAGAACTTTTAAAAGGGTTCTGCCCTATTTAGAGAACAGACTCACACATATAAAAATATTAGTGGAACCCTGAGCTGAGTCCGTGTCCTACAGTGACGTCTGTGCAATAAAGCAATCAGTCACTCACCTCGTGAAGACAGGTATACTGAATATGATATGGAGCCACTTTCTCTTCACCCTTTATTTCCACGTTGATCTGCAGACGTATCGCCCCAGACACCGCCGATTTGTCTGTCCGCTTCTCTGTAACAGTCACAAAGAGGACCAGTGTAAACAAGACTACAGATACAACAGGTAAATGATATGTAAGAGGACTCTGTCTCAGGCTTTGTGCTCTGACTTCTGCTGCATTGCTTTTCTATAGGAAATGGCTAGACAAACTTGGTTTATTTGCTCTTAAGATGACTTAAAGGGATAGTAATGTTTCAAAATAAAAGCAGCTCCAATTAATCGTCATAGTATTTGGGCCGTGGAGAGTGTTATTTCAATACTGTCAGAGTTGTAGTACAAGAGTAATTGAATGATAAAGTATCCCCCTACCGCCCCTTTTACTGATGTAACACTGCTCACCTCAGAGCAGCAAGACTGTCTGGATGGATCGCATAGAGGTAACTTTTCAGTGAGCGTAAGGGAAAACCTGTCAAGGGGGGCAGGGTTTTCATTGTTCTCACAGTAAGAAGATTGTCCCTTGCTGTGATCTGTCCGGTCAAGAGACCAGATTCAACATCTGAGGGGAGGGGCTTACACTAGGTAAAAGGGGTGGGAGGGGGATACTTTATCATTCAATTACTCTTGTACTACGGCTCTGATAGAACTGAAATAACACTCTCCATGGCCCAAATACTATGAAAATTAATTGGAGCTGCTTTTATTTTGAAGCATTACCCTTTAAGTGCCTGAGATGTACTCCGAGAACGTGTAGAATGGGCACAAATTCTGAATGGTATTGGATGAAATTTGACAATATGCTTGTTTGTCCTCTTTATCCATGAAGAAACAGTGGCTTTAGATGCCGGTCTGCCTTTTCTAGGGACTTCTGGATTTATAAACATTTCTGCTTTTGACAAAATAAATCTGTATGGTTAACGTGAGATTTCAGACATGTAACCATCCAGCTTACGAAGTTTTTTCAATAGAGATGTAAGTATATTTGTTAAATCAGGAAATTATTTAAAGGGATAGTAATGTGTCAAAATAAAAGCAGCTCCAATTAATCTTCATAGTATTTGGACCATGGAGAGTGTTATTTCAATACTGTTAGAGTTTTAGTACAAGAGTAATTGAATGATAAAGTATCCCCCTCCTGCCCCTTTTACTGCTGTAACACTGCTCACCTCAGAGCAGCAAGACTATCCGGATGGATCACAGAGAGGGACAATCTTCAGTGATCATAAGGAAAAACTTGTCTAGGGGGGCAGGGTTTTCCTTAAGATCACAGTAAGAAGACTGTCCCTTGCTGTGACTTGTCCGGTCAAGAGACCAGATTCCACATCTGAGGGGAGATGGCTTACACTAGGTAAGAATTAGAAGAAATCTTAGTCTGTGCCTTGTGGGTAAGTTGCTAGTTCTTCATACACTGAGACAAGGGTTCAACATCTGCGGTCACAACTTTTTTTCCCCCCATCATACATTACAGTTTAAATTACAGAAATATTATAAAATCATTGTTACTAGTGCAGCTATTAATGTTTTCTCTGCCACAGGGGTATGAAATGCACATCCCTATGACACTAAAAAGGGAACGGAAGTTGTCTGACTCCAAAGAGAGCTACAGGGAGATCCCAACATCGCCATCCTCAGGTAGGCGGGGTTAGGAGTGAACTCTGACAGCAGAGGCAGCTATCAGGAGCTTAGTGCATGTGGTGAACAGCCACATTAACATATAAACACACCCACATGAATATGACAACGGCTCACTATCCTGAATTTCCATATGCTAATGAGGCATTGTCAATGTGCTCAGTGCAAAATTGTAAACCTGTCGAAAGCATGGCAGATTCATGGCAACGGGGACAGATTGTTGGAGTATTGTTGAACTGGAAGAAGTGAACAGACATGCAACAAAACTGATAAATGGATTGGAGGATCTGAGTTATAAGGAGAGACTAGCCAGACTGGGTTTGTTTACATTAGAGAAGAGACATCTAAGGGGTGATATGATTACCATTTACAATAGAAAGAACTATCCAATGAATTATTTACGCAAAGAGATGAGCTAAGAACGAGAGGTCATCCATTAAGACTAGAGGAAAGGCGCTTTTGACTAAAACAAAGGCAGGGATGTTTTACAGTAAGAGTGGTAAAGCTATGGAATTCTTTGCCTCTGGATGTTGTACTTGCAGATAATGTAACTGCTTTCAAAGCAGCAATGGATACCTATCTAGCGCAGAACAATACTGAAAATTATGACAGAAAAATATTGAAGGGGATATGACCACCATGCACCATCCACACAGATCTGACACAACATCGCCATCCTGAGCCTTCATCAAACATTACTGCATATCGGCCATTGTGGATATGTTTATCTAATAAGCCTAACGGAGAATAATTTGTTTGGTTTTCTCCATTCTCTAAGTAGTTAGCATCACATTCTTTTCGGTATTACATTTAACTACATTCTTTCCCTCTCTAGACTCGGTCATGGCTTTGGAGAGATAATTAGTATCTGGCCAGCAACATAATTAGATGCAACACTAATTTCTTAACTGCCTGCTGTGTATTAATCTGTGAGGTATCTGGAAATTCCCGCCCTTCCGGACACACACACGCATAAGCATGACTAATAAAGTTATCAAGACAAAAGTAGAAAAAATAAGATTTAACTGGTTTAATGTGAATTTCTCCCCGAATCCTCAGGAGTTGGATATAGAAAACAGTTTCATATCTTGTTTAAGAAAGTGCAGTCCATTAGCAACTCTTATTGTAATAACAAGGTCAAACAACATTTCTATCCTACTTAACGTAGAAAGTGTGATTTATTATAAAGCCGTCTCCATGAGAACCTGCTCTTTCATGAGGCAGATGTTCCGCTCTAATACAAATCCATTTTCTCTGATCATACGTTCCAGAATCCTAGGTCTTCCTGGTCCCAAGGAGGAGCGAGATGAGTATCTTGGTACCCATAGTTCTCTATATCCACAGCTCCAAAAGGAAATGGCTACAGAAAGACCAGACCTGATAGTCCACTGAGACTATTGTAATACATCAAATGAAATAAATTCATATAATTAAAATAACTAAAATAAAATTAAAATAAATTAATAAATGCAATTATAAACATTTCTGTTAGGTAATTCCTTCTCTTACACACACTCCGTACATAGATAAACCTGACTGCTGTGTGATGGATTCCTACCTAGGTAAGTGCTTCTGTTACACAGTAATTATATAGATACACCTGACTGCTGTGTGATGGACTCCTACCTAGGTAAGTGCTTCTGTTACACAGTAATTATATAGATAAACCTGACTGCTGTGTGATGGACTCCCACCTAGGTAAGTGCTTCTGTTACACACAGTAATTATATAGATAAACCTGACTGCTGTATGATGGATTCCTACCTAGGTAAGTGCTTCTGTTACACGCAGTAATTATATAGATACACCTGACTGCTGTGTGACGGACTCCTACCTAGGTAAGTGCTTCTGTTACACACAGTAATTATATATATACACCTGACTGCTGTATGATGGACTCCTACCTAGGTAAGCGCTTCTGTTACACACAGTAATTATATAGATACACCTGACTGCTGTGTGATGGACTCCTACCTAGGTAAGTGCTTCTGTTACACACAGTAATTATATAGATACACCTGACTGCTGTGTGATGGACTCCTAACTAGGTAAGTGCTTCTGTTACACACAGTAATTATATAGACACGCCTGACTGCTGTGTGATGGACTCCTACCTAGGTAAGTCCTTCTGTTACACACAGTAATTATATAGATACGACTGACTGCTATGTGATGGACTCCTACCTAGGTAAGTGCTTCTGTTACACACAGTAATTATATAGATACACCTGACTGCTGTATGATGGACTCCTACCTAGGTAAGTGCTTCTGTTACACATAGTAATTATATAGATACACCTGACTGCTGTGTGATGGACTCCTACCTAGGTAAGTGCTTCTGTTACACACAGTAAATATATAGATGTACCTGATTGCTGGACTCATAATTAGCACATATTTTAGGACATAATTCCCCTATGAAGGGTTAAGGCTCCACTGTCATGTCTTCTGCAATGTGTCTGACAGGTGTACACAGACACACACACTTAGGGGAGTCTGCCTGTGCTAAGGAAGACAATGTGGTCTCTTTTCGGTACAATAACTCCCTAATGAGCCAGTGAATGATTCTTGTACTTCACCCCATTGATGTTTTATTCGTTTCGTGTTCTCTGAGTATTTCTCAGACACTATAGAGATGTTCACTGGCAGGAGAACTAAAATACTTTACAACGTTTGAAACGTGGTGCTGTCATTTATCATTAGTACCAAGTGTAAATGATTAATTACCAGTGGAAGGTACTTCATTATCAGTGTACTTTTCCTCTGCAGAATGAAGCCTTGTGTCCTTGACAGCACTAATAGGACACGTATCTAGTTAGAGGGAAGCTATTTCCTTGGAATAAATGGTAGTTAAAGGGGAACTGCGCCTGCAAGAATAAGAGTTTCTTACTGTGTTGGATATAAGTACTTACCTAGGGAGGAGTCCATCATACAGCAGTCAGATGTATCTATATAATTACTGTGTGTAACAGAAGCACTTACCTAGGTAGGAGTCCATCATACAGCAGTCAGGTGTATCTATATAATTACCGTGTGTAACAGAAGTACTTACCTAGGTAGGAGTCCATCACACAGCAGTCAGGTGTATCGATATAATTACTGTGTGTAACAGAAGCACTTACCTAGGTAGGAGTCCATCATACAGCAGTCAGGCGTATCTATATAATTACTGTGTGTAACAGAAGCACTTACCTAGGTAGGAGTCCATTATACAGTAGTCAGATGTATCTATATAATTACTGTGTGTAACAGAAGTACTTACCTAGGTAGGAGTCCATCATACAGCAGTCAGGTGTATCTGTATAATTACTGTGTGTAACAGAAGGACTTACCTAGGTAGGAGTCCATCATACAGCAGTCAGGCGTATCTATATAATTACTGTGTGTAACAGAAGCACTTACCTAGGTAGGAGTCCATCATACAGCCGTCAGGTGTATATCTATATAATTACTGTGAGTAACAGAAGCACTTACCTAGGTAGGAGTCCGTCATACAAGAGTCAGGCGTATCTATATAATTACTGTGTGTAACAGAATCACTTACCTAGGTAGGAGTCCGTCACACAGCAGTCAGGCGTATCTATATAATTACTGTGTGTAACAGAAGCACTTACCTAGGTAGGAGTCCGTCACACAGCAGTCAGGCGTATCTATATAATTACTGTGTGTAACAGAAGCACTTACCTAGGTAGGAGTCCATCACACAGCAGTCAGGTGTATCTATATAATTACTGTGTGTAACAGAAGCACTTACCTAGGTAGGAGTCCATCACACATCAGTCAGGTGTATCTATATAATTACTGTGTGTAACAGAAGCACTTACCTAGGTAGGAGTCCATCATACAGCAGTCAGGCGTATCTATATAATTACTGTGTGTAACAGAAGCACTTACCTAGGTAGGAGTCCATCATACAGGAGTCAGGCGTATCTATATAATTACTGTGTGTAACAGAAGCACTTACCTAGGTAGGAGTCCATCATACAGCAGTCAGTTGTATCTATATAATTACTGTGTGTAACAGAAGAACTTACCTAGGTAGGAGTCCATCATACAGCAGTCAGATGTATCTATATAATTACTGTGTGTAACAGAAGCACTTACCTAGGTAGGAGTCCATCATACAGGAGTCAGGCGTATCTATATAATTACTGTGTGTAACAGAAGCACTTACCTAGATAGGAGTCCATCACACAGCAGTCAGGTGTATCTATATAATTACTGTGTGTAACAGAAGTACTTACCTAGGTAGGAGTCCATCACACAGCAGTCAGTTGTATCTATATAAATACTGTGTGTAACAGAAGCACTTACCTAGGTAGGAGTCCATCATACAGCAGTCAGGCGTATCTATATAATTACTGTGTGTAACAGAAGCACTTACCTAGGTAGGAGTCCATCATACAGGAGTCAGGCGTATCTATATAATTACTGTGTGTAACAGAAGCACTTACCTAGGTAGGAGTCCATCATACAGCAGTCAGGTGTATCTATATAATTACTGTGTGTAACAGAAGCAATTACCTAGGTAGGAGTCCATCACACAGCAGTCAGGTTTATCTATATAATTACTGTGTGTAACAGAAGCACTTACCTAGGTAGGAGTCCATCACACAGCAGTCAGGTGTATCTATAAAACTACTGTGTGTGTGTGACAGAAGGAGTTACCTAGGTAGGCTTTCATCATAAAGCAGACAGTTATAAGGGGATGTATGTTCTTTTATTTTAAAAGCGATTCCACCAGAGTCAACTTATCAATGTTAAGACAAAACTAAGAAATAAAATCCTCCCACTTCCCTGCTCTACTTCAGCCCAAGGTTCCACCTACTCACCAGTTTATGTATCACAAATTTAGAAAGGTAAAGTTACCAGGACAGAAAACTCCATGAACAGAATGACAAAGAAACCTGCAACAGAGAGTAAAATATTTCTCCAAGGTAGGAATCCCTGTCCCCCCCAAAGGACTAAGAGAAAAGGATTTAATGTTAAGTACAAAAATCCCCTTTTCTTTTGTATCCAATGGGGACACAAGGAACCATGAGGAAGTTCCAAAGCAATGCCAAAATTCAGGGAATGAGAAAAAGGACTGTTTAACAAACTTCATCCAGTCGGAAACTAGTGCCTGCTGAAACAAGTATATTAATTTGTAAAACCTCATAAAAGAATGTACAGAAGACGAGCCGGCAGTGTTGCAAAGTTGATCTGCTGAAGCCTGTTGCGTGAAGGTCCAATATTTACTAATGCAGTAAGACCAAGCTGTAGGAGTGAAAGGTACAGGTCTACAACTAGAGACTATAGGCTTATATTCTCCAAAATCCATGGTAGTCATGGAAGGCAGTGCAATCTACACCTAGGACCTTCAGGTATGTTGCAAAAGTGATCAACTGGTCAAAAGCATTTAGTGACCTGTACCTAGTGTGTAAACCACCAACACATGTAATGTGTGTAACAGGGAGACAAAAAGAGTTGTGAGGAGCCCACATCAAGCACGAACAAGATAAAGTGTCTTGTTCTAGGAACGGTAGCCTCTCAATGGTGCTACAACTCACGTTTTTCACTCCCATGTGCCACTGCAGAGAGAAAATCTCCATATCCACATCAGACTGGTCCCGCCCACAGACAGTCCAGCTCCAAATGTCAGGCAAATCCTCTCCGCACGAGAGAATCAGCAAAACCACAGACGTACATTTCGGCCTATATGAGCCTCGTCAGTGTGGTGCAGCCGAATCCCTCTAGGCACATGGAAGCAAGGGCCCATGCCTGGGATGCCCTTATACTTAGGGAGACAAAAAGAGTTGTGAGTAACAGATTTTAAAATATCGGTCAGTGGGAAGACACAAACACACACCACCTGGTTATAAGATGAGCACCGTCCTTAAAATTGTAGAATGCCATGCAAAGGTAAGGTGTTGAGATCTGGAAGAGATAATACAGAGTCCTGACAACATTCTAGCTAAAAATGCAGTAAGTAAAAATGCAGTAAGTCGAACTAGTCTTAAGGGTAGAATGGTTTAGGGAGGATGACAACAAGAGTTCAAAACAAATATTTTGAGAATCCACCAGAACATAGTTCAAGTCACAATAAGACGTTGGACCTCTAGAAGGAGAAACACAGCCATACTACCTGTTGCATAAAAATTTGTAGCTCAGGAAATTCTGCAAACTTACAATGTAACAGTATCTATCTACTACTAACAACTCACTGCGTATACCACAATACAAGAAAGAAGCAGTAAGAGCCGCCTTCTCCTTCAGAGCTCCAAAAATCTGGAACAATCTGCCGGAAATAATCACATCTGCACCCAGTCTAAAATCCTTAAAAGCAAATGTTTCTTTATATCTAAAAACAGTGTGTAACTGTAAATAATCCCATTATTTAATAAGTATGTATATTTCTGTATGTTGTATATAATGTCTCACAATTAGTGTAAATATGTAACCTTTTACTGAAAACTATCCAGGACATACTTGAAAACGAGAGGAATCTCAATGTATTCTTCCTGGTAAAACATTTTATAAATAAAATAAAATCTATCAGGTTGATAATTTTCACTTCTAGAGAGAGAGACGTTTTAGACCTCTCTCTAAACCTGCTTGAGGAGAATTGAGAATCAAATTGATCCAGCTCTAGTTGTCCACAAAAGTTAACCAAACTCTGTGATAATATGTGAATAACCCTGGATTACTTGACATCAGTATGGATGTTTTCAGACAAAACTTAGAGAAGTATGAATTGATCATTCCAGGTCCATAGTGATGACATATGAGACAATGATTACATCAATTCTGTAACAATGGGAGTCCCTAAGGTTCCATTACCAAAACTTCTTCATAAGAATGATAACATGCCTGCCAAATTATGCTGGTACAATGATAAAAGTGTGAACTTTTTCCACATCCAAAGGTTTGTGATGACTGAGAATCATGGCCAGTGAAGGAATCACCAGGGTGTCTACAGCCATCGCCCAGGGATCTCATGCTCTAGTATATAAAACTGGTAATTTTATATTGGGTTGAGAAGCCATGAATTACCTTTCTGGAAGGACCCATATTATTTGAAGGGTTTTATTTTAGTGTAGCTTGCACTGCCCTGTTACAGTAGCCTACTTGCCAGATTGCTACCCCTGGGATGTCATTTGCTGGAAATGCCTTACTATACCTCCTTTCCCTATTTAGGAGATTCCGGACTAACAGTCTGCTTTGATTTTGTTTCTCCATCTATGATATATATATTTGACTACAGTGTCATTGTCGGACTGAATGAAAATGGGGAGGTCCTTTACAAGGAACATCTAGGTTGAAAACGGTCTTGTACATTGCCCTTAGTACTAGGATATTAATTTCTGGTTTCGACCACAGACCTTGAGCGCAATGGGGTGTAGAAAAGCTTCTCGTTTGCAGGATAGGTAAGATCGGTGTTGATAACTGTCGAGTCCAGGGTGAAGAAAAATATCTACCTCCCTGTTTTTGGAGCAGCCACCCAACAGAAAACTGTCACATTTCTGGTAGCAAACAGATGTGATTTTTGAAATGTTTTAACTTGTTTCACTTCTAAAGAAGTACAATTGTAATTCCTTATGTGTAACTGAAAGACATGGATCACTTCCAGAGTGAAGACCCCAGTCCCTTCTATTACATGCAATCCACAATTGTATGTTTTTGCACATTCAGTAGGGCCCAAACTCTACTGTTAAAAAGCAATCACAGAAAGATCATGTACTGGCTGGGAATGAGGTTGGATCTAGCTAGGTGATAATCCATATGTGATCCCTGAAAATGTGCAGTCTATTGCGCATAGGTCATCAAGTGTAGACAGATGTTATGTACATCATGCCACAATCTGATGTTGATCGTCTAGGTTATCATATGTACTGGCAGTGAAACTGGAACTTTTATGTGGGAGCCTTGAGATCACCAAGTAAGGAGCCACAAACTAGTAATGATTTTTTTCTAAAGCAAATCTGAGGTACTGATGCAGACAAAACTAGACTTAATAATGAGATATGACTTTATGTTTGAAGAATAACCGCATGACCCTGGTCCTCTGGCAGATGTGATGGATTCCAAGGTACTTGATAAACACTTGAAAGCTCATACAGGTTTGAGCCCTCCATCCTTCATAGGAAACATAAAGAAGTGGAGCAGAAATCCCTGAATCAGAATAATGTAAAACATGTTGATGACTCCTGATATTAAAGGACCTAGTGGGTAAGTAATCAGAGGTTACCACCCAATTAACAGAAATTGAGATCCTCCATTGTCAGGAAAATATGAGTTTTCCTTCATGTGAATGGTATGGAATAGGACTGATGACCTATCCTGATGATGAGAGATTTGAGCAAGTCTTCATCAGCCTCTTGGTCTGCAGGATTGGCTTTGGTTTACTGCAAACACCAAGAACTGTAGACGATGAGGAAAAGGACTGCCTGAGACCTTTCCCTGAACAGAATACATTTCTTGAAGAGGAGTCTTCCACTCGAATCATTAACTCTAAGCTTTTGTATGTGGCTATAGAGGTATCCAATCGACTGTAAGTGTGTGCTTTTTACTGTAAATAATATGAAGTGGAGAAACTCATTCCGGAAGTGTCACTTTGAATAAGTTAAGCATCATGTTCTTTCCAAACTGTCACAGTTACATATCCAGGCATAGCAATGAAAACAAGACTAAAAATTACAGTAGTTTCTGAAAACAAATGCCCCTGGGTAATTAGCCAAATCTTTAAACGCAACTTCATGCATCTTTTTTTCCCACTGGGATGCGAAGGCAATGGGAAAAAAATAAATAAAACTGACTGGAAAAACATCTCACTCATATCTTACAATATGGGCTAGGAGAGAGTCTTAGCGGACATCTGGTTGCTGTTGTAACTGGGAACAGCAACCTGACTGTGTTGATGGGAGGAGCTGTTTTCTTAGTATCTGAAGGTGGAATACATTGAGAATACAACTTAAAGGGATAGTAATGTTTCTGGAGAGTGTTATTTCAGTTCTGTCAGAATTGTAGTTCCAGAGTAATTCAATGACAAAGTGTCCCCCTCCCACCCCTTTTACTGATGTAACACTGTTCAGCCAAAGCAGAAGGGAGGAGCCCAGGTAGACTGCAGAGAGGGACAATCTTCAATTAAAATAAGGGAAAAACCTGAAAAGCTTGTCAAGGGGGCAGGTATTTCATTGTTTTCATAGGAATAAGAGTGTCCCCTGCTGTTATCTGTCTGGTCTACGGACTGGATTCCACATCTGAGAAGAGATGGCTTACACTAGGTAAAAGGGGCGGGAGGGGAAACTTTGCTTGTGAATATCTCTCAAACCATAAAGGTTTGAGAGATAAGACTTATATCATTCTCCATGTTTTTTAATGCCTACAAAATAAAATAAAGTTAAAACGAAGTATTACTATCCCTTTAACATGATAGTGGCAACTGAGAGAATAGTTTAATGCGTATCACATGGGAGAAAAAGACCCACATTTGTCATTGGCATCAGGTACCATCACATAGGCCTAGGACATGTTGATTAATACCCTTAAAGAACATAGTAAATTATAACACTTATGATATTATAGATAACATAAGAGGGCTATTTGAAAGAATATGACTCTACAGAGAAAAGTAATACAGAATATTGTTATCCACAAACATAGGACACACATATAACACATAGCAACATGTGGGAAAACAAAGTACTTACACCAGTATAACAAAGTAGTTCAGTCCTTACATAACATATGTGCATTGGTCTATAACATGGTAAAACCACTGAGCAAAGTGCACATCTAGTGTAAAACAAAGTGTCATCTTTGAGGAATAGGGCACATACAGATCCTAGATAAGGACACTGGCACTGTCAGAACCTCAGTACCACTGCCTTGATCCCCCAGTTAGGTGGCTACCTGCATACTGGTCCTATGTCGGTGTCTCTACAGATTCCTTGCATTTATACGCTGATGATCAGGTGCGGATATTTTCTGCTATGGTGCACATGGACTGGTGTGAAAGATAACATGATTACAGACGCATCAGAAGGAGGCGGAGTTGGAGTTTCGAGTTCCTATAAGGAGCCATGGCCCAGCATGCATAGTGCTCAGTTGTTTCTGATGCCTTGCTGATTCATTGCCTGTTCTGTGATTTTCTCAATACCAGTTATTTTTCTGCTGGACCCAGAGGTGTAACAAGAACCCTCCAGGCCCTGGTGCAAGAAGTGCCATGGCCCCCCCCCCCGACCACATTGGCCCCCGGGCCCTTCACAATGCCCCCATCTCCTACCTCCCAGGAGAGATCGATTGATGGGTTGAGCTCCCGCGCGGTCCTCTTAGTAATGCAGAGCGCTGGGAGATGATATCATTACTCTGCATTACTAGATGATGTCATCTCACAGCGCTCTGCATTACTAGAGCACTGGAGGGAGATTGCGGGCGCCAGGTGGAGGAGTTGCAGGGGATGGCCGGGCACCTGGAGTGACGGGCCCAGTCGCGGGTGAGACCCCTATAGTTACACCACTGGACTCTGAACCTGTGCTGCCTGCCAATAACCACTACCAACCTTTCGGACTTGTGTCTCCACTGTTCCCCTGTTGTCTCCACATCCGGGCTCCATTTTCCTAGCATCTGGTTTCTAGGTATGGTCATCTAGTACCAGTTTCCAGCTCAACTGGGCCTGGTCATCTGGCCTTACAGCTGGCACATTAATCATGGCTGAAAGCCAACCATAAAATGTAATGGTGTCAAAGTTGAGAGACAAGTCACATACAGGATCTCTCAAACAAAGATGCAAATGTGTGTGTCTCTGTGCTATAGACAGGCCCTTGCCCCTTGTCATCTTAGCTCTATGTGGTCCGTTGTTGACTGTACTTACCAAATAACTCACCTGGTGTTCCCTAAAATAGACAAACACCAGGAGATAGCATGCGGGAAGTTGCTACATCCCCGTTCCTGCTTGGGTGAAGACTCTGATGGTATATATTAAAATTTAAGCCCGCTAATTATCATAAAATATATTGGGATTTTTTTTTAAATAAATGATATCAACAATAACGTTTAGTGATCAAGTCACACTTCATTAAAATACCTTAAGTGTTTCATCAGGAGGCAAATATAGGGCACAAAAGGAGCCCAACTAGGACCCTTGTATTAGTATAATCTGAAAAACCTAACCATTCCTGTTCTTATGTAAAAATACAGTATATTTTCTCTATAATAGTCCAGGAAAATGCCTCAGAAAAGGACGTGCTCGGTTATATGCACAACAATGGAGAAGCGCACCAGATAGAGATAGTTAATAGGCCCAAGACACAATGCTAGAGACATATCCTTACTAGATCATATGATATACAGTATACATTTACATTTCTAGATAAGAGGATACCCCTTCATTTAATGTCCTCAATGTGAACGAGTTATAAAACAATGCCATTTCCACCCAACGTTCACTAGCTGCCATGTGTTACTGTGCAGGGGATCTATGGAGAAACATTTTCTCTTTTTAGTTCTGCATCCGAGGACTTGGATCTCTTTGGTCCTCAACTTAGGTTTGGTGAAAGGACCGTACGCCAAAGAAAAAGTGGAGTTAATCTGGGGCAAAGTAAAGGAAAAATAACGATCCCCCAAATTCCAGCTGATTTAAGCAGAGTTTTAACCCTCTGTGTGCCAGATAGGTATCAGACACATTGCAACACAAAGCATCTGATACCTCTCTGGCACTTTATGATTCTGCTAATAGATAGATTACAATAAGTGCCCTGTCCATTTAGTAATAAAACCCAGGGACATTTTAATGTAGGAAGTACCCAGCTTTTGCCAACAGCCCTCTAGTTTCAGAGAACCTCACTTTGAGTTTCCAGTGTCCCCAGATATCCAGCCGGGAAACAATGTAATCCTGTGACCAGAAAGGACAGAGGCCGAGTCCTGGGGTCACAAGTCACCACTGTGGCTGCTTTTCCCACTGATATTATTGGGTCTGTGGAAGACGACCATGAACCTTAAAGGGCAACGGTCACATGGATAGTTTCCAGGAGGTGACAAGAGGGTCGTAAAAGAGGCTACTGAGGTGTTCTAATTATTCCCAGTGGAAGAGACTGAACCGCAAGACTAAATTCTCTCAGTTCAGTCTCTTGTCCTGAGTGATGGGGTTCCCACAGACTCTATGGTTTGAGTTGCTGTGTCTGAGAGTAACATACTTTCAAGTTCCATTCCACCAAAATAGCTGATAGCAGCTGCTTGGGGATGCACAGTTCAGATCCGAGGTGTATTACGAAGTCTGCACCTATAGGAATAGACTTAGCAAAACATGCTAATTTCCCCTTATCAGGATCCTATACGCATTCCTATATCCGTGGTCTCCATTCACAATTCAGTAGGGACCACAAAGATTCTTGAAACATCCCTGATACGACATGATTCTAAAGGATTATTTTTTGGTGTTACCGTCCAGGAGCTTCTCACCTAGATTGTACCACACGTCCATCTCCCCGCTCAGAGTGCGGACTTCAATAATGGTCTGTCCCAGGAAGTCATCAGATTCACGCTTCAGCCTCTGCTTGACTCTGGACTTGATGTCGTCATCTTCGTCCCAGACCCGGACCTTGATACGATCTGATGAGTTATGGCACTCACTGCAGAACCATAGAGCAAAACACACAATAGAACGTCATTATTTTTAACACTCCAAAGATCAAACAACATTATTACAAGGTGTAGTCAATCGCTGGACCTTTGGTTGTTGGAGACTACAACCAAAAGGCTGGATGGGGATAATGGAAGTTGTAGTCTCCAACAGCTGGAGGTTCCAGAGATTGACTACCTCTGCCTCATATTATAGGCATTACCAGGCGCTATCCACACACCTGAGAATTCTCCGGATTTGCACCAAAGACTCTGGGGACAAAGGCTGATTCTTCTGCACTGGTGAGTTACCAGTGAGACTCCTCCCACTCCCCACCCTGTTCCGCCCACTTTCTCTCAGTTTGATTCCACCTCACCCAGTTTATGACAATTCTCATAACTCAGACATGTCCATTCCCAGCCCATGAACCATTTCTGGGGCATCAACGTAGAAAATCTGCAGGTATGGATATCTGGCTTTGGAAAGGATGGAGCTACAACCGAGGTGCACCAAGGCAAGACAGTAGCCACACTTAGCCCCACCCATGGGCACACCCTGCTCCTCACATGACCCAGACCCAGTCCCACCCACTGTTGCCTGGAACAGAAGGTTCCCAATGCTTTGCATTGCAGTTTGATGGATAACTTTCTGCTCCTGATCTCTGTAAATCCCTCACGCCCAACATTCATCAAGCTTCATTAAAAATCAGGCTAAAAGAACAGCTGTGAAATTTAGCACTACATTAAAATAAATACTCAAATTCATTAGCAATATCGGGAAGAGAGGGAAACAGTTCAGCAGAGAGGGGAATAGTTGGGGAAGAGAGGGGAATACTTGTTGGGGAAGAGAGGGGAATATTTTTATTTAGAAAATGTTTTATCAGGAAGAATACATTGAGATTTCTCTCGTTTTCAAGTATGTCCTGGATAGTTTTCAGTAAAAGGTTACATATTTACACTAATTGTGAGACATTATATACAAACATACAGAAATATACATACTTATTAAATAATGGGATTATTTGCAGTTACACACTGTTTGTAGATATAAAGAAACATTTGCTTTTAAGGATTTTAGACTGGGTGCAGATGTGATTTTTTCCGGCAGATTGTTCCAGATTTTTGGAGCTCTGAAGGAGAAGGCAGATCTTACTGCTTCTTTCTTGTATTGTGGTATACGCAGTGAGTTGTTAGTAGTGGAGCGGAGGTTATAGTTAGTATGGAGAGCTGGGGTGAGCATACTGCTCAGGTAGTGTGGTAGTTTTCCAGAGAAGTGATTGTGTATTATTTGGGGAAGAGAGGGGAATAGTTGGGGAAGAGAGGGGAATAGTTCAGGGAGAAGGTTTCCCTTAGAGGGCTCCTTCAGATCTCAGCTATACAGGTATCCATTACTTACCAAAAGTATCTACTGTATCTTCTAACACATCCTCCCATGGCAAAGAACTTAACATGTTTACAGTCCATACTGTAAAAACCCATGCCTTTGCTCTAGTCTTAAGGAATGACCCCTTGTTTTTTGCTCAGCTTTTTTTTTTAAAGGAGAAAGAACACCTCCAAATAATAACCTTCCTTCGACCATACTATGGCTAGAACATCCTACTGGCCTCTATGAATTTTATCCTGTAAGCGTTTGCGGTGCTGAGACCTATTGCAGTTGGACTTCAGCTACTCCTCCTAGTGTTCAGTTCCTGTACTGCAGACAGACTTCAGTATCTTGTCTAGTCCTGTTGGTCGCCGTCTGTCAATAGACTCTAGACCTCCACTTGTGACCATCTCTACAGAATCCTGGGCATAGTCCGGCTCAACTGGTCTGTGCTATTAAACCTTGTGATTGGCACCTTTACTCGGCTTTGGCCACTGCATGACTGCAAAGCTGTCTGTCAGCGCTCAGCTGATTTGCTGCTCTTTAGACAGATGAATCATGCCCTTATGATTTGTTTACATGGTGACATAGCTGTGGGTACACTGTCACCATGCACAGTTGCCCACAAATAGGGTGCATTTGCACCCTATGGTGCTGTTCACATGACAATTGCTGGTGACACCAACATAACCTACACAGCAAAACTTAAAACAAGCTAGAACCAACTGACTTCGTACAACAAAGGCTCTTATAATTTACTTCCTTTTTGTGTATCCTGACGACAACTGTAGCACTGTATTCAGCACTATCATACCATTATCACTTTAGACTGTAAGCTTTCGGGCAGGGACCTAACTTCTAACCCATTAAGGACACTTAATGACCGGTGAAGGTCCTTGCACATCAAGGGTTAAATAATCTCAGGGCGCACTGCTATCATACTAGGGAGGATAAACCCGAACCCTCAAGGACTGGAACACTCAGTTTCTTTTATTCCCAGTGTATTCTGTACATTATATCTGTCACTGTTCTCTGCCTCTCTCTTCCTTACTGTGATAGTGTATTCTGTACATTATATCTATCACTGTTCTCTGCCTCTCTTCCTTACTATGATAGTGTATTCAGTACATTATATCTGTCACTGTTCTCTGCCTCTATCTTCCTTACTGTGATAGTGTATTCAGTACATTATATGTATCACTGTTCTCTGCCTCTATCTTCCTTACTGTGATAGCGTATTCTGTACATTATATCTATCACTGTTCTCTGCCTCTCTTCCTTACTGTGATAGTGTATTCTGTACATTATATCTGTCACTGTTCTCTGCCTCTCTCTTCCTTACTGTGATAGTGTATTATGTACATTATATCTATCACTGTTCTCTGCCTCTCTTCTTTACTGTGATAGTGTATTCTGTACATTATATCTGTCACTGTTCTCTGCCTCTCTCTTCCTTACTGTGATAGTGTATTCAGTACATTATATGTATCACTGTTCTCTGCCTCTCTCTTCCTTACTGTGATAGTGTATTCTGTACATTATATCTATCACTGTTCTCTGCCTCTCTTCTTTACTGTGATAGTGTATTCTGTACATTATATCTGTCACTGTTCTCTGCCTCTATCTTCCTTACTGTGATAGTGTATTCAGTACATTATATGTATCACTGTTCTCTGCCTCTATCTTCCTTACTGTGATAGTGTATTCTGTACATTATATCTGTCACTGTTCTCTGCCTCTCTCTTCCTTACTGTGATAGTGTATTCAGTACATTATATGTATCACTGTTCTCTGCCTCTATCTTCCTTACTGTGATAGTGTATTCTGTACATTATATCTGTCACTGTTCTCTGCCTCTCTCTTCCTTACTGTGATAGTGTATTATGTACATTATATCTATCACTGTTCTCTGCCTCTCTTCTTTACTGTGATAGTGTATTCTGTACATTATATCTGTCACTGTTCTCTGCCTCTCTCTTCCTTACTATGATAGTGTATTCAGTACATTATATGTATCACTGTTCTCTGCCTCTCTCTTCCTTACTGTGATAGTGTATTCTGTACATTATATCTATCACTGTTCTCTGCCTCTCTCTTCCTTACTGTGATAGTGTATTCTGTACATTATATCTATCACTGTTCTCTGCCTCTCTCTTCCTTACTGTGATAGTGTATTCTGTACATTATATCTATCACTGTTCTCTGCCTCTAACTTCCTTACTGTGATTGTATATTCTGTTCATTATATCTATCACTGTTCTCTGCCTCTAACTTCCTTACTATGATAGCGTATTCTGTACATTATATCTATCACTGTTCTCTGCCTCTAACTTCCTTACTATGATAGCGTATTCTGTACATTATATCTATCACTGTTCTCTGCCTCTCTCTTCCTTACTATGATAGCGTATTCTGTACATTGTATCTGTCACTGTTCTCTGCCTCTCTCTTCCTTACTGTGATAGCGTATTCTGTACATTATATCTGTCACTGTTCTCTGCCTCTCTCTACCTTACTGTGATAGCGTATTCTGTACATTATATCTATCACTGTTCTCTGCCTCTCTCTACCTTACTGTGATAGTGTATTATGTACATTATATCTATCACTGTTCTCTGCTTCTCTCTTCCTTACTGTGATAGTGTATTCTGTACATTATATCTGTCACTGTTCTCTGCCTCTCTCTTCCTTACTGTGATAGTGTATTCTGTACATTATATCTATCACTGTTCTCTGCCTCTATCTTCCTTATTGTGATAGTGTATTCTGTACATTATCTCTGTCACTGTTCTCTGCCTCTCTCTTCCTTACTGTGATAGCGTATTCTGTACATTATATCTGTCACTGTTCTCTGCCTCTCTCTACCTTACTGTGATAGCGTATTCTGTACATTATATGTATCACTGTTCTCTGCTTCTCTCTTCCTTACTGTGATAGTATATTCTGTACATTATATCTATCACTGTTCTCTGCCTCTATCTTCCTTACTGTGATAGTGTATTCTGTACATTATCTCTGTCACTGTTCTCTGCCTCTCTCTTCCTTACTGTGATAGCGTATTCTGTACATTATATGTATCACTGTTCTCTGCCTCTATCTTCCTTACTATGATAGTGTATTCTGTTCATTATATCTATCACTGTTCTCTGCCTCTCTCTTTCTTTCTATGATAGTGTATAATATACATTATATCTGTCACTGTTCTCTGCCTCTCTCTTCCTTACTATGATAGTGTATTCTGTACACTATATCTATCACTTTTCTCTGCCTCTCTCTTCCTCACTGTGATAGTGTGTTTTACACATTGCCTTTGTCATTGTTATCTGTTTCTCTCTTCCTTACTGTGAGTGTAAGGGGGAGAGAAAAGCAGAGAATAGACTAAAAATAAACAACAGGCAAAGATGGGGGCACTAACCCCTTCACTGCTGTTGCTGAAGCAACATTAAGTGTAAGTCACTTTAAGACTTACTGACAGCAATCAGTTCATTTAAAAAATAAATTTGAGCAAGATCAAAGCATTTGAATGACACAGTTTATTTTCTAAACACATATGCTGGAGTTTAAATAAAGATTAATGTCAGTTTTTTTGTTGTGATGCTGTGTGATACACTTATACACAAAACACAGTCTAATCTCCAAAAAAGTAGAGAACTAGGGAGGGAAAGAGGGACCCGGCGCTTTTCACCAGGACAGTGCCCCCTTAAAACTGTACATTTTGTAGGTAGGAATGACCGGCCATACCTTTCATGCAGCCTCCCTAAATAAGGAACCCACTGGACACAATCATAAGAGAACCAATAAAAATTGTGGGGTTTTTTTGTTTTGTGTTTTAAATTTTTTCATAATTTTATTTATGTTTTAATAAAATAAATGGTGGGTTAGCTATATAAGTGTGGTCTTAAAAGAAAGCACTATTTGTGCTTATAAAAACAGTGTATAATTTTTGTGGTTAGAATAAAAGACTTGGAGTGAAAATACTGCTGAACAAACACATAATCAAAAAGGTCAGAATTGGTCCTGTCCTTAAAGGGATAGTAATGTTTCACAATAAAAGCAGCTCTAATTAATCATCATTGTATTTGGACTTTGGAGAGTGTTATTTCAGTTCTGTCACAGTTGTAGTTCAAGAGTAATTCAATGACAAAGTATCCCCCTCCCGCCCCTTTTACTGATGTAACACTGTTCAGCCAGAGCAGAAGGGAGGTGCCCAGGTAGACTGCAGAGAGGGACAATCTTCAATTAAGATAAGGGAAAAACCTGAAAAACTTGTCAAGGGGGGCAGGGCTTTCATTGTTCTCATAGGAAGAAGATTGCCCCCTTCTGTTATCTGTCTGGTCTATGGACTGGATTCCACATCTGAGAAGAGATGGCTTACACTAGGTAAAAGGGGAACTTTGCTTGTGAATATCTCTTAAACCATAAAGGTTTGAGAGATAAGACTTATATCATTCTTCATATTTTTTTAATGCCTACAAAATAAAATAAAGTTAAAACGAAGTATTACTATCCCTTTAAGGGGTTACATTGTAAAGCACTGAGTACACTTGTCGTGCTTCATAAATAAACATATTCACTCATTCATAACTTGCTGTAACTCCCCGGTGACTAGGGGTTGGTGTCAGTGAGACCCAGCAGTGGCCTATGGAGAAGCAGTGTAAGCTGTTCACATGTTGCAATTCAACCAGTGAAGTGGGTGGGCGAGATGCTTGAAGTGCACAGCAGACAGGGGAACACAGTACACTGGCCGCATGGAGGTATTGCCACCATGTGGTATCGCCACCATGTGGTATCACTTGTATGAACAAGTATTTACAGTAACAAGTGACCTACCTGCAGTACAAAATTAGACTTTTTTGTATTAGGGGATTTGTTTTAACAGCCTGATTTACCTCTTTCATAATCTAGTAAACGTTCAAATGTTTTGAAATAGTTTTGTGTAGTAAAAGTTTATTACTAATCTATATATTGCAGGGCTTCTCATGCCTACCTGCTACTGCTTGGGGGAAATGAACCCTTTGAGTGCCAGAGGGGTGCGCAATGCATTGCTTTTTAATGCATTGAGTACCTCTCTGGCACTCAAAGGGTTAATTCAAAGATTTGTTTTCCTTCTGTAATCAAGAAAAAAATTTATAAAAGTGACCACTAGGCTGCACTGTTTCATAAGTCCCTATGGAGCATTTTGGTCATCCGACTGTAAAGCTCTGCAGATACTGAAATAGATAGGGATTAGGGATAGATGGGGATTATCTTGAGCTGCAATAACTTTGGAATGATTTACCTCCAAGGATAGGGAGCGTCTTTGTTTTCTCAGAGAGAATAGATTTACACACACACATATATTGCACATATATTTATCCAGCACATTCTGCATTTTCCAGGCCCCTTCTGCATGAATATTAACCCCTTAAGGATCATGGGGTTGTGAAATGGATGGCTGGGGATGATGGGAATTGTAGTCCTGAACAGCTGATGGTCCACAGGCTGGCCCTCCCCAGTCTAAGGGGAGACTTTACACCCAACAGTCGCCTGCATCCTGGTGTTTTAAGTTCGAAAAATGTGTTGCTAGGCAACAACTATAAGCGTATCCCTGTGGAAATAGGTCAAAAGGAGGTATTGCTTTCTGTTGGGGATGTGACAATTATCCGTACCATTAATTATCTGCAATTTACAGAGATTAACTGCTTAATGGCTGGATATAGAGGGACACACACTTATCAGCATCTACTGACTGTAATACAAACCCTAATATACGCACAGGCACACTGCATAACGCTTATCCATGTTGGCCTACATCTCCCATCATCCTGAGTCAGAGAGGATGATGGGAGTTATGGTTCAACAATAAATGAACGGTCGCAGGTTGCTCAAACATGCCCTAATGTGACTGCATTGACCCTTTGAGTGCCAGAGTGGTACGGAATGCATTGCATCGCAATGCATTCCGTACCACTCTGGCACTCAAAGGGTTAAGAGAAAAGGGATACAACATAGGTACCATTAGTCCAAAGCAGGTATGGCAACCTAAGGCCCTCCAGCTGTTCCGGACTACAACTCCCATCATCCTACGGCAAGTCTGGTCTAAGGCCCTGACGTTCAAAAGAAAAGGGGTAAAATTCTAGAGCAAACTAACTGCCACATGGGGAGAAATAAATGGTTCCGAAATTCCATTTGCTTTAAATGGGAATTTTAACCCCCTGAATGCTAGAGAGGTCTCAGTGCATTGCTTTGCAATGCGTTGGAGACCTTGTTAGCATTCAAAAAGCTAAAATCCCCATTTATGTAAATGGGACGTTCTATTTCTCCATTATGGTGCAATTGGCTCGCTCCAGAATTGCTCCAATTTTCTTTGGCATCCTATAAAACTAAACCCGCACACATGACTACATTAAAGCAGATTCCTCCTTTAATTAGAACAGATGTTTTTTTTTGTTTTTTTTTGAGGGTTTATTAAATAAAATATTCTTGCCAATTTTTTCCAACGGCAACATTCAATCGCACTCCTTTGATACTGATCAGGAGGCTGTGCAAAACACAGCATAAAGTTAGGAGTGCAAGGACAATGGCTTCCCCCTCCATCTAATCACCGGAATGTGCAATATATAGCTTAAAGAAGCATTCAACTTTTTAGCCTTTTGAGTGCCAGAGGGATATGCATGGCGCTCAAAGGGTTAAGATTTTTTTTTTATTTTGCTGTTGCACGCTTGGAGTTAACCTCTAGTAACATGCTGATAGCACAACAGAATACAAGTAGAAAGTTTTAGGTCAGAATTATTCATTTTGTATGAGGTTGATCGAACTTAGACCAGAATAGATCGTTTTGATTTTAGATCAGGATGGATCACTTTGTACCAAAGTGGTGAAGTGTATACTATAGTAGAGAAAAAGGTGTGGCAAAGCTCACTGGCAAATTATATATATATTAGTTGAAAAGCCCATTTACACGGGAAGCTGTCCCAGTAAGGTGCGCAGCGAGGACTCCGGTCTGAATTCGAAGCGCCCCGCTCTGTATCAGCCGCGGTGCGGGCAGTCTCTACTGCACATGACGGCTTCTGACAAACATCCTTAGCGAATTATTATACAGGATGATGATACAAATGATAACACACAGAACAGAGAATGGAAAGGGCGAAAGATTATTTTTCTGCAAGACTAATGGAATGCAATACTTTTCTTATTGTAAACATATATTATCCTATATTATAATTCACTAAGGATGTTTGTCAGAAGGCGTCATGCGCAGTAGGAGAGGGCTGCATGCTATGCACTCATGCGCAGTACAGACTGCGTGGGCCACGGCCGATACAGAGCGAATTCAGACCGGAGTCCTCTTTGCGCGACTATGGTGTGAATTTGGAGTGTCCCACTACGTATCAGCCGCGGTGCAGGCAATCAGTACTGAGCATGACTGCAGCGCCACCAGTGCTAGCCCGTGTATACGGGCTTTAAAACTAGTTACTTATACTCTGCTATTTATACTGGATTTACTAATGATATTAACCCCTTAACGACATGTGCCATACTATGACCGTCACGGTCCTTGAAATACTCAAGGACCGATGACGGTCATAGTACGTCACGTACTTTTTACTTACAGCGCTCTAACGGGAGCGCTGTAAGTAAAAATAGGGCCTGAAATTGACCGCTCCAAGATCGGAGCGATCTCTATCAGGCCCCATAGTGACGCACCGATACACGCAACAGGTCACGTGTACCGGCGCGTCCACGTGGTTCAATGCGGTCCTTATGGGACGGAAACGTCCCAGGACCGCCGGTCGTTAAGGGGTTAACTAATCATCCATTTTTATACTTCTGCATAATTTATGATAGACACATAATAAATATATTTACTGTTTAAGTATATTTGAGACTCTCGCCCCCGTTTTCACTGTACTCACTATATTCTAAGGAATTGTGAGGCCATTCCACATATACAAAATCAGGGGTGTGTGAACTTGTAGAGATTAACTGCCCCTCAAGACTTTATATGGAGAGAAAGGAACAATCCGTTAAACTAGACAGGAGGTCTCCAACACAATGCGTTGGAAACCTCTCTAGCATTCAAGGAGTTAAAAGTTCACTTCTAGATCAATGGAGATTTTAGGACATTTTAATTGTCCTCCATGGGACATGTGCACAAAGTAACATGGTGCAATTCTGGCACAGGCCAACAAAAGAATAAATAAAACGTCCATTGATAGAAAGAGACTTAACGTCACAATGTGTTACACAACACACTGGTGCTTGAAGAGTTAAATTGGGAATTCAATGTGAAACTGGGGAGCGAACGCCCAGTCCGCCCATGCATTATCGTTCCCCTGGAATGAAATCTGTGCTGAACTGTGAGCTTCCTGGAAGGCAGACTGAATAGATCTCTGTGCTCCTTCCCAGTGACATGAATAATGGATTAAACTCTTCTCTATTCTGTAAATCGGCTTCGCTCGCGCCCCTACATCATGTTTAAATTCTAATCGGGGGACATTTTTAGCAAATGCAACAACTGCACAATGAACTGATAGCGCTTAATGTCACGCCATAAATAGCAGGCGGGAGACGGGGAAAAGAAAGGGAAATTACACATAACTGTAGAGCAGAATGACAGATGATCCCAGAACGGAGTGGGGTGAAGAGGTTTGCACACAAATAGTGTATTTAACACCGCTGGAATCTGGAAAAGCGGCATCTTCTCCACTGCACCATAGAGATTAACCTTTTGAGTGCCACAGTGGTACTCAATGCATTGCTTTACACCTAGACATGATCTTGAGCCCCAGAGAGGGCTTATGTGGTGCGATTTGCATCACACAAGTGGTGGGGAGGAGCTTAAACTATGTAATAAATTTGGAGGGAAGTGGGAGAAATGGGAAGGGAAGGAGAAGTGGGAGAAACGGTGAGGAGAACTGGGAGGGAAGGAGGAGAAGTGGGCAGGAAGTAGAAGGAGCATGATGATCAGGGTGGGAAGGAGGAGACGTGGGAAGGAAGTAGGAGGAGCGTGAGGATCAGGGTGGGAAGGAGGAGACGTGGGAAGGAAGTAGGAGGAGCGTGAGGATCAGGGTGGGAAGGAGGAGACGTGGGAAGGAAGTAGGAGGAGTGTGAGGATCAGGGTGGGAAGGAGGAGACGTGGGAAGGAAGTAGGAGGAGTGTGAGGATCAGGATGGGAAGGAGGAGACGTGGGAAGGAAGTAGGAGGAGCGCGAGGATCAGGGTGGGAAGGAGGAGACGTGAGAAGGAAGTAGGAGGAGCATGAGGATCAGGGGGGAAGGAGGAGGAGTGGGAAGGAAGTAGGAGGAGCGTGAGGATCAGGGTGGGAAGGAGGAGACGTGGGAAGGAAACAGGAGGAGCGTGAGGATCAGGGTGGGAAGGAGGAGAAGTGGGAAGGAAATAGGAGGAGCGTGAGGATCAGGGTGGGAAGGAGGAGACGTGGGAAGGAAGTAGGAGGAGCATGAGGATCAGGGTGGGAAGGAGGAGAAGTGGGAAGGAAGTAGAAGGAGCGTGAGGATCAGGGTGGGAAGGAGGAGACGTGGGAAGGAAGTAGGAGGAGTGTGAGGATCAGGATAGGAAGGAGGAGACGTGGGAAGGAAGTAGGAGGAGCGTGAGGATCAGGGTGGGAAGGAGGAGAAGTGGGAAGGAAGTAGGAGGAGCGTGAGGATCAGGGTGGGAAGGAGGAGACGTGGGAAGGAAGTAGGAGGAGCGTGAGGATCAGGGTGGGAAGGAGGAGAAGTGGGAAGGAAGTAGGAGGAGCGCGAGGATCAGGGTGGGAAGGAGGAGAAGTGGGAAGGAAGTAGCAGGAGCGCGAGGATCAGGGTGGGAAGGAGGAGAAGTGGGAAGGAAGTAGGAGGGGCGCGAGGATCAGGGTGGGAAGGAGGAGAAGTGGGAAGGAAGTAGGAGGAGCGCGAGGATCAGGGTGGGAAGGAGGAGAAGTGGGAAGGAAGTAGGAGGAGCGCGAGGATCAGGGTGGGAAGGAGGAGAAGTGGGAAGGAAGTAGGAGGAGCGTGAGGATCAGGGTGGGAAGGAGGAGAAGTGGGAAGGAAGTAGGAGGAGTGTGAGGATCAGGGTGGGAAGGAGGAGAAGTGGGAAGGAAGTAGGATGGGTGTGAGGATCAGGGTGGGAAGGAGGAGAAGTGGGAAGGAAGTAGGAGGAGCGTGAGGGTCAGGGTGAGAAGGAGGAGAAGTGGGAAGGAAGTAGAAGGAATGTGAGGATCAGGGTAGGAAGGAGGAGAAGTGGGAAGGAAGTAGGAGGAGTGTGAGGATCAGGGTGGGAAGGAAAATTGGGTGGAAAGTGGGAAGAACAGGGTGGGAAGGAGGGGTAGGGGGTGGGCAGTGGGAGGAACAGTGTGGGAAGGAGGAGAAGTGGGCGGAAGGGTGGGAAGGAAGAGAAGGGGGTGGGATGTGGGTGGGAAGTAGGCAGAACCGGGTGAGAAGGAGAAGAAATGGGCAGAGTTTCAAGAGAAACTCCCCACCGGAGACCCAGTAATTAACTGTGAAAAAGGGAGTCTTGGGCAGAGCCGGAGAGTTCCTAGGTATGCAGATGTTTCCAAAGGCTGAAAATCTAGTCTTATATGTGATCTGTGGGGGAGGCCATTCCTGCCTTTTCTAGGGCTGTCTGACTCCCATTTCCATAGAAATCTTTTTTTTGGCATCTCATTGTGCTGCATTGTCTGTAAATGGTGGACTGAAGTGGTTTTTACTCTTTCCAACACCCGGTGTGGGACATTTAGGGCACACCTAACATTTTACAGGTCATTAGTCAAGGGTTAAATGAAGGGTACATCCCTGACAAATGGACATTTTTATGTTTTCCCTCTGGTACAACTGGTTTGCCCTATAACTGCCGGGCACCTTTGTGCATATGGTCTAATCACTTGGTATTTTCCCCAGATGAATTGTGCCTATATTGACACAGAGCAGGTTGCTCTTCCTTGGTGCAATGTTTCACAAAATCAACATTATCTCAAGCTTTGTTTTGTCTGTGTCTTCTATCCAATCCTTTTTGGGAAAATATTCAAGATTAAATGTAAATTCTGCTGTGGAGTCTAAAGTGACGTGTTGCACGCCTGGGGCCGATGACTAAGTGATAAAAAGTCTTTACAGGATAGAAGCAGAAGATAAAGTGTCTCTGTGATCAAACATCACTGAGGCCTGAAATGACGGAGAGGAACCGAACACCAAGAACGGAGGGCGCCTGCCTAGTAACCACAGACTGGCAGAATGCTCGGGGCCCTCTCCCTAGTTATCCAGCTCACTGAGCTACATCACAGACCCAGCACAAATACAGACCTTTACACCGTCTACACTGGTTTGTCCCAAACATTCATTTAACCCCTTGAATACTAAAGATGTTTCCAACGCATTCCTTTCCTTCCCTTACCCCAATCAGTCCTTCCTCTTCATTTCCTCATTTCCCTCCATTACCCCAATAGGCATTTCCTCTCAATTTCCCCTTTCCCTCCCATATCACAATAAGCCCTTCCTCTTCATTTCTTATTTTCCCTCCCTTACCCCAATAGGCACTTCCTCTCAATTTCCCCTTTCCCTCCCATATCACAATAAGCCCTTCCTCTTCATTTCTTCTTTTCCCTCCATTACCCCAATCATCCCCTCCTCTTGATTTCTTCTTTTTCTTCCCTTACCCCAATCAGCCCTTCCTCTTGATTTCCTCTTTTCCCTCCCTTACCCCAATCAGCCCTTCCTTTTCATTTCTTCTTTTCCCTCCCTTACCACAAACAGCCCTTTCTCTTAATTTCTTCTTTTCCCTCCCTTACCACAAACAGCCCTTTCTCTTAATTTCTTCTTTTCCCTCCCTTACGCCAAACAGCCCTTCCTCTTCATTTCTTTTCCCCCCCTTACCCCAAACAGCCCTCTCTCTTCATTTCTTCTTTCCCCTCCCTTACCCCAATCAGCCCTTCCTCTCCATTTCCTCTTTTCCCACCCTTACCCCAATCAGCCCTTCCTCTTCATTTCCTCTTTTCCCTCCCTTACCCCAATCAGCTCTTCCTCTTCATTTCCTCTTTTCCCTCCCTTACCCCAATCAGCCCTTCCTCCTCTTTTCCCTCCCTTACCCCAATCAGCCCTTCCTCTTCATTTCTTCTTTTCCCACCCTTACCCCAATCAGCCTTTCCTCTTCATTTCCTATTTTCCCTCCCTTACCCCAATCAGCCGTCTCTGCATCAATAAACTCAAACAGATTTAGATTCCTAAACAAATACAGCTTCCTTATCACCAAACTATTAACATTACAATGCGTTGGATACCTCCCTGGTACTCAAAGGGTTAATGGTTAAACAAGCCACCAAGGGAATAAAAATCTCCACTTACATCAATGGGAATTTTGGAAATTTTTAGTTCTCCCCTACAGTGCAAATGGTTTGCTCCAGAACCCCTCCAGTTTTCTTACAGACATAAGGGTAGTAAACTTAAACCTAAGAGATGAGGTAAATCTGAGACAAACCGATTGTAGTACAGAAAGACATTCACATTTATCTCAGTGTGTGTGTGTGGGGGTGTCATCTCGTGACTGTGACAGAGGTTTCCTGCGCATTGGGAAACAATGTCCTGGAGATCTCTATCTATTACACTAGTTACCCCAGGCAGTGCACTGCTATGGCACGCAAAGCATTAAACGCCCCATTTAAACCAACTGTTTGCCCGCTATGGTGCAGTTGCTCCACTTTCAGATTTGTAAATATGGCCCTTACCAGAACGCGACAGCTTCCTTTAACCCTATGGATGCCAGAGCAGTGAAATGAACTGTGAAGCAATGCTCTACACACCACTCTGGGTCTCAGAGGGTTAAAGAATAAAGTTAGGAGCCCTGTTTTCGCACACCCATCTCTAGAGCGCGTCACACACACACACACACACACACACACACACACACACACACACACACACACACAGATACACACACACACACACACACACAGTAGTGGGCCCTGCGCCTTACTTACAAGTGAAATTTCTCCTCCCACACGGGGTTCAGGTTGCCGTAGATGGTCTTTGTCCTCTTCTTTGTCTTCCCGACCTGCACGGTGACGTATGGGTCAGAGGATCCCGTCTTGTCTTTGGCTTGTAGACCCTGAGCACACAGCACTGCGGGGACACAGAGGAGGATCAGACACCAGAGCATGGGGTAGTGAAAGGTGTGTATGTGTGTATATATATTATATTATATATATAACTAGTTGAACAGCCCATTACATGGGCCACAGTGCCACCGCCACTCGGTCACGGGGCAGTCACGTGCAGTAGAGACTGCCGGTGCCACGGCTGATACAAAGCTGGACACTCCTTTGGAGTGCCCATCTCTGTATCAGCCGCGGCGCGGGCAGTCTCTACTGCGCATGACTGCAGCACGCGAAGCAGTGTCTACAGCGCACGTCTCGGCGTTACACACGAATTAGCTAATTATTATATAGGACTACAGTGGGCTACAGTGCCACTGGCAGCCAGTCGCGAGGCAGTCATGTGCAGTAGAGATTGCCTGCGCCGCGGCTGATACAGAGCTGGACGCGCCGAAGGAGCTCTGTAACAGCCGTGGAACGGACAATCTCTACTGCGCATGACTGCTTCGATACACACGTTTTAGCAATTATTATACAGGATAATATGTGTGTGTGTATGAATGTATATGTGTGTATGTGACAATGTATGTGCGTGTGTATATGTGTGTGTGTGTGTGTGTGTGTGAGTGTGTGTGTGCGTGTGTGTGTACACTACCTTACAAAAGTTTGGGGTTGCTTCAGAAATGTCCTTGTTTTCCATGAAATCATACATCAAATAAGTTGTAAAATGAATAGGAAATTTTGCAATTTTTCTTCTTCCTCTCCTACGATACAGAATATTTCTCCCCCGAATTGCTCCATTTTGGTCTTTGTACATTCTGCCCCATGACATATCACCAAACACGTGCACTGGCCTAACAGGGCTGCTTTGGGGCAATACGCATAAAGTAAAAAGTGAAGCAATTCAACGGCACCCTATGACACACATAAAGCTTGAGTTAAAAGTCTCATTTCATGCCCCTTGGGTGCAGTCGGTTTGCTCCAGTCCTCCTCAGTGCAGCAGCCTTGCAGAGCGGTCAGGGGGAAGGGAATGGCGTGAACACAACTGTAATAATCAGCCGTCTCTGGGGAGCCGAGTGGCAGAACCTGCACATGAGCCTGTGTGGGCTTCCACCGACCAGACGGGGAGTCTCATCTGGCCCTGACGTCTGCTAAGCACTAATGTAATTCACAGGCAGCTAATCCAATGAGACCAATGAGGGCAGTGACCTCCTGCTAGACTGGGGAGGGACACAGACTGATGCTCAGTAGGGCTGCTATTAGACTACACCAGGAGAAATCACATTAACCCTCTGAGTGCTGAGGGTGTATCCAAAGCATAACTCTCTGGCACTCAAATGGTTAAAGCCGATTTACTAATAAGAAAGGAAGTGATTTTGGTACAGACCAACATTTTTAACCACATAAATGCTAGAGAAGCCCCTAGTACATCTAATGGCTTTGAAACACCATTTAAATCAATAGATCATTTGGAAATGTCTATCCGGCCCCGGTCCATCAGCATCCTTGTGACGTCCTCTTGAAAACTACCCCTTTGAGTGCCAGAGGGGTAAAGGGTTAAAATGTTATCAGTAGGAGGAGGAGCAGACAGGTAGGAGGTGAGAACTAGGAGGGGTGGGGCAGGAGAAGCTACAGGTGGGGAATGAGGAGAGACCGGTAGGAGGAAGGAGAAGCAAATGGTGGATACAGAGAAGAGAGACAGCTGGGTGGGAAGAGACATAGGTGGATAGACAGGCAACTGGCAGGAAGAGGGAGGAAAGTGGGTGATGGGGTGAATTACAGGCGAGTGAAGGGAGGAGAGACAGGCAAGAGAAGGGAGGAGAGACGTTTGGGGGAAGGGATGAGTGACAGGTGAGGGAAGGGAGGAGTGACAGGTGAGGGAAGGGAGGAGTGACAGGCAAGGGAAGGGAGGAGTGACAGGAGGGTGGAAGGGGAAGTGAGAGGAGGGTGGAAAGAGAAGGGGAAGTGACAGGAGGGAGGAAGGAGAAGGGTAAGTAACAGGAGGGTGGAAGAGGAAGTGACAGGAGGGTGGAAGTGATAGGAGGGAGGAAGGAGAAGGGGAAGTAACAAGAGGATGGAAAAGGAAGTGACAGGAGGCTGGAAGAGGAAGTGACAGGAGGCTGGAAGAGGAAGTGACAGGAGGGCAGAAGTGATAGGAGGGAGGAAGGAGAAGGGGAAGTAACAGGAGGATGGAAGGAGAAGTGACAGGAGGCTGGAAGAGGAAGTGACAGGAGGCTGGAAGAGGAAGTGACAGGAGGCTGGAAGAGGAAGTGACAGGAGGCTGGAAGAGGAAGTGACAGGAGGCTGGAAGTTATAGAAGGGAGGAAGGAGAAGGGGAAGTAACAGGATGGTGGAAGTGATAGGAGGGAGGAAGGAGAAGGGGAAGTAACAGAATGGTGGAAGTGATAGGAGGCAGGAAGGAGAAGGGGAAGTAACAGGAGGGTGGAAGTGATAGGAGGGATGAAGGAGAAGGGGAAGTAACAGCATGGTGGAAGTGATAGGAGGGAGGAAGGAGAAGGGGAAGTAACAGAATGGTGGAAGTGATAGGAGGCAGGAAGGAGAAGGGGAAGTAACAGGAGGGTGGAAGTGATAGGAGGGAGGAAGGAGAAGGGGAAGCAACAGGATGGTGGAAGGAGAAAGGGAAGTAACAGGATGGTGGAAGTGATAGGAGGGAGAAAGGAGAAGTAACAGGAGGGTGGAAGTGACAGGAGGGATGAAGGAGAAGGGGAAGGAACAGGAGGGTGGAAGTGATAGGAGGGATGAAGGAGAAGGGGAAGGAACAGGAGGCTGGAAGTGATAGGAGGAAGGAGAAGGGGAAGTAACAGGAGGGCGGAAGTGATAGGAGGGAGGCAGGAGAAGGGGAAGTAACAGGAGGGTGGAAGTGATAGGAGGGATATAGGAGAAGGGGAAGTAACAGGAGGCTGGAAGTGACAGGAGGGAGGAAGGAGAAGGGGAAGTAACAGGAGGGTGGAAGTGATAGGAGGGAGGAAGGAGAAGGGGAAGTAACAGGAGGGTGGAAGTGATAGGAGGGAGGAAGGAGAAGGGGAAGTAACAGGAGGCTGGAAGTGACAGGAGGGAGGAAGGAGAAGGGGAAGTAACAGGAGGGTGGAAGTGATAGGAGGGAGGAAGGAGAAGGGGAAGTAACAGAATGGTGGAAGTGATAGGAGGCAGGAAGGAGAAGGGGAAGTAACAGGAGGGTGGAAGTGATAGGAGGGATGAAGGAGAAGGGGAAGTAACAGCATGGTGGAAGTGATAGGAGGGAGGAAGGAGAAGGGGAAGTAACAGAATGGTGGAAGTGATAGGAGGAAGGAGAAGGGGAAGTAACAGGAGGGTGGAAGTGATAGGAGGGAGGAAGGAGAAGGGGAAGCAACAGGATGGTGGAAGGAGAAAGGGAAGTAACAGGATGGTGGAAGTGATAGGAGGGAGAAAGGAGAAGTAACAGGAGGGTGGAAGTGACAGGAGGGATGAAGGAGAAGGGGAAGGAACAGGAGGGTGGAAGTGATAGGAGGGATGAAGGAGAAGGGGAAGGAACAGGAGGGTGGAAGTGATAGGAGGGATGAAGGAGAAGGGGAAGGAACAGGAGGCTGGAAGTGATAGGAGGAAGGAGAAGGGGAAGTAACAGGAGGGCGGAAGTGATAGGAGGGAGGCAGGAGAAGGGGAAGTAACAGGAGGGTGGAAGTGATAGGAGGGATATAGGAGAAGGGGAAGTAACAGGAGGCTGGAAGTGACAGGAGGGAGGAAGGAGAAGGGGAAGTAACAGGAGGGTGGAAGTGATAGGAGGGAGGAAGGAGAAGGGGAAGTAACAGGAGGCTGGAAGTGACAGGAGGGAGGAAGGAGAAGGGGAAGTAACAGGAGGGTGGAAGTGATAGGAGGGAGGAAGGAGAAGGGGAAGTAACAGAATGGTGGAAGTGATAGGAGGCAGGAAGGAGAAGGGGAAGTAACAGGAGGGTGGAAGTGATAGGAGGGATGAAGGAGAAGGGGAAGTAACAGCATGGTGGAAGTGATAGGAGGGAGGAAGGAGAAGGGGAAGTAACAGAATGGTGGAAGTGATAGGAGGAAGGAGAAGGGGAAGTAACAGGAGGGTGGAAGTGATAGGAGGGAGGAAGGAGAAGGGGAAGCAACAGGATGGTGAAAGGAGAAAGGGAAGTAACAGGATGGTGGAAGTGATAGGAGGGAGAAAGGAGAAGTAACAGGAGGGTGGAAGTGACAGGAGGGATGAAGGAGAAGGGGAAGGAACAGGAGGGTGGAAGTGATAGGAGGGATGAAGGAGAAGGGGAAGGAACAGGAGGGTGGAAGTGATAGGAGGGATGAAGGAGAAGGGGAAGGAACAGGAGGCTGGAAGTGATAGGAGGAAGGAGAAGGGGAAGTAACAGGAGGGCGGAAGTGATAGGAGGGAGGCAGGAGAAGGGGAAGTAACAGGAGGGTGGAAGTGATAGGAGGGATATAGGAGAAGGGGAAGTAACAGGAGGCTGGAAGTGACAGGAGGGAGGAAGGAGAAGGGGAAGTAACAGGAGGGTGGAAGTGATAGGAGGGAGGAAGGAGAAGGGGAAGTAACAGGAGGCTGGAAGTGACAGGAGGGAGGAAGGAGAAGGGGAAGTAACAGGAGGGTGGAAGTGATAGGAGGGAAGAAGGAGAAGTAACAAGAGGGTGGAAATGATAGGAGGGAGGAAGGAGAAGGGGAAGTAACAGGAGGGTGGAAGGAGAAGGGGAAGTACCAGGAGGGTGGAAGTGATAGGAGGGATGAAGGAGAAGGGGAAGGAACAGGAGGGTGGAAGTGACAGGAGGGAGGAAGTAGAAGGGGAAGTAACAGGAGGGTGGAAGTGATAGGAGGGAGGAAGGAGAAGGGGAAGTAACAGGAGGGTGGAAGTGATAGGAGGGATGAAGGAGAAGGGGAAGTAACAGGAGGGTGGAAGTGATAGGAGGGATGAAGGAGACGGGGAAGGAACAGGAGGGTGGAAGTGATAGGAGGAAGGAGAAGGGGAAGTAACTAGAGGGTGGAAATGATAGGAGGGAGGAAGGAGAAGGGGACGTAACAGGAGGGTGGAAGGAGAAAGGGAAGTAACAGGAGGGTGGAAGTGATAGGAGGGATGAAGAAGAAGGGGAAGCAACAGGAGGGTGGAAGTGATAGGAGGGATGAAGGGGAAGTAACAGGAGGGTGGAAGTGATAGGGAGGGATGAAGGAGAAGGGGAAGGAACAGGAGGGTGGAAGTGATAGGAGGGATGAAGGAGAAGGGGAAGTAACAGAATGGTGGAAGTGATAGGAGGCAGGAAGGAGAAGCGGAAGTAACAGAATGGTGGAAGTGATAGGAGGCAGGAAGGAGAAGGGGAAGTAACAGAATGGTGGAAGAAGAAAGGGAAGTAACAGGATGGTGGAAGTGATAGGAGGGAGGAAGGAGAAGTAACAGGAGGGTGGAAGTGACAAGAGGGATGAAGGAGAAGGGGAAGGAACAGGAGGGTGGAAGTGATATGAGGGATGAAGGAGAAGGGGAAGGAACAGGAGGGTGGAAGTGATAGGAGGGATGAAGAAGAAGGGGAAGGAACAGGAGGGTGGAAGTGATAGGAGGGATGAAGGAGAAGGGGAAGTAACAGCATGGTGGAAGTGATAGGAGGCAGGAAGGAGAAGGGGAAGTAACAGAATGGTGGAAGTGATAGGAGGCAGGAAGGAGAAGGGGAAGTAACAGGAGGGTGGAAGTGATAGGAGGGAGGAAGGAGAAGGGGAAGTAACAGGATGGTGGAAGGAGAAAGGGAAGTAACAGGATGGTGGAAGTGATAGGAGGGAGGAAGGAGAAGTAACAGGAGGGTGGAAGTGACAGGAGGGATGAAGGAGAAGGGGAAGGAACAGGAGGGTGGAAGTGATAGGAGGGATGAAGGAGAAGGGGAAGGAACAGGAGGGTGGAAGTGATAGGAGGGATGAAGGAGAAGGGGAAGGAACAGGAGGGTGGAAGTGATAGGAGGGATGAAGGAGAAGGGGAAGGAACAGGAGGGTGGAAGTGATAGGAGGAAGGAGAAGGGGAAGTAACTGGAGGGTGGAAGTGATAGGAGGAAGGAGAAGGGGAAGTAACTGGAGGGTGGAAGTGATAGGAGGGAGGCAGGAGAAGGGGAAGTAACAGCAGGGTGGAAGTGATAGGAGGGATGAAGGAGAAGTAACAGGAGGGTGGAAGTGATAGGAGGGATGAAGGAGAAGGGGAAGTAACAGGAGGATGGAAGTGATAGGAGGGATGAAGGAGAAGGGGAAGGAACAGGAGGGTGGAAGTGATAGGAGGAAGGAGAAGGGGAAGTAACTGGAGGGTGGAAATGATAGGAGGGAGGAAGGAGAAGGGGAAGTAACAGGAGGGTGGAAGGAGAAGGGGAAGTAACAGGAGGGTGGAAGTGATAGGAGGGATGAAGGAGAAGGGGAAGGAACAGGAGGGTGAAAGTGACAGGAGGGAGGAAGGAGAAGGGGAAGTAACAGGAGGGTGGAAGTGATAGGAGGGAGGAAGCAGAAGGGGAAGTAACAGGAGGGTGGAAGTGATAGGAGGGATGAAGGAGAAGGGGAAGTAACAGGAGGGTGGAAGTGATAGGAGGGATGAAGGAGAAGGGGAAGGAACAGGAGGGTGGAAGTGATAGGAGGAAGGAGAAGGGGAAGTAACTGGAGGGTGGAAATGATAGGAGGGAGGAAGGAGAAGGGGAAGTAACAGGAGGGTGGAAGGAGAAGGGGAAGTAATAGGAGGGTGGAAGTGATAGGAGGGATGAAGGAGAAGGGGAAGGAACAAGAGGGTGGAAGTGATAGGAGGGATGAAGGAGAAGGGGAAGGAACAAGAGCGTGGAAGTGATAGGAGGGATGAAGGAGAAGGGGAAGTAACAGGAGGGTGGAAGTGATAGGAGGGATGAAGGAGAAGGGGAAGAAACAGGAGGGTGGAAGTGATAGGAGGGATGAAGGGGAAGTAACAGGAGGGTGGAAGTGATAGGAGGGAGGAAGGAGAAGGGGAAGGAACAGAAGGGTGGAAGGAAAAGGGACAGGAGGTTGGAAGACAGGAGGGTGGGAGGAGTAGTGACAGGAGGTTTGGGGGATGGAAGGAGAAGTGACAGGTGGGATGGGGGGTGGGAAGGAGAAGTGACAGGTGGGTGGGGAAGGAATAGTTGGGTAGCAGGGGAGAGGAAGACATAGGTGAGGGATGAGCTACAGGTCATGCAGAAGAAATGGTATTACAGCAGGTAAAATGTAATGGATTAGATGTGTTTAAGACTCCTGAGTATAAACAGCAGGACATAGCCACAATACAAAACTAGAGTAACAGTACATTTTATGGGAGATGGAAGTCACTGGCTAGAGCTCTCCATGAACCATTACAGTAATAGCCCTGTTTCTTTGTGACAATTTAAACTGTAATAACTTTTGCATAAAGTAACTCCCAGCAGTAGCAGTGCCCTTGCTGTATTAAGCAAAAACTGTCCTACATGACATTTATCCTTCAACTCACCAGTGATTGTGATCTTGGCAGACCATTTGGATGTGCCATCCAGGACACTCTGCTTCACGGTCTTCATCTGCTGGGCATGAGCTACTTTCCCCACATTGAAGACGTCCCTGATGACCTCAAAGATCTCTGGCTTGTTCCTCTCCCTGATCTTCATCCGGTCCTTCATGGCCATGATTATGTTCTGGGTCCTGTCCTCGGCTCCATGCTTGGAGCTCTTCTCAGCGGCTCCTGTGAGGAAGACAATGACAAACAGGTGAGACCAAGAGAGGGTGATACCAGGGCAGAAAACCCCAGTGAGGGTACATGAGAACCAATACCCCCTAATAGTAACCCTCCTACCCAATATGCAGACACGTTACTCCAGGCCTAGCTCTAATTCACCAGTTATTTGATGAGATGGGGTATCTGAACGTGAATTCACAACAGCTATCATCTCCTGTTGTCCATTTATGGATCATTCTTTGATAAAATGGTGGTTAAGCCGCAAAACGCGTTAGATACCTCTTATTGGGTTTACTAATTTTTTATGTCAATTTATATATATTTTTTAATAAATTGTTATGTTTTTGATACTCTGACGCCATCTGGATCATCTCTTTAATGGAGCAGTTATTCAACTCTTAGTCACCCGAACGGACATGGGTCAATCTCTCTCCGCATGTGCTTGTGTCAGCAACTCGTTCCACTGACTATTCATCATGTGAGTAGCCATTTATCTTTATTTGTTTATATTGCAAGTTATACATTTATTGCACTATTGGGCACCCCCCAAAAAAATATACACTTACCTTACTTTGTCAAGAAATGCCTAGTGGCCCTGAAGGATTTAGCCAATTAAACTTGGATTGAAAGAGATTACCATCAATCAGTCCTGGTTCTCATGTCTATGGAGGTGGCTATGACAGCCGCTGGCAATTTTTATCAAACCAAAGCAGACACACGAGCCTACTTAATCTAATAAGGACCAACACAGGGACATCAGGGTGGGACAAAGGGATTTGTGTCTCAAATCGGGACTGTCCTGACTAAAGAGAGATGCTTTGGAGGTATAGATCCCTAATATCTCCTAAAGAGGGACACTTGGGAGGTATGTACCCCTAATATTTCCTAAAGAGGGACACTTGGGAGGTACTGACCCTAATATCTCCTAAAGAGGGACACTTGGGTGGTATGGACCCCTAATCTATATATATAAAAGAAGACTTCTGTGTGCCTGGCAAACACACCCAGGGGTGGTATTAAGGAGGAGTTACTGTTCCCATTGGGTGATTCAATCATGCAGGGAGTTGGCCCGCCCCCACTATGCAGCCCGCCCACCACTATCAAAGTAAGAAAAAACAATATGGCCGCCACTTGCTCCTACACCACAGACAAACACACATGCCTCACTCATACAGCACCACACAAACACACACAGACCACCACACACACACATGCCCCACTCACACAGCACCAAACACACATGCCCCCACTCACACACACAGCACCACATACACACACAAAGCCAGAAATAAATATGGCTGACACACACACACACTCACTCACCCTGACTCCCAGTGGCCTCAGCAGGACCTGTAGTGCAGCACCAGGGGAACAAAATGGCACTCAAAGGGTTAAGGTAGGCCCTCATTGCTCAATTATTTTCTTCACTGTCATCATTTGCCATGCAAGACACAGGACAGACAGCCATCAGATTCACACTTAACCCACTGACTGCCACAGGGTTGTGTATCAAGTCTTACCCCTCAGGGAGTGTGTTCAGACCCCTCACACTGTAAACTTGCATTTCCCTCCCACTTCTCCTCCTTCCCCAGCCTATTACTAACACTTTTACACATTTATGTTAAGCCCCGCCCCCTACTCGCAATTAAGCCCCACCCACTTTTAACCCAAATTGCCCCATTGCTCTCTCCACATCAGCACCACATGAGGGACTCCACAAGTAAAAGTTCACAGGTATTACACACACATGCCCCACTCACACAGCACCACCACACACACACACAGCCAGAAAGAAATATGGCTGACACACAGTCACTCACCCTGACTCCCAGTGGCCTCAGCAGGACCTGTAGTATAGCCACTGAAGGGTGTGACAGCACCAAGGGAACAAAATGGTACTCAGAGGGTTAAGGTAGGCCCTCATTGCTCAATTATTTCTTCACTGTCATCATTTGCCATGCAAGACTCAGGACAGACAGCAATCAGGTACACACTTATCCCACTGACTGCCACAGGGTTGTGTATAAGGTTTTACCCCTCAGGGAGTGTGTTCAAACCCCTCACACTGTAAACTTGCATTTCCCTCCCACTTCTCCTCCTTCCCCAGCCTATTACTAACACTTTTACACATTTATGTTAAGCCCCGCCCCTACTCGAGATTAAGCCCCACCCACTTTTAACCCAGATTGCCCCATTTGTCTCTCCACATCAGCACCACATCAGTCCCCTCTAGGGACTACACAAATCAGTTCCCAGGTATGAATACACTTCCCACTGCTATTTATCTCTGACATGCCTCTCTATACATTAACCATTTGAGTGCCAGAGGGGTGCACAACTCATGCACGCATGTGTTTTTGCTCATATATGTTGTGTGTGTACATCTCTGTTACATATGTGTGTCCATGTGTGCATCTCCAGTGTGTCTGTGTGTACATGTCTTTTGCATGTTTCTGCCGCTCACTGTGTGTATGTGCATACCTCCCAACATTTCACATGGCCAAAGAGGGGCACTTTAGTTTTAGGTGATATTGTTGGGGGCGTGGCTGGTGGGCAGGGCATTAGTAATAATTTTTAGGTTATTTCATGACCTATTACTGGCTATTTATGTAAGTGAATAAATGATTTAGTGCAAGACCAAAGTATTTTATTTGCACTCACTAATGTATAAACACATATACTGAAGTTTACAAAAATATGTATATGAGCTTTATTGCTGTAGAGCAAAGTAATACACACCACACAGTCAGGGCTGGTGCAAGGATTTTTGCCACCCTAGGCAAAACCTAATTTTGCTGCCCATTTCGCTCCGCCCCTTGTGCCCCACCCCTTTATACCCCGGCCTACTTATACCCAACCTCTTTTCATGATTGTCCTCTCTCTGCCCCCTGGCCCAGTCTGCCCCTGGTCTGGAGATGCCTGTAAGAGATGCCCCCCACCAGCTCCAACTTGCCCCTTATCAGCTTCACTTTGGCCCACCAGCTCCGCTTTGCCCCTATCAGCTCCACTTTGTCCCCCATCAACTCCAACTTGCCGCCTCAGCTCCTACTTGCCCCCATCAGCTCCACTTTACCCCCCACCAGCTCCAACTTGCCCCCACCAGCTCCACTTTGCCCCCCATCTGCTCTAACCTGCCCCCCCTCAGCTCCACTTTGCCCCCCCTCAGCTCCACTTTGCCCCCCCTCAGCTCCAACTTGCCCCCATCAGCTCCATTTTGACCCCCATCCGCTCCAACTTACCCCCATCAGCTCCACTGTGCCCCCCATCCGCTCCAACTTGCCCCCACCAGCTCCACTATGCCCCCTCAACTCCAACTTGCCACCATCAGCTCCAACTTGCCACCATCAGCTCCAACTTGCCCCCCATCCGCTCCAACTTGCCCCCCATCCGCTCTAACTTGCCCCCACCAGCTCCACTTTGCCCCCCTTCAAGCTCCACTTTGCCCCCCCTCAGCTCCACTTTGCCCCCCTTCAGCTCCACTTTGCCCCCCCTCAGCTCCACTTTACCCCCTCAGCTCCAATTTGCACCCATCAGCTCCAATTTGACCCTCATCCGCTCCAACTTACCCCCATCAGCTACACTTTGCCCCCACCAGCTCCACTATGCCCCCTCAGCTCCAGCTTTCCCCTATCAGCTCCAACTTGCCCCCATCAGCTCCACTTTGCCCCACATCCGCTCCAACTTGCCCCCAGCAGCTCCACTATGCCCCTTCAGTTCCAACTTGCCCCCCATCACATACCTGTAGCTCCCGCGCAGTCTTCTCTTCAGTAATGCAGAGCAAGGCGGGAGATCATGACTCCCAGAGCGCTCTGCATTACTAAAGATCCAACCCAATGATGGAGCGCTGTAGCAACGCAGACCTGATTGTGTTGTGCTTCCCGGCGTGGTGTGTGCGGGCGCAGCTCTTCTCCGCTGCATGCCCGCGCCCCCAGTACGTGTGCGCCCTAGGCCGGCGCCTACCTCGCCTATAGGTGGAGCCGGCCCTGCACACAGTCTGACCTCCTAAAAAGAGGGACAGAGGGATCCGGCCCTCAAAGAGGGACACTTGGGATGTATGGTATGTGTCTGCCTGTGTGTTGCATATGTCTGTGTTTATCAGTGTGTCTGCATTTCACACATGTGCGCCCAACGGTCATAACATGACGGGCAACGCCATCCCACATTGCTAGTAACTCTTAAAGAGGGACACTTGGGAGGTATGTACCCCTAATATCTCCTAAAGAGGGACACTTGGGAGGTATGGACCCCTAATATCTCCTAAAGAGGGACACTTGGGAGGTATGTACCCCTAATATTTCCTAAAGAGGGACACTTGGGAGGTACTGACCCTAATATCTCCTAAAGAGGGACACTTGGGTGGTATGGACCCCTAATAACTCTTAAAGAGGGACACTTGGGAGGTATGTACCCATAATATCTCCTAAAAACGGACACTTGGGAGGTATGTACCCGTAATATCTACTAAAGAGGGACACTTGGGAGGTATGTACCCCTAATATCTCCTAAAGAGGGACACTAGGGAGGTATAGACCTCTAATATCTCCTAAAGAAGACACTTGGGCGGTATTCTCTGGGTATGTAACAGTAAACATAGCCTGCACTCATTATAGAGAAATAAACCAAGGGCCAAGTGCACAATGTAAAGTGGATCAATTCTGTGGCCTACCAGCCTCACCATAGGAGCCAAATACTTCAAATTACTACTTAATTAACTGGGGCTCTTAACCCCTTGAATGCCAGACAGATCTCCGAAGCCCTGAGAAATCTTAGGAAAAGATATAAATAATGGTATCCGCAGTCAGCTGTTATCATATGGAATATAAAACACTCATGGCCATACGCACAAGGTAATGTGATGCAAACCGACCAAATAATAATAAATTAATAACAGTTACCACTGATTTAACCCTTTGAGTGCCAGAGAGGTACGCAATGCACTGCAAAAGCAACGTGTTGGATACTTCTCCAGCACTCAAATCATTAAAGGAAAACTAATGCCAAAAAAGATATAGGCTGATATAACTTGGAATATCATGTACTTACCCGCTGGCATGTGTAAAAATGAACCCTCGGAGTGCCAGAGCTATCCAACACAATGCAGCGGATACCTCTCTGGCACTCAGAGGGTTAATTATTCATGTTACATCCCTAAAATATAATTCTACACTTCAAGTGGAACTTTCAACTTCTATAAGTCGCCCTGCAATAATTAAGCATGTAGTGACTAGCTTTATAATATTTCTATTACCTCACAAAAGTAGCCGATTGTACAGTAATCCTTTAACTTAGGAGACCGGAAGCTGGGCATCAGTGCAGACATCTTGTCTGTGCGCCTGAACTGTCAGTCCCGGCCTCCATTAAGAAGCACTGCAGTGTGCCACAAGGTAACTGGAAAGGACTGACGGCTCAGGCGCTCAGACTGAACTAACCTGCCCGCCAGTCTCCTACAATAAAGGATTTCTTTATAATTGGCTACATTTCAGAGGTAAAATATATAAAATAAAGTTAGTCGCTACCTGCTTAATTATTGCAGGGCGGCTTTATATAAGATGAACGTTCCACTTTCGGAAGATCAAAAATAGGAAAGAGAAAAAGAAAGCGCCACAATAGTGTAATAGGTTCACACATAATATTACTAAAAAAGCAAGCAATCCACTCACATTGTATACTGGTCAGGACTTTGGTATCATAGTCATCTGTCAGTAAGGCATATAGAGAGTATATCCTGTCTCCATTCAGGTGACTCACGTTGTCCCAAGGATACCTCAAGATCAAAACCTTTTATACATCGTATTCTTACTGATAGGCTTGTTTGCTTTGAGAAAGTGGTTTTGCAGCCATGAAACGCATTAGCATGGAAGCCTTTTACTATAAAATAAATCTTGTACAAGTGAAGAATCCGCCTGGTCTATCGGAAGATAGATATTACTAGATATTACACTAGTCTAGAAGTAGTGGTATGGAGATGCTGTTACTCTAGTAAGGAAGCAGTGGTATGGAGATGTTATTACACTAGAAAGGAAGCAGTGGTATGGCGATGCTGTTGCTCTAGTAAGGAAGCAGTGGTATGGAGATGCTGTTACTCTAGTAAGGAAGCAGTGTTATGGAGATGCTGATACTCTAGTAAGGAAGCAGTGTTATGGAGATGCTGTTACTCTAGTAAGGAAGCAGTGTTATGGAGATGCTGTTACTCTAGTAAGGAAGCAGTGTTATGAAGATGCTGTTACTCTAGAACAGAAGCAGGGGTATAAGATTACTCACGTTGAAGGCAGTCAGCATTGAGCAGGTCTTGGCACTTTTCGTGGCATTTCACCCCACACTCGGAGCAGCGCATTCCTTGCCGGGCGATGCCCCACAGCAGCCCCTCACACTCATAGCAGTAGGTGGGTGTCGTGGCTGTCCACACCTCGAAGTTGTGTGGAGTGGTGCAGGAGATGGGGTAGATTAAGGCTTGGAGAGTTTTCTTGTACACATGAGATTTCTGGAACAGAGGAAAGTACCTGCAGGTGAACACAGTTCTGTGTGGCCCCAAAAGGGCCACGTGCATAAAGTACAAGTGTAGTAATTCTCGGAAATACCTAAAATCCCCAAATAACCATTCAAATCTGTTGAATGCTACAGAGGTTACAATACATTGCAGAGCAACATGTTGGAAACTACTATAGCAGTAGATGTGAGGGACCGGTGCCATGTGATGTAAGGTAGTAGATCATGTTAGGATGAGATGTGAGGGGACCGGTGCCATGTGATGTAAGGTAGTAGATCATGTTAGGATGAGATATGAGGGGAGTGGTGCCATGTGATGTAAGGTAGTAGATCATGTTAGGATATGATGTGAGGGAGCGGTGCCATGTGATGTAAGGCAGTAGATCATGTTAGGATGAGATGTGAGGGGAGCGGTGCCATGTGATGTAAGGTAGTAGATCATGTTAGGATGAGATGTGAGGGATTGGTGCCATGTGATGTAAGGTAATAGATCATGTTAGGATGAGATGTGAGGGAGCGGTGCCATGTGATGTAAGGTAGTAGATCATGTTAGGATGAGATGTGATGGAGCGGTGCCATGTGATGTAAGGTAATAGATCATGTTAGGATGAGATGTGAGGGAGCAGTGCCATGTGATGTAAGGTAGTATATCATGTTAGGATGAGATGTGAGGGGAGCGGTGCCATGTGATGTAAGGTAATAGATCATGTTAGGATGAGATGTGAGAGAGCGGTGCCATGTGATGTAAGGTAGTAGATCATGTTAGGATGAGATGTGAGGGAGCGGTGCCATGTGATGTAAGGTAGTAGATCATGTTAGGATGAGATGTGATGGAGCGGTGCCAGGTGATGTAAGGCAGTAGATCATGTTAGGATGAGATGTGAGGGGAGCGGTGCCATGTGATGTAAGGTAGTAGATCATGTTAGGATGAGATGTGAGGGGAGCGGTGCCATGTGATGTAAGGTAGTAGATCATGTTAGGATGAGATGTGAGGGGAGCGGTGCCATGTGATGTAAGGTAGTAGATCATGTTAGGATGAGATGTGAGGGAGCGGTGCCATGTGATGTAAGGTAGTAGATCATGTTAGGATGAGATGTGAGGGGAGTGGTGCCATGTGATGTAAGGTAGTAGATCATGTTAGGATGAGATGTGATGGAGCGGTGCCATGTGATGTAAGGTAGTAGATCATGTTAGGATGAGATGTGATGGAGCGGTGCCAGGTGATGTAAGGCAGTAGATCATGTTAGGATGAGATGTGAGGGGAGTGGTGCCATGTGATGTAAGGTAGTAGATCATGTTAGGATGAGATGTGAGGGAGCGGTGCCATGTGATGTAAGGCAGTAGATCATGTTAGGATGAGATGTGAGGGGAGCGGTGCCATGTGATGTAAGGTAGTAGATCATGTTAGTATGAGATGTGAGGGAGCGGTGCCATGTGATGTAAGGTAGTAGATCATGTTAGGATGAGATGTGAGAGAGCGGTGCCATGTGATGTAAGGTAGTAGATCATGTTAGGATGAGATGTGAGGGAGCGGTGCCATGTGATGTAAGGTAGTAGATCATGTTAGGATGAGATGTGAGGGAGCGGTGCCATGTGATGTAAGGCAGTAGATCATGTTAGGATGAGATGTGAGGGGAGCGGTGCCATGTGATGTAAGGTAGTAGATCATGTTAGGATGAGATGTGAGGGAGCGGTGCCATGTGATGTAAGGTAGTAGATCATGTTAGGATGAGATGTGATGGAGCGGTGCCATGTGATGTAAGGCAGTAAATCATGTTAGGATGAGATGTGACGGAGTGGTGCCATGTGATGTAAGGCAGTAGATCATGTTAGGATGAGATGTGAGAGGACCGGTGCCATGTGATGTAAGGTAGTAGATCATGTTAGGATGAGATGTGAGGGAGCGGTACCATGTGATGTAAGGTAGTAGATCATGTTAGGATGAGATGTGAGGGGAGTGGTGCCATGTGATGTAAGGCAGTAGATCATGTTAGGATGAGATATGAGGGAGCGGTGCCATGTGATGTAAGGTAGTAGATCATGTTAGGATGAGATGTGAGGGAGCGGTGCCATGTGATGTAATGTAGTAGATCATGTTAGGATGTGATGTGAGGGGAGCGGTGCCATGTGATGTAAGGCAGTAGATCATGTTAGGATGAGATGTGAGGGAGCGGTGCCATGTGATGTAAGGCAGTAGATCATGTTAGGATGAGATGTGAGGGGAGCGGTGCCATGTGATGTAAGGTAGTAGATCATGTTAGGATGAGATGTGAGGGAGCGGTGCCATGTGATGTAATGTAGTAGATCATGTTAGGATGTGATGTGAGGGAGTGGTGCCATGTGATGTAAGGTAGTAGATCATGTTAGGATGAGATGTGAGGGGAGCGGTGCCATGTGATGTAAGGTAGTAGATCATGTTAGGATGAGATGTGAGGGGAGCGGTGCCATGTGATGTATGGTAGTAGATCATGTTAGGATGAGATGTGAGGGGAGCGGTGCCATGTGATGTATGGTAGTAGATCATGTTAGGATGAGATGTGATGGAGCGGTGCCATGTGATGTAAGGTAGTAGATCATGTTAGGATGAGATGTGAGGGGAGCGGTGCCATGTGATGTAAGGTAGTAGATCATGTTAGGATGAGATGTGAGGGAGCGGTGCCATGTGATGTAAGGTAGTAGATCATGTTAGGATGAGATGTGAGGGAGCGGTGCCATGTGATGTAAGGTAGTAGATCATGTTAGGATGAGATGTGAGGGGAGCGGTGCCATGTGATGTATGGTAGTAGATCATGTTAGGATGAGATGTGAGGGGAGCGGTGCCATGTGATGTAAGGTAGTAGATCATGTTAGGATGAGATGTGAGGGAGCGGTGCCATGTGATGTAAGGTAGTAGATCATGTTAGGATGTGATGTGAGGGAGTGGTGCCATGTGATGTAAGGTAGTAGATCATGTTAGGATGAGATGTGAGGGGAGCGGTGCCATGTGATGTAAGGTAGTAGATCATGTTAGGATGAGATGTGAGGTGACCGGTGCCATGTGATGTAAGGTAGTAGATCATGTTAGGATGAGATGTAAGGGAGCGGTGCCATGTGATGTAAGGTAGTAGATCATGTTAGGATGAGATGTGAGGGAGCGGTGCCATGTGATGTAAGGTAGTAGATCATGTTAGGATGAGATGTGAGAGGACCGGTGCCATGTGATGTATGGTAGTAGATCATGTTAGGATGAGATGTGAGGGGAGCGGTGCCATGTGATGTATGGTAGTAGATCATGTTAGGATGAGATGTGATGGAGCGGTGCCATGTGATGTAAGGTAGTAGATCATGTTAGGATGAGATGTGAGGGGAGCGGTGCCATGTGATGTAAGGTAGTAGATCATGTTAGGATGAGATGTGAGGGAGCGGTGCCATGTGATGTAAGGTAGTAGATCATGTTAGGATGAGATGTGATGGAGCGGTGCCATGTGATGTAAGGCAGTAAATCATGTTAGGATGAGATGTGAGGGAGTGGTGCCATGTGATGTAAGGTAGTAGATCATGTTAGGATGTGATATGAGGGGAGTGGTGCCATGTGATGTAAGGTAGTAGATCATGTTAGGATGAGATGTGAGGGAGCGGTGCCATGTGATGTAAGGTAGTAGATCATGTTAGGATGAGATGTGAGGGAGCGGTGCCATGTGATGTAAGGTAGTAGATCATGTTAGGATGAGATGTGATGGAGCGGTGCCATGTGATGTAAGGCAGTAGATCATGTTAGGATGAGATGTGAGGGGAGTAGTGCCATGTGATGTAAGGTAGTAGATCATGTTAGGATGAGATGTGAGGGAGCGGTGCCATGTGATGTAAGGTAGTAGATCATGTTAGGATGAGATGTGAGGGGAGCGGTGCCATGTGATGTAAGGTAGTAGATCATGTTAGGATGTGATGTGAGGGAGCGGTGACATGTGATGTAAGGTAGTAGATCATGTTAGGATGTGATATGAGGGGAGTGGTGCCATGTGATGTAAGGTAATAGATCATGTTAGGATGAGATGTGAGGGAGCAGTGCCATGTGATGTAAGGTAGTAGATCATGTTAGGATGAGATGTGAGGGAGCGGTGCCATGTGATGTAAGGTAGTAGATCATGTTAGGATGAGATGTGAGGGAGCGGTGCCATGTGATGTAAGGTAGTAGATCATGTTAGGATGAGATGTGATGGAGCGGTGCCATGTGATGTAAGGTAGTAGATCATGTTAGGATGAGATGTGAGGGAGCGGTGCCATGTGATGTAAGGTAGTAGATCATGTTAAGATGAGATGTGAGGGAGCGGTGCCGTGTGATGTAAGGCAGTAGATCATGTTAGGATGAGTTGTGAGGGTCCGGTGCCATGTGATGTAAGGTAGTAGATCATGTTAGGATGAGATGTGAGGGGACCGGTGCCATGTGATGTAAGGTAGTAGATCATGTTAGGATGAGATGTGAGGGAGCGGTGCCATGTGATGTAAGGTAGTAGATCATGTTAGGATGAGATGTAAGGGAGCGGTGCCATGTGATGTAAGGTAGTAGATCATGTTAGGATGAGATGTGATGGAGCGGTGCCATGTGATGTAAGGTAGTAGATCATGTTAGGATGAGATGTGAGGGGAGCGGTGCCATGTGATGTAAGGTAGTAGATCATGTTAGGATGAGATGTGAGGGAGCGGTGCCATGTGATGTAATGTAGTAGATCATGTTAGGATGTGATGTGAGGGGAGCGGTGCCATGTGATGTAAGGCAGTAGATCATGTTAGGATGAGATGTGAGGGAGCGGTGCCAGGTGATGTAAGGCAGTAGATCATGTTAGGATGAGATGTGAGGGGAGCGGTGCCATGTGATGTAAGGTAGTAGATCATGTTAGGATGAGATGTGAGGGAGCGGTGCCATGTGATGTAATGTAGTAGATCATGTTAGGATGTGATGTGAGGGAGTGGTGCCATGTGATGTAAGGTAGTAGATCATGTTAGGATGAGATGTGAGGGAGCGGTGCCATGTGATGTAAGGTAGTAGATCATGTTAGGATGAGATGTGAGGGAGCGGTGCCATGTGATGTAAGGCAGTAAATCATGTTAGGATGAGATGTGAGGGAGCGGTGCCATGTGATGTAAGGTAGTAGATCATGTTAGGATGAGATGTGAGGGAGCGGTGCCATGTGATGTAAGGTAGTAGATCATGTTAGGATGAGATGTGAGGGAGCGGTGCCATGTGATGTAAGGTAGTAGATCATGTTAGGATGAGATGTGAGGAAGCGGTGCCATGTGATGTAAGGTAGTAGATTATGTTAGGATGTGATATGAGGGAGCGGTGCCATGTGATGTAAGGTAGTAGATCATGTTAGGATGAGATGTGAGGGGAGCGGTGCCATGTGATGTAAGGTAGTAGATCATGTTAGGATGAGATGTGAGGGGAGCGGTGCCATGTGATGTAAGGTAGTAGATCATGTTAGGATGAGATGTGAGGGAGCGGTGCCATGTGATGTAAGGTAGTAGATCATATTAGGATGAGATGTGAGGGAGCGGTGCCATGTGATGTAAGGTAGTAGATCATGTTAGGATGAGATGTGAGAGGACCGGTGCCATGTGATGTAAGGTAGTAGATCATGTTAGGATGAGATGTGAGGGGAGTGGTGCCATGTGATGTAAGGTAGTAGATCATGTTAGGATGAGATGTGAGGGGAGCGGTGCCATGTGATGTAAGGTAGTAGATCATGTTAGGATGAGATGTGAGGGGAGCGGTGCCATGTGATGTAAGGTAGTAGATCATGTTAGGATGAGATGTAAGGGAGCGGTGCCATGTGATGTAAAGTAGTAGATCATGTTAGGATGAGATGTGAGGGGAGCGGTGCCATGTGATGTAAGGTAGTAGATCATGGTAGGATGAGATGTGAGGGAGCGGTGCCATGTGATGTAAGGTAGTAGATCATGTTAGGATGAGATGTGAGGGAGCGGTGCCATGTGATGTAAGGTAGTAGATCATGTTAGGATGAGATGTGAGGGGACCGGTGCCATGTGATGTAAGGTAGTAGATCATGTTAGAATGAGATGTGAGGGGAGTGGTGCCATGTGATGTAAGGTAGTAGATCATGTTAGGATGAGATGTGAGGGGAGCGGTGCCATGTGATGTAAGGTAGTAGATCATGTTAGGATGAGATGTGATGGAGCGGTGCCATGTGATGTAAGGTAGTAGATCATGTTAGGATGAGATGTGAGAGAGCGGTGCCATGTGATGTAAAGTAGTAGATCATGTTAGGATGAGATGTGAGGGGAGCGGTGCCATGTGATGTAAGGTAGTAGATCATGTTAGGATGAGATGTGATGGAGTGGTGCCATGTGATGTAAGGTAGTAGATCATGTTAGGATGAGATGTGAGGGGAGCGGTGCCATGTGATGTAAGGCAGTAGATCATGTTAGGATGAGATGTGAGGGGAGCGGTGCCATGTGATGTAAGGTAGTAGATCATGTTAGGATGAGATGTGAGGGAGTAGTGCCATGTGATGTAAGGTAGTAGATCATGTTAGGATGAGATGTGAGGGGAGCGGTGCCATGTGATGTAAGGCAGTAGATCATGTTAGGATGAGATGTGAGGGAGCGGTGCCATGTGATGTAAGGTAGTAGATCATGTTAGGATGAGATGTGAGGGAGCGGTGCCATGTGATGTAAGGTAGTAAATCATGTTAGGATGAGATGTGAGGGGAGCGGTGCCATGTGATGTAAGGTAGTAGATCATGTTAGGATGAGATGTGAGGGAGTAGTGCCATGTGATGTAAGGTAGTAGATCATGTTAGGATGAGATGTGAGGGAGCGGTGCCATGTGATGTAAGGTAGTAGATCATGTTTGGATGAGATGTGAGGGGAGTGGTGCCATGTGATATAAGGTAGTAGATCATGTTAGGATGAGATGTGATGGAGCGGTGCCATGTGATGTAAGGTAGTAGATCATGTTAGGATGAGATGTGATGGAGCGGTGCCATGTGATGTAAAGTAGTAGATCATGTTAGGATGAGATGTGATGGAGCGGTGCCATGTGATGTAAAGTAGTAGATCATGATAGGATGAGATGTGATGGAGCGGTGCCATGTGATGTAAGGTAGTAGATCATGTTAGGATGAGATGTGAGGGAGCGGTGCCATGTGATGTAAAGTAGTAGATCATGTTAGGATGAGATGTGAGGGGAGCGGTGCCATGTGATGTAAGGTAGTAGATCATGTTAGGATGAGATGTGAGGGGAGTAGTGCCATGTGATGTAAGGTAGTAGATCATGTTAGGATGAGATGTGAGGGAGCGGTGCCATGTGATGTAAGGTAGTAGATCATGTTAGGATGAGATGTGAGGGAGCGGTGCCATGTGATGTAAGGTAGTAGATCATGTTAGGATGAGATGTGAGGGGAGCGGTGCCATGTGATGTAAGGTAGTAGATCATGTTAGGATGAGATGTGAGGGGAGTAGTGCCATGTGATGTAAGGTAGTAGATCATGTTAGGATGTGATGTGAGGGAGCGGTGACATGTGATGTAAGGTAGTAGATCATGTTAGGATGTGATATGAGGGGAGTGGTGCCATGTGATGTAAGGTAATAGATCATGTTAGGATGAGATGTGAGGGAGCAGTGCCATGTGATGTAAGGTAGTAGATCATGTTAGGATGAGATGTGAGGGGAGCGGTGCCATGTGATGTAAGGTAGTAGATCATGATAGGATGAGATGTGAGGGGACCGGTGCCATGTGATGTAAGGTAGTAGATCATGTTAGGATGAGATGTGAGGGGAGCGGTGCCATGTGATGTAAGGTAATAGATCATGTTAGGATGAGATGTGAGGGGAGCGGTGCCATGTGATGTAAGGTAGTAGATCATGTTAGGATGAGATGTGAGGGAGCGGTGCCATGTGATGTAAGGTAGTAGATCATGTTAGGATTTGATGTGAGGGAGCGGTGCCATGTGATGCAAGGTAGTAGATCATGTTAGGATGAGATGTGAGGGAGTGGTGCCATCTGATGTAAGGTAGTAGATCATGTTAGGATGTGATGTGAGGTGACCGGTGCCATGTGATGTAAGGTAGTAAATCATGTTAGGGTGAGATGTGATGGAGCGGTGCCATGTGATGTAAGGTAGTAGATCATGTTAGGATGAGATGTGAGGGAGCGGTGCCATGTGATGTAAGGTAGTAGATCATGTTAGGATGAGATGTGAGGGAGCGGTGCCATGTGATGTAAGGTAGTAGATCATGTTAGGATGAGATGTGAGGGAGCGGTGCCATGTGACTTAAGGTAGTAGATCATGTTAGGATGAGATGTGAGGGGAGTGGTGCCATGTGATGTAAGGTAGTAGATCATGTTAGGATGAGATGTGAGGGAGCGGTGCCATGTGATGTAAGGTAGTAGATCATGTTAGGATGAGATGTGAGAGGACCGGTGCCATGTGATGTAAGGTAGTAGATCATGTTAGGATGAGATGTGAGGGAGCGGTGCCATGTGATGTAAGGTAGTAGATCATGTTAGGATGAGATGTGACGGAGCGGTGCCATGTGATGTAAGGTAGTAGATCATGTTAGGATGAGATGTGAGGGAGCGGTGCCATGTGATGTAAGGTAGTAGATCATGTTAGGATGAGATGTGAGGGAGAGGTGCCATGTGATGTAAGGCAGTAGATCATGTTAGGATGAGATGTGAGGGGAGCGGTGCCATGTGATGTAAGGCAGTAAATCATGTTAGGGTGAGATGTGATGGAGCGGTGCCATGTGATGTAAGGTAGTAGATCATGTTAGGATGAGATGTGAGGGAGCGGTGCCATGTGATGTAAGGTAGTAGATCATGTTAGGATGTGATGTGAGGGAGCGGTGCCATGTGATGTAAGGTAGTAGATCATGTTAGGATGAGATGTGAGGGAGCGGTGCCATGTGATTAAGGTAGTAGATCATGTTAGGATGAGATGTGAGGGAGCGGTGCCATGTGATGTAAGGTAGTAGATCATGTTAGGATGAGATGTGATGGAGCGGTGCCATGTGATGTAAGGTAGTAGATCATGTTAGGATGAGATGTGAGGGAGCGGTGCCATGTGATGTAAGGTAGTAGATCATGTTAGGATGAGATGTAAGGGAGCGGTGCCGTGTGATGTAAGGCAGTAGATCATGTTAGGATGAGTTGTGAGGGACCGGTGCCATGTGATGTAAGGCAGTAGATCATGTTAGGATGAGATGTGAGGGGAGCGGTGCCATGTGATGTAAGGTAGTAGATCATGTTAGGATGAGATGTGAGGGGAGTGGTGCCATGTGATGTAAGGTAGTAGATCATGTTAGGATGAGATGTGAGGGGAGCGGTGCCATGTGATGTAAGGTAGTAGATCATGTTAGGATGAGATGTGAGGGAGCGGTGCCATGTGATGTAAAGTAGTAGATCATGTTAGGATGAGATGTGAGGGAGCGGTGCCATGTGATGTAAGGTAGTAGATCATGTTAGGATGAGATGTGAGGGAGCGGTGCCATGTGATGTAAGGTAGTAGATCATGTTAGGATGAGATGTGAGGGAGCGGTGCCATGTGATGTAAGGTAGTAGATCATGTTAGGATGAGATGTGATGGAGCGGTGCCATGTGATGTAAGGTAGTAGATCATGTTAGGATGAGATGTGAGGGAGCGGTGCCATGTGATGTAAGGTAGTAGATCATGTTAGGATGAGATGTGAGGGGACCGGTGCCATGTGATGTAAGGTAGTAGATCATGTTAGAATGAGATGTGAGGGGAGTGGTGCCATGTGATGTAAGGTAGTAGATCATGTTAGGATGAGATGTGAGGGGAGCGGTGCCATGTGATGTAAGGTAGTAGATCATGTTAGGATGAGATGTGATGGAGCGGTGCCATGTGATGTAAGGTAGTAGATCATGTTAGGATGAGATGTGAGGGAGCGGTGCCATGTGATGTAAAGTAGTAGATCATGTTAGGATGAGATGTGAGGGAGCGGTGCCATGTGATGTAAGGTAGTAGATCATGTTAGGATGAGATGTGAGGGAGCGGTGCCATGTGATGTAAGGTAGTAGATCATGTTAGGATGAGATGTGAGGGGAGCGGTGCCATGTGATGTAAGGTAGTAGATCATGTTAGGATGAGATGTGAGGGAGCGGTGCCATGTGATGTAAGGTAGTAGATCATGTTAGGATGAGATGTGAGGGGACCGGTGCCATGTGATGTAAGGTAGTAGATCATGTTAGGATGAGATGTGCGGGAGCGGTGCCATGTGATGTAAGGTAGTAGATCATGTTAGGATGAGATGTGAGGGGAGCGGTGCCATGTGATGTAAGGTAGTAGATCATGTTAGGATGAGATGTGAGGGAACCGGTGCCATGTGATGTAAGGTAGTAGATCATGTTAGGATGAGATGTGAGGGAACCGGTGCCATGTGATGTAAGGTAGTAGATCATGTTAGGATGAGATGTGAGGGGAGCGGTGCCATGTGATGTAAGGTAGTAGATCATGTTAGGATGAGATGTGAGGGAACCGGTGCCATGTGATGTAAGGTAGTAGATCATGTTAGGATGAGATGTGAGGGGAGCGGTGCCATCTGATGTATGGTAGTAGATCATGACAGGATGAGTACAATAGTTGATCTCAAGTCATTAAAAATCTGGGGCACCCCGTGTTACATTACTGCTGTTTGAATGTGTGTAATTGTTCATTTGTTTATTAAATTAAGCCCCGGGTCAGAGACCTCTATATTGCCAATTTTGACAATCTGAAGTGTTTCTTACTTGTTGCTCTTATAACATGTTTCTACAGTTGTGCTGCTTTTAACCGTCTGAGTGCAATGTGCTGCGTACCCCTCTGGCACTCAAAGGGTTAAATGTCTATTGTCATTTTATATGTGCTTGTACTAAGGTAACCACAGACCTGTAGTGCCTTATTAATTAAATTTACTGAAGGCTTACACGGTCTTATCCATCTAGTTAGTCACAGGAGTGTAATACTTTACTCATCAACTTAGTGAAAAGCCTACAGTGCCCTATGCAATACACTAACCAAAGGCCTGCAATGTGTTATCATCAGGAGCCATTCTAACGCAAATCACCCGCAACACAAAGAGGACATGAGGATATTTTAAATTACTTGAAATAGGTCTTAGGTTCTTACCAGGTCTTCGTCCTTAAGAGAGGTGCGGGTAGCCATGGCGGAGGTGATGCCAGCTTTCCGAGATTGGACCAGAGACTAGGAAAGATAAAGAGAGACCATTTTAATCAGTAAGGGTTATTAATGTTTAGTTTATTCACGCCATTGTACAGCTGGTTTGTCACACACTTTATACCTCTCACTAACTCCTACCGCTCTGTAACTCACCACGAGCCCCACTGTAACAGAATACAGACTGCACTGGATGGCAGTCATATGTAAATGTAACAGAGTACAGACTGCACTGGATGGCAATCATATGTAAATGTAACAGAGTACAGACTGCACTGGATGGCAGTCATATGTAAATGTAACAGAATACAGACTGCACTGGATGGCAGTCATATGTAAATGTAACAGAATACAGACTGCACTGGATGGCAGTCATAAGTAAATGTAACAGAATACAGACTGCACTGGATGGCAGTCATATGTAAATGTAACAGAATACAGAGTGCACTGGATGGCAGTCATAAGTAAATGTAACAGAATACAGACTGCACTGGATGGCAGTCATATCTAGATGTAACAGAGTACAGACTGCACTGGATGGCAGTCATATCTAAATGTAACAGAGTACAGACTGCACTGGATGGCAGTCATATGTAAATGTAACAGAGTACAGACTGCACTGGATGGCAGTCATATGTAAATGTAACAGAATACAGACTGTACTGGATGGCAGTCATATGTAAATGTAACAGAGTACAGACTGCACTGGATGGCAGTCATATCTAAATGTAAAAGAGTACAGACTGTACTGGATGACAGTCATATGTAAATGTAACCGAGTACAGACTGCCCTGGATGGCAGTCATATGTAAATGTAACAGAATACAGACTACACTGGATGGCAGTCATAAGTAAATGTAACAGAGTACAGACTGCACTGGATGGCAGTCATATCTAAATGTAACAGAATACAGACTGCACTGGATGGCAGTCATATCTAAATGTAACAGAGTACAGACTGGACTGGATGGCAGTCATATATAAATGTAACAGAGTACAGACTGCACTGGATGGCAGTCATATCTAAATGTAACAGAGTACAGACTTCACTGGATGGCAGTCATATCTAAATGTAACAGAGTACAGACTGCACTGGATGGCAGTCATATCTAAATGTAACAGAGTACAGACTGCACTGGATGGCAGTCATATCTAAATGTAACAGAGTACAGACTGCACTGGATGGCAGTCATATGTAAATGTAACAGAATACAGACTGCACTGGATGGCAGTCATAAGTAAATGTAACAGTGCAGATGGCACTGGATGGCAGTCATATGTAAATGTAACAGTGCAGATGGCACTGGATGGCAGTCATATGTAAATGTAACAGTACAGACTGCACTGGATGGCAGTCATGTGTAAATGTAACAGAGTACATACTGCACTGGATGACAGTCATATGTAAATGTAACAGAATACAGAGTGCACTGGATGGCAGTCATATGTAAATTTAACAGAGTACAGAATGTACTGGATGGCAGTCATATGTAAATGTAACAGTACAGACTGCACTGGATGGCAGTCATATGTAAATGTAACAGAGTACAGACTGCACTGGATGGCAGTCATATGTAAATTTAACAGAGTACAGAATGTACTGGATGGCAGTCATATGTAAATGTAACAGTACAGACTGCACTGGATGGCAGTCATATGTAAATGTAACAGAGTACAGACTGCACTGGATGGCAGTCATATGTAAATGTAACAGTACAGACTGCACTGGATGGCAGTCATATGTAAATGTAACAGAGTACAGACTGCACTGGATGGCAGTCATATCTAGATGTAACAGAGTACAGACTGCACTGGATGGCAGTCATATGTAAATGTAACAGAGTACAGAATGTACTGGATGGCAGTCATATGTAAATGTAACAGAGTACAGACTGCACTGGATGACAGTCATATGTAAATGTAACAGAGTACAGACTGCACTGGATGGCAGTCATATGTAAATGTAACAGAGTACAGACTGCACTGGATGGCAGTCATATGTAAATGTAACAGTACAGACTGCACTGGATGGCAGTCATATGTAAATGTAACAGAGTACAGACTGCACTGGATGGCAGTCATATCTAGATGTAACAGAGTACAGACTGCACTGGATGGCAGTCATATGTAAATGTAACAGAGTACAGAATGTACTGGATGGCAGTCATATGTAAATGTAACAGAGTACAGACTGCACTGGATGACAGTCATATGTAAATGTAACAGAGTACAGACTGCACTGGATGGCAGTCATATGTAAATGTAACAGAGTACAGACTGCACTGGATGACAGTCATATGTAAATGTAACAGAGTACAGACTGCACTGGATGACAGTCATATGTAAATGTAACAGAATACAGACTGCACTGGATGACAGTCATATGTAAATGTAACAGAATACAGACTGCACTGGATGGCAGTCATATGTAAATGTAACAGAGTACAGAATGTACTGGATGGCAGTCATATGTAAATGTAACAGAGTACAGACTGCACTGGATGACAGTCATATGTAAATGTAACAGAGTACAGACTGCACTGGATGGCAGTCATATCTAAATGTAACAGAGTAAAGACTGTACTGGATGACAGTCATATGTAAATGTAACAGAGTACAGACTGCACTGGATGACAGTCATATGTAAATGTAACAGAGTACAGACTGTACTGGATGGCAGTCATATGTAAATGTAACAGAATACAGACTGCACTGGATGGCAGTCATATGTAAATGTAACAGAGTACAGACTGCACTGGATGGCAGTCATATGTAAATGTAACAGAGTACAGACTGCACTGGATGACAGTCATATGTAAATGTAACAGAGTACAGACTGCACTGGATGACAGTCATATGTAAATGTAACAGAATACAGACTGCACTGGATGGCAGTCATATGTAAATGTAACAGAATACAGACTGCACTGGATGGCAGTCATATGTAAATGTAACAGAGTACAGACTGCACTGGATGACAGTCATATGTAAATGTAACAGAGTACAGACTGCACTGGATGGCAGTCATATGTAAATGTAACAGAATACAGACTGCACTGGATGGCAGTCATATGTAAATGTAACAGAATACAGACTGTACTGGATGGCAGTCATATGTAAATGTAACAGAGTACAGACTGTACTGGATGGCAGTCATATGTAAATGTAACAGAATACAGACTGCACTGGATGGCAGTCATATGTAAATGTAACAGAATACAGACTGCTCTGGATGGCAGTCATATGTAAATGTAACAGTACAGACTGCACTGGATGGCAGTCATATGTAAATGTAACATAATACAGATGGCACTGGATGGCAGTCATATGTAAATGTAACAGAATAGAGATGGCACTGGATGACAGTCATATGTAAATGTAACAGAATACAGACTGCACTGGATGGCAGTCATACGTAAATGTAACAGTACAGTCTGCACTGGATGGCAGTCATATGTAAATGTAACAGAATACAGAATGTACTGGATGACAGTCATATGTAAATGTAACAGAGTACAGACTGCACTGGATGACAGTCATATGTAAATGTAACAGAATACAGACTGCACTGGATGGCAGTCATATGTAAATGTAACAGAATACAGACTGTACTGGATGGCAGTCATATGTAAATGTAACAGAATACAGACTGCTCTGGATGACAGTCATATGTAAATGTAACAGAGTACAGACTGCACTGGATGGCAGTCATATGTAAATGTAACAGAATACAGACTGCTCTGGATGGCAGTCATATGTAAATGTAACAGTACAGACTGCACTGGATGGCAGTCATATGTAAATGTAACAGAGTACAGACAGCACTGGATGGCAGTCATATGTAAATGTAACAGAGTACAGACTGCACTGGATGGCAGTCATATGTAAATGTAACAGAATACAGACTGCACTGGATGGCAGTCATATGTAAATGTAACAGAATACAGACTGCACTGGATGGCAGTCATATCTAAATGTAACAGAGTACAGACAGCACTGGATGGCAGTCATATGTAAATGTAACAGAGTACAGACTGCACTGGATGGCAGTCATATGTAAATGTAACAGAATACAGACTGCACTGGATGGCAGTCATATGTAAATGTAACAGAATACAGACTGCACTGGATGGCAGTCATATCTAAATGTAACAGAGTACAGACAGCACTGGATGGCAGTCATATGTAAATGTAACAGAGTACAGACTGCACTGGATGACAGTCATATGTAAATGTAACAGAGTACAGACTGCACTGGATGGCAGTCATATCTAAATGTAACAGAGTACAGACTGCACTGGATGGCAGTCATATGTAAATGTAACAGAATACAGACTGCACTGGATGGCAGTCATATGTAAATGTAACAGTGCAGATGGCACTGGATGGCAGTCATATGTAAATGTAACAGTACAGACTGCACTGGATGACAGTCATATGTAAATGTAACAGAATACAGACTGCACTGGATGGCAGTCATATGTAAATGTAACAGAATACAGACTGCACTGGATGGCAGTCATATGTAAATGTAACAGAATACAGACTGCACTGGATGGCAGTCATATGTAAATGTAACAGAATACAGACTGCACTGGATGGCAGTCATATGTAAATGTAACAGAGTACAGACTGCACTGGATGGCAGTCATGTGTAAATGTAACAGAGTACAGAATGTACTGGATGGCAGTCATATGTAAATGTAACAGAGTACAGACTGCACTGGATGACAGTCATATGTAAATGTAACAGTACAACTGCACTGGATGGCAGTCATAAGTAAATGTAACAGAATACAGACTGCACTGGATGGCAGTCATATCTAGATGTAACAGAGTACAGACTGCACTGGATGGCAGTCATATGTAAATGTAACAGAGTACAGACTGCACTGGATGACAGTCATATCTAAATGTAACAGAGTACAGACTGCACTGGATGGCAGTCATATGTAAATGTAACAGAGTACAGACTGCACTGGATGGCAGTCATATGTAAATGTAACAGAGTACAGACTGCACTGGATGGCAGTCATATGTAAATGTAACAGAGTACAGACTGCACTGGATGGCAGTCATATGTAAATGTAACAGAGTACAGACTGCACTGGATGGCAGTCATATGTAAATGTAACAGAATACAGACTGCACTGGATGGCAGTCATATGTAAATGTAACAGAGTACAGACTGCACAGGATGGCAGTCATATGTAAATGTAACAGAATACAGACTGCACTGGATGGCAGTCATATCTAGATGTAACAGAGTACAGACTGCACTGGATGGCAGTCATATCTAAATGTAACAGAGTACAGACTGCACTGGATGGCAGTCATATGTAAATGTAACAGAGTACAGACTGCACTGGATGGCAGTCATATCTAAATGTAACAGAGTACAGACTGCACTGGATGACAGTCATATGTAAATGTAACAGAGTACAGACTGCACTGGATGGCAGTCATATGTAAATGTAACAGAATACAGACTGTACTGGATGGCAGTCATATGTAAATGTAACAGAGTACAGACTGCACTGGATGGCAGTCATATGTAAATGTAACAGAATACAGACTGCACTGGATGGCAGTCATATGTAATTGTAACAGAATACAGACTGCACTGGATGGCAGTCATATCTAAATGTAACAGAATATAGACTGCACTGGATGGCAGTCATATGTAATTGTAACAGAATACCGACTGCACTGGATGGCAGTCATATGTAAATGTAACTGAACGCAGATGGCACTGGATAGCAGTCACACTGGGCCATACGTTCAAAAGGAAAGTTAAAGAATTCTGGTACAAGCAAAATGCACTATAGAGGAAACAAAATATCCCCATTGATTTAAGTGAGTAATTTAACCTCTTTATAACCGATAGCTGACTAGAAGCAGTCAAAATCTCTTTTTAAATTGATGGGAATTTTTGGAATTTATTTTTCCCTATGGTGCAATCGGTTTACCAAGTTACTCGTCTCCTTTTCTTTTGAACATACGGCGTACGGAATCCCACATACACCACCAGCTATGCCAGCTTTGTCCCGCCATCCACCACTGGACGGGTTTGTTCTACGGAACTCCTTGTACTTCTCACGGGGCCCAGTAGAACACAATTTCAGAACCTCTGGTCTACACTACGTGAGAGAGTTGTTTTAACCCTTTGAGTGCCAGAGGGTTATGCTCTGGCACTCAAAGGGTTAAGTCTACCAAAAGCAGATGATCTAGGACCCGTGGAACAAAAGCGGCAAATGGCAAACAATACTTTATAGTGCAAATAAATAAATAATTTCTAATGAAAACATCTATTCTATGTGACAAGCAAAATAATAATAATACGACTGTACTAGAAGGAGCAAATAAGGTTAGATTGTGCACAAACTGAAAATAAAAGTGTTAGTATAAAACAGGAGGAAATCAGTGCAAAAGGTAAAAGCGCACAGATGCCAGCTCTCCAGGGTAAGGGGAGATCATCGTTACAAAGAGTGCAATGTGCCCATCTCCATGCCCTCAGACACTGGCATATGTGTACTAGGAGGGAAGAGCCATAAGGAGGAGGGACAATAAAGGGAAGTTACTGCAAATTCTGAATGTAATAGAATCACATTCAGTCCCATCACTGAATATAATGAGCGGGCTTTATTACTGTTATCAGTGAATATAATGAGCGGGCTTTATTACTGTTATCAGTGAATATAATGAGTGGGCTTTATTACTGTTATCACTAAATATATAACGACTGGGCTTTATTACTGTTATCACTGAATATAACAAGTGGGCTTTATTACGGTTATCACTGAATATAACGAGTGGGCTTTATTACTGTTATCACTGAATATAACGAGTGGGCTTTATTACTGTTATCACTGAATATATACCAAGTGGGCTTTATTACTGTTATCACTGAATATATACCAAGTGGGCTTTATTACTGTTCTCACTAAATATATAAAGAGTGGGTTTTATTACTGTTATCACTGAATATATATAAAGATACTGTTGTCACTAAATATAAAGAGTGGGCTTTATCACTGTTATCACTGAATATAACAAGTGGGTTTTATTACTGTTCTCACTGAATATAACAAGTGGGCTTTATTACTGTTATCACTGAATATATAAAGATACTGTTGTCACTAAATATAAAGAGTGGGCTTTATCACTGTTATCACTGAATATAACAAGTGGGTTTTATTACTGTTATCACTGAATATAACAAGTGGGCTTTATTACTGTTATCACTGAATATATAAAGATACTGTTGTCACTAAATATAAAGAGTGGGCTTTATCACTGAATATAACAAGTGGGTTTTATTACTGTTATCACTGAATATAACAAGTGGGCTTTATTACTGTTATCACTGAATATATAAAGATACTGTTGTCACTAAATATAAAGAGTGGGCTTTATCACTGTTATCACTGAATATAACAAGTGGGTTTTTTGTTACTGTTATCACTGAATATAACAAGTGGGCTTTATTACTGTTATCACTGAATGTATAAAGATACTGTTGTCACTAAATATAAAGAGTGGGCTTTATCACTGAATATAACAAGTGGGTTTTATTACTGTTATCACTGAATATAACAAGTGGGCTTTATTACTGTCATCACTGAATATATAAAGATACTGTTGTCACTAAATATAAAGAGTGGGCTTTATCACTGAATATAACAAGTGGGTTTTATTACTGTTATCACTGAATATAACAAGTGGGCTTTATTACTGTTATCACTGAATATATAAAGATACTGTTGTCACTAAATATAAAGAGTGGGCTTTATCACTGTTATCACTGAATATAACAAGTGGGTTTTATTACTGTTATCACTGAATATAACAAGTGGGCTTTATTACTGTTATCACTGAATATATAAAGATACTGTTGTCACTAAATATAAAGAGTGGGCTTTATCACTGAATATAACAAGTGGGTTATATTACTGTTATCACTGAATATAACAAGTGGGCTTTATTACTGTTATCACTGAATGTATAAAGATACTGTTGTCACTAAATATAAAGAGTGGGTTTTATCACTGTTATCACTGACTATAACAAGTGGGTTTCATTACTGTTATCACTGAATATAACAAGTGGGTTTTATTACTGTTATCACTAAATATAAAGAGTGGGTTTTATTACTGTTATCACTGAATATAACAAGTGGGCTTTATTACTGTTGTCACTGAATATATATAAAGATACTGTTGTCACTAAATATAAAGAGTGGGCTTTATTACTGTTATCACTGAATATAACAAGTGGGTTTTATTACTGTTATCACTGAATATAAAGAGTGGGTTTTATTACTGTTATCACTGAATATAACAAGTGGGTTTTATTACTGTTGTCACTAAATATAAAGAGTGGGTTTTATTACTGTTATCACTGAATATAACAAGTGGGTTGTATTACTGTTGTCACTGAATATAACGACTGGGCTTTATTACTGTTATCACTGAATATAACAAGTGGGTTGTATTACTGTTGTCACTGAATATAACGACTGGGCTTTATTACTGTTATCACTGAATATAACAAGTGGGTTTTATTACTGTTGTCACTGAATATAACGACTGGGCTTTATTACTGTTATCACAGAATATAACAAGTGGGTTTTATTACTGTTGTCATTAAATATAAAGAGTGGGCTTTATTACTGTTATCACTGAATATAACGAGTGGGTTTTATTACTGTTATCACTGAATATAACAAGTGGGATTTATTATTGTTGTCAATGAATATAACGACTGGGCTTTATTACTGTTATCACTGAATATAACAAGTGGGTTTTATTACTGTTATCACTGAATGTAACGACTGGGCTTTATTACTGTTATCACTAAATATATCAAGTGGGTTTTATTACTGTTATCACTGAATATAACAAGTGGGTTTTATTACTGTTATCACTGAATATAACGACTGGGTTTTATTACTGTTATCACTAAATATATCAAGTGGGCTTTATTACTGTTATCACTGAATATAACGACCGGGTTTTATTACTGTTGTCACTAATATAAAGAGTGGGCTTTATTACTGTTATCACTGAATATAACGACTGGGCTTTATTAATGCCACCACTGAATATTACAACTGGGGTTTATTACTGTTATCATTCAATATAATGAGTTGACTTTATTATTGTTTTCACTGATTATATATCGAGTGGGTTTTATTAGTGTTATCACTGAATATAACGAATGGGCTTTATTATTGTTATCACTGAATATAACAACTGGGATTTATTAGTGTTATCATTGAATTTAACCAGTGGTCTTTATTAGTCCTATCACAGAATATAACGAGTGGTCTTTATTAGTGCCATCACTGAATATAACGAGTGGGCTTTATTAGTCCTATCACTAAATAGAACAAGAGGGCTTTATTAGTGTTATCACTGAATATAAAGAGTGGGCTTTATTAGTGTTATCTATAAAGAGTGGGCTTTATTAGTGTTATCACTGATTATAAAGTGTGGGCTTTATTAGTGCCATCACTGAATATAACAAATGGGCTTTATTAGTCCTTTCACTTAATATAACAACTGGGCTTTATTAGTCCTATCACGGAATATAACAACTGGGCTTTATTAGTCCTATCACGGAATATAACAACTGGGCTTTATTAGTGCCATCACAGAATATAACAACTGGGCTTTATTAGTCCTATCACGGAATATAACAACTGGGCTTTATTAGTCCTACCACTGAATATCATAAGTGGGCATTTTTAGTGCCATCACTGAATATAAAGTTTGGGCTTTATTAGTCCTATCACTGAATATATCAACTGGGCTTTATCAGTCCTACCACTGAATATAACAACTGGGCTTTATTAGTCCTACCACTGAATATCATAAGTGGGTGTTTTTAGTGCCATCACTGAAAATAAAGTGTGGACTTTATTAGTCCTACCACTGAATATAACAAATGGGCTTTATTAGTCCTACCACTGAATATCATAAGTGGGCGTTTTTAGTGCCATCACCGAATATAACAACTGGGCTTTATTATTCCTATCACCGAATATAATGACTGGGCTTTATTAGTGTCATCACTGAATATAACAACTGGGCTTTATTAGTGCCATCATTGAATATAATGACTGGGCTTTATTAGCGCCATCATTGAATATAATGACTGGGCTTTATTAGTCCTATCACTGAATATAATGACTGGGCTTTATTAGTCCTATCACTGAATATAACAACTGGGCTTTATTAGTGCCATCTGAATATAATGACTGGGCTTTATTAGTCCTATCACTGAATATAACAACTGGGCTTTATTAGTGCCATCTGAATATAATGACTGGGCTTTATTAGTCCTATCACTGAATATAACGAGTGGGGTTTATTAGTGCCATCATTGAATATAACAACTGGGCTTTATTAGTGCCATCTGAATATAATGACTGGGCTTTATTAGTCCTATCACTGAATATAACGAGTGGGCTTTATTAAAGCCATCATTGAATATAACAACTGGGCTTTATTAGTGCCATCTGAATATAATGACTGGGCTTTATTAGTCCTATCACTGAATATAATGACTGGGCTTTATTAGTGCCATCACTGAATAGAACGAATGGAGTTGATTAGTCCTATCACTGAATATAATGACTGGGCTTTATTAGTGCCATCCCTGAATATTACAACTGGGCTTTATTAGTCCTAGCACTGAATATAATGTCTTGGCTTTATTAGTGTCATCACTGACTATAGCGATTGGGCTTTATTAATGCCATCACTGAATACAACGACTAGCCTCTATTAATCCTATCACTGAATATAATAACTGGATTTTATTAACCCTATTACTGAATATAATGATTGCCCATTATTAGGGTCTCCCTGAATATAAGAACTGGCCTTCATTAGTCCTATCACAATATAATGACTGTTCTTTATTATTACCATCACTGAATATAATGACTGGACTTTATTAATGCCATCACTGAATAAAATAACAGACTTAATTAATTTATTACAGAGCTACCTGGTATTCACAATAAAAAACTGCAGTTCATCTTATTTATTTATTTATTTTAAACATTTGGGCTACATTATCTTTTGAAAAAGCATCTCCGAGCCAGAAAACTTTTACTCAGCAGGAAATGAATTTACTAAAGTATTTATTTTGTTACATATTACAGTGATGTGCAGGGAAGGGGGTGAAGAAATCCTGTAATATTACAATTTCAAATGCAGCAAAGGAAAAGGGGGTGAAACTGGGAATTGAGGGTACGATAAACAAAATAATAAATCCTCGGCTCAACTAATGCGGGACATGAACCACTTACCATAGCCTGCGTAAAAGGAGTGTCAGCAAATGAGAGAATTATAAGAGATTAATGCAATATTGTCAGGCAAAGAAATATTAGATTGAACATTAAAAGTACAAGGGTTCCTATAATACCAAATCTACATCCATATTATCATAGAGACAGAAATCACATAACTGGTTAATGCTTCCCTGCCAAACACATCCAGGGCTGACAGTGGGTGGAGTTATGCAAATTCCAGAACCCCTTTGCATGCAGGGAGATATTTCCTTCTCCAGAGGTGCCTGCCACAAGGCTATACGCACTCCAACCCTCTTTATTGTGTAATACTGCTGGAGGCACAAAGCACCAATATTGTAGAAATCTAAAGGTGGGGTCTATTTTGGAGTAAACCAAATATACCATAGATGACAAATGAAAAAAATACCCAAATTCCCACCATCCTAAACAGGGCTTTTATACCCCATTAAATGGTACAGAGTGTCGTTATCATAAAATGTGTCTGAGACCTTGTTAGCAATGAAACAGTTATAAACATTATATCCATCAATGACTTTCATTCCCCTAACACGGCGCAGTTGGTTTGCTCCATAATTGATCATTTTTGGCATCTGGAATACAGCACAAAGTGGGTTAATACAATACTGACTTCATATACCGATATGCAGAAAATCCCCCCAATCACGTAAGAAGTAAGCATGGTTGGAATGTGCTGTTCTTCGTTTCAGACCCCTTTGTAGGCCATATGGCCTACACCAACAGTGCTGCAATGTACACATCTAGTGAGTGCTACTCGCCTCTAATCTCCTGCACTTCCACACAGGACCTCTCACATGGGCGGGAGCAGTGCGACAGGACTGATATGTCAAAGTCAGCCATATTTTACTGGCATACCTGGGAACTCTTCAGATCTAAGCAAAAGTACTGGTGAGAGACACCTAACTAGGTACGGACCTGCTCTAGAATTTAGCAGGCTCTCTAGCAGTGTCCTACACAGAGTGCAGTCTCTTTTAGCCCACTATTGCCTTTCACAGACAGGAAATATCCTATAGCAGTGTTTCTCAACTCCAGCCCTCGGGACCCACTAACAGGCCAGGACTTAGGGATTTCTCTGCTAGAGCACAGGTGTGGTGATCAGAGGCTCATTTACACTGATTAACTCACCTGTGTTCTAACAAGGAAATCATGTGATCAGAGGCTCATTCACACTGATTAACTCACCTGTGCTCTAACAAGGAAATCATCAAATCCTGGCCTGTTAGTAGGTCCCGAGGACAGGAGTTGAGAACCACTGTCCTAAAACATATCATATTGATCCTGACAAAACAGCAATACAGCCACAAAGTGGCATGCGATTCCTCTCTGAACAAGAGCAGCCTCCAACCCCAGACATACGTTTCAGCCTTCTTGGGCCCCATCGGGGACACTCAGCTGATCTCTCACTGTGAGAGAACGGGTCCACATCTGTTACCCTTGGGGTGACCAATCACAATGATAATTTGCATATGCAAATTACTGGTCAGAGATGCGCAACAAGCCTGTCATAGAATTTAGCAAGCTCTATAGCATGGGTGTCCAATGTGCAGCCAAATGCAGCCCAGCTGAGATTAAAAATAAATAAATATAATTTTACTTAATAAACTAACACACATTAATTAGTAGGCCAGTGATACCTTATCCGCTTCCTGCCAGTACCGCAAAATGTAAAAATAGAGGTCTGTTAAATATCAGTGTTGTCATTGACTTGATCAATAAAATTCCATATTTTTGAAAAGCTGACAGGTTACAAGTGACCATCATCCCCACCAATGAAACAAATGTTAGGCACCCCCCTGCTCTATAGGATAAGTATCCTACCCAGGGTGCAGTATATTTTAGCCCACTAGTGCCTTTCACAGAGAGGTGATATCCTAAAGCATATCATCTTGGTCCTACCATAACAGCAGTCAAACCACGAAATGCCGGACATTCCTCTCTGAACAAGAGAAGCAGCCAAACACGCACGTACGTTTCAGCCTTGTCAGTGAGGTGTAGCTAATCTCTCTAGGCAATGCAAACAAGGGGTCCAAGTCTGGATTTCCCGGTTACACTTAGGGTGACCAAACCTAAGGATAATTTGCATATGCAAAACAACTACTGGTCAGAGTAATTCAACTAGGAACGAACCTGCTATAAAATTTAACAGGCTGTATAGGAGTCCAGATCTACCTCTTAAAGTCTGGGTCTCCGGGTAAAAGGATGATTTTCCAGTTTTCGGAGTTCCCTGCTAAACCCAACTACCCCTCAGCCCAGTCCTGCCCGCTCCCACTCACTTCCCTGCCCATTTCAAGGCAAATTCTTGATTTCCACCTCCCAATGCTGCCCAACTTAAGCCTCAGACACATATTATGCAAATTACAACACTTCCTAATCCATCCCTTATTTATACTCTGGTTCCCAGGTATGTTTAACGGCAGATGCCAATGTGGGCAGCCAATGTTTGGCGTTTTTGTGAAAAAACTGTTGAACATGTTAATGACCTGTATGTTGGCCCCATAGACCCAAGCGTGGATCAGGCTGAAACTTGGATTTGTTTCCACTGAAACCATAAAAAATGTAGCACACTGCAATGGCCTGTAACATGCTCTGCGTGAATGAGGTGCGTTGGTCACCCTTGTAAACAAGTCCTTAGACCTCAATGGGTTATATCTTATGGTGGTTAACTTAGCATTAGAAAAACGGAGTCAATTGTACTAACAATGTTGGGAGCAATAAAGATTCTCAAATTTCCCACTGATGTAACTGGTTATTTTGACCTCTGGAATCTTAGAAAGGTCTCATTGTATTGCTTTGCAATGCCTTGGCTACCTTTCTAACAATCAACGGGTTGAAAATACCCATTTAAAGTGGAACTACCATGTCACAAAATGTTTAGCTTAACGGAGCGCGGACATCTTGCCAGAATGACGTCCGCTCGCCTGCGCTGTCAGTCCCAGCCGGCCAGCTCCAAGCAACGCCTCCTAGACACGGCTGGGACTGACAGCGTAGGTGCGCGGACGTCATTCTGGCAAGATGTCCACGCTCCGTGCTACTGACAGCTGGGGAATAAAACATAAATCTATTAAATCAGGTAATAATTCTGGTGACTAGCGCTACTAAGCAGCTAGTCGCCAGAAGGGGACATAGTTAAACTAAACGTTTTGTGACATGGTAGTTCCACTTTAAATGTGGGAATGTGGGTATTTTTTGCATGTATTCTTCACGGTGCGGTTGGATTTGCTGCAGAATTGTACAACGTTTCCTTAGTCCACAAGTCTCACTGTGTATTTGCCGCGGATGTGAACGGATCTCTATTCTTCTGTATCACTGTGTATCTGCTAAAATTATCCATAATATAATCCTCAATTTAGCCAAGTTTTTTTAGAAACACACTCCTCTGGCACTCAGAGGATTAACCGGTATTGTTGCATATTCTTGTCTTAAAAACTTAGACTTGACCACTTAAGTCTGAAGAAAAGTCGGTCACTGACCATGAGGAAGTCTGTCTGTGTTGCACTTTATATCTCACACAGCGAAGAGATCAAAACAAGAGACGACTTACCAGGTCACTAACCAGCGGGATGGGCTTCTTCTTGCGGAGATCAGGCATGCTGTCAATGCCATAGAGTCCTCCTGCAGGTCTGAAAACACATCAACAATTCATCATGAGATTGTTAAAATGGATCTCTTATTAGGTTTAGAAAATAATGAAATACTGCCTATATGTTGTGCTTTCCATTTGTCTGTAATATAAATCATTTTTGAGAAATTAACCTTTATTTTTTTGGAGACACAGCGTGGCACATTATGCAAATTAGTTTATGTGCTGTGCCAATATTATCATGCACACAGACTGTGCTACGAATGAATCTAGGCAAAGCCACACTCCAGTGGGATTTTTAAAGGCCCAGCAAGTGATAAGTCTGGCCTTAAACATAACCAATTAGCATAAATGCAGGAAATTAGCATAAAGTGCCACACCGAGCCAGCAAAACTCAAATGTTTGTTGCTTTGTTGCTCAATAACTATTTATTTTACAGAAAACTGATTAGTACAACCCATAGGTAGCATCTAATACTCGGTACAACAGGGGTCTCCAACCTTTTCTTTACAGGAAGATACATTTAATCGATGAGCTGCTCTAAAACAAATATTGAAAATATATGAATTTATATCTGGACATATTACACCATCTCCAAAAGCTGCTCTTACCTAAATCTCCATTCCTTCTCACACCTTCCAATGACAAAGTTCTGCACAGAATACAAGTGACTTTCGTAACAGCTTAAGGAGTTAAAATTACGTTACAGCATTTTTAGCAGAAGAAATTAATGTTCACTATAGAAGACAAAACCTGTGGCTCTCCAGTGGGCCGTAGTCTTTCTGATTGATAGCTCCTTACCATGCTTTTAATATTCATAAACTTTACTAGAAAACAACAGCCGAGCAACACAATGGAGATATTGAACAATAACAAGAAAATGTGAGGCTAGTACAGCCAAAGACTGTTCAAATGGCAGGCAAGCTGGCAGGGAGGAACCCACCGGTCAAAGTCATATGGGGGACTGGATAACATGGGGGACTGGATAACCAAGGCAAGGGAAAGCGAGATAAAAACTGGGGGGGAGAGAAGCGAGACAAAACCCAAGAGTAAAGAAGGAAAAGAGAAACAGCAGAGGAGAAATAGAAGTGAAGAGAGGTCAGGAGAGAAAGGATATCCAGACGCTCATGGTCAGAAAACTGAACAAAAAGGTCTAGTCCAGGTCACTCCTGATAAAAGCCAACCAAAGATCCCTGACCAACAACAACCTGGCCAGATCCCCCGAATCTAAGGCAAAAAAAAAAAAAAATCAGTTTGGAGAGCATAAACTGATTAATGTGGTACTTCCAAGTAGCTTTCAAAGGGGGGCCACCGACCTAGATCTGCCCGTGCTGCTATTAACGCGAGAGAGAACAAGAAACACCTCTTAAACTTGACAGGAGGTCGCTAGGTAGCCTACCAGCAGAAGTGGTAGAGGTTAATACAGTGAGGGGATGTAAGCATGAATGGGACAGGCATAAGGCTGTCCTGAACATAAGACAAGACCAAGGAGCAAATAAGGTGTGAGGTTTGTACAGTAGGAAGAACGGGCAGACTAGATGGGATGAATGGTTCTTATCAGCTGTCAAATTCTATGTTTCTATGTGGCAGTAACCAAGGAGATAATATTAAGGACTGAGGACCAAAAGGGTTGACTCATCAGACAGTGCAACCATGTGTGTAGCATCATGCCCGGGGAAGAGTCACATCTCAAACAAAAGCCAGAGCTTCCTAGATGAATTTTGGCTAAAATAAAAGGGATTCTGTACTAATATAAAGCATTTCACTGGAAGCTAGGTCATGAGGGGCCAAGAAGCAAGAGGATAGAACAGAGAACCAATGGTGTAAGCAAACGGAGTGACAATTCCTAGTGCAGATTCTGCGAAGCGGGAGGCAACCTGATCAGACACTAGAAAGGGCTCCGCTAACAGCCTTACCAGCTAAGATGGAAGAGATATAAGGGTGGACAAGAAGACACAAGGATTCAGTGACAAAATTACATGAGTATCAGGCAAGGACATAACGCTTCGCAAAGACTGGGAGGGATTAGTTAAGATCAAAAGGACATTGTCTGCAAAACAGGCAAGTTTAAAGGGATAGTAATGTTTCATAATAAAAGCAGCTCTAATTAATCATCATAGTATTTGGGCCTTGGAGAGTGTTATTTCAATTCTGTCAGAGTTGTAGTTCAAGAGTAATTCAATGACAAAGTATCCCCCTCCCACCCCTTTTACTGATGTAACACTGCTCAGCCAGATCAGAAGGGAGGTGCCCAGGTAGATTGCAGAGAGGGACAATCTTCAATTAAGATAAGGGAAAAACCTGAAAAACTTGTCAAGGGGGGCAGGGCTTTCATTGTTCTCATAGGAAGAAGATTGTCCCCTTCTGTTATCTGTCTGGTCTATGGACTGGATTCCACATCTGAGAAGAGATGGCTTACACTAGGTAAAAGGGGCAGGAGGGGAAACTTTGCTTGTGAAAATCTCTCAAACCATAAAGGTTTGAGAGATAAGACTTATATTGTTCTTCATGTTTTTTTAATGCCTACAAAATAAAATAAAGATAAAACGAAGTATTACTATCCCTTTAAAGGGTCGTTCAATGTCCAGGTACAGTCTGATAGAATTCAGGAAGGGCTCCAATGTCAAGTTAAATTTGAGAGGAGAAAGGGGGCATCCCTGGGGTGTGCGGTTTGAGATCTGGAATAAGTCAGATAAGAGGCCATTAGATCTTCACCGTTGCACTTAGTAAGGCGTAAAGAGACAAAATAACAGAGAATTTGGGGGCCAAACACAAACTTGTGTAAAACTGTGACCACAGAATCCCATCTCACCCCAGGAAAAGCCTTCTTGGCACCTGTTGATAAAAGGATCGCAGGGGCATTATTAAGTTTTGCGTATTGGATGAGAGAGATTAACCCTTTCAGCCCCAAAGTGGTACTCGTCACATTACCCCCTCTGTCACGGAAAGGGTTAAACTATCCATAATAATTTTCCCTTTAATTCCCAAACCTTATTCATAGTTTGTAGGGTCTATAGAGAAGTAACAAAAAGGGACAATGCAGCGCTAAGCTACACCAATTTTTGGACAAACCAGTTTTAAAGGGACAGTAATACTTAAAATGTAAAAAAAAATATGTTGTAGGGTTTATCCCCCTGAGTAAAACAAGAGTACCCCCACTGCTGAAAGGTGTTTCGTTCAAAAGTTATTAATTTTCAAAGTTGAATTTTTAGGTGCAATATCACAGTGGCCTTAAATTGTACAGTGGCGCTGTTGCTACATGATCCTATGGACAGCTCTGGTCCCAGGACCATAAATCTCCATAGGATGGTGTAGCAACAGCGCCACTCTACAATTTCAGGCCACTGTGATATTGCACCTAAAAAATTTAACTTTGAAAATTAATAACTTTTGAATGAAACACCTTTCCGCAGTGGGAGTTCCCTTGTTTTACTCAGGGGGATAAACCCTACAACATATTTTTTTACATTTTAAGTATTACTATCCCTTTAAATGGGGTTTTTAAGCCTTTGAATGTTAGAGAGGTCTCCAACACATTTATGAGGTTAACCCTTTGAGTGGCAGAGGGGTAATGAGTTCCGTACCCCCTCTGGCACTCAAAGGATTAAACCAGCCATACAATCAATGAGAATTTCGGTACATTTTATTTGTACTCTGTTGGGCAATTGGTTTGCTCCAATTTCTTTATCTGCGATGGGGGATTTATATTGGGTTACATTCACACTGGCTGTTTGAGGTCCTAAAATCACTTGTAATAGTGAAAAATGGCATAATTTATAGGTGATTTGCATGTGATTATCAAGTGTATTGAATCGCATGATACTCTACTTTTCCACAAATAAGGCTGGATTCAAATGCAGTAGATAAATGTTACCTCCTGTTTCTTCAAAATGATTCCTACTGAAGTCTATTGGGATACCTGGAGATAAAAGCAGGGATAAAATTATCACCTGCATTTGAATCCAGCCCATAATGATTTGCTTCAACATCGGATGGTAATCTTGTGAACATGTGATATTTGGTGTGACACTGTTGAAAGAAACAGAAATCACATATTTGCGATGACGCTCTGTAACGGATCCTACTCGTTACTTGAGCCCTTGTCTGGCCCTCAAACATTTCATCCAAAGACTATGGACCTTTATTACTGTTTGCTGTGCCTTATCGTACGAACTGGCCAGCTATTAACCAAGAACAAAGACTTCTGTTCGTAGACTTGGGATTATATATTATGTTTAATGTATGTCGAACGTTTTAGTTATTGTGTGGTATGTTCGAGGGGTACACGTTCCCCGACTATGGGTCGGAGGTTTCCAGTTTGAGACCGACCCCGTATTGAGCACGGAGAACCGGGAGCAGTGAGTCGATGCCTGACTGGTCGAATCCCTGAGCAGGAGGTTTAAAAGTCTTCCATAGACTTAACATGGGGAAAAGTAGGCGGCTCGGGGATTGGTCGACCAGCCGACTCACTGTACGATTTGATTGGCCAGGGTTGAAGCCGAATATTCAAACCAGTGGGTACACACTTCAACCCCTGGCCATTGTTCATAGAATGTGTATTCCCGCCCTTTAAGTCTTTGTATCTTGTGTCTGTATTAATCAACCCCTTCTGTATTGTAAATGTAATCACGCCTGTCTCATTGTGTTTGTTAGGCCATCTGCTGTTGGCCTTTTGTATACTTTAATATGATTGGTTTAAGCCCTATTGTATCTGGTTTCCCCATACAGTTCAATGTAAGAGTTGTGTATAAATATCTGTCGTCTTTGTCAATAAAGTGAGTTATGTTTTGTAGTGAACCAGAGTCCTGGAGTCTTGTGTTCTTATGGCATTAAAGCGGCCACTCTGACGCCCATCTGAGCCCAGGTTCCTGCATCGTTCGTCCGTCTGCTGCCAGTATCCTGCTACCCACCTTCGGATCCTGTCAGGCGGCAACGTGGACTCTGCCTTGCTTCTTCCAGTTACAGTAGAACCTTCGATTTGAGCACCGGAGTGCTGGAACGGCTTGGCAACCGCTACCCTTTGTTCTTGGGACACTTTCCCTGTTCTTCGTAGCCCGGGAGTAGAGGGTACACTCTCTACTGCTCGATGGTCCGATTCTACAACGTTTGACGGTTCGAGAGCCCGTTGACCCCTCCTCGATCCGCATCCTTCGAGGTAGAGTCGACTATTCTGGGGTTCAACGCCACTTTGAGTCGACCACCGGAATGTTGATCTGCTCGACCGGTGCATCCGACAGCGCCAGTCCAGCGTCAAGAAGGAGAGACCCAGGAACGATGGCGGAAGGCGACGCAGTCCCTTCGTAGCTTCCATTATAAGCTCTGTTGCAGCGAGAGGTGTTACCCTGAGAAGTGCTTTGTGTTTTTCCAGAACTGCCCAGAATTACAGATTGCTAGGAGAGGTATGAAGTAGAAGAGGTATGAAGCAGGAGAGGTATGAAGTAGAAGAGGTAGGAAGCAGGAGAGGTAGGAAGCAGGAGAGGTAGGAAGAAGGAGAGGTATGAAGCAGGAGCGGTATGAAGCAGGAGAGGTAGGAAGCAGGAGAGGTATGAAGCAGGAGAGGTATGAAGCAGGAGAGGTATGAAGCAGGAGAGGTATGAAGCAGGAGAGGTATGAAGTAGAAGAGGTATGAAGCAGGAGAGGTATGAAGTAGAAGAGGTATGAAGCAGGAGAGGTAGGAAGCAGGAGAGGTAGGAAGCAGGAGAGGTAGGAAGCAGGAGAGGTAGGAAGAAGGAGAGGTAGGAAGAAGGAGAGGTAGGAAGCAGGAGAGGTAGGAAGCAGGAGAGGTAGGAAGAAGGAGAGGAGAGGTAGGAAGCAGGAGAGGCAGGAACAGGAGAGGTAGGAAGCAGGAGAGGTAGGAAGCAGGAGAGGTATGAAGCAGGAGAGACAGGAAGCAGGAGAGGTATGAGGCAGGAGAGGTATGAAGCAGGAAAGGTAGGAAGCAGGAGAGGTATGAAGCAGGAAAAGTAGGAAGCAGGAGCGGTATGAAGCAGGAGAGGTAGGAAGCAGGAGAGGTAGGAAGCAGGAGAGGTAGGAAGCAGGAGAGGTAGGAAGCAGGAGAGGTAGGAAGCAGGAGCGGTAGGAAGCAGGAGAGGTAGGAAGCAGGAGAGGTAGGAAGCAGGAGAGGCAGGAAGCAGGAGAGGTATGAAGCAGGAGAGGCAGGAAGCAGGAGAGGTATGAAGCAGGAGAGGCAGGAAGTAGGAGAGGTATGAAGCAGGAGAGGCAGGACGCAGGAGAGGCAGGACGCAGGAGAGGTAGGACGCAGGAGAGGTAGGAAGCAGGAGAGGTAGGAAGAAGAAGAGGTATGAAGCAGGAGAGGTAGGAAGCAGGAGAGGTATGAAGCAGGAGAGGCAGGAAGCAGGAGAGGTATGAAGCAGGAGAGGCAGGAAGCAGGAGAGGTATGAAGCAGGAGAGGCAGGACGCAGGAGAGGTAGGAAGCAGGAGAGGCAGGAAGCAGGAGAGGCAGGAAGCAGGAGAGGCAGGACGCAGGAGAGGTATGAAGCAGGAGAGGTATGAAGCAGGAGAGGTATGAAGCAGGAGAGGTATGAAGCAGGAGAGGCAGGAAGCAGGAGAGGCAGGAAGCAGGAGAGGTAGGAAGCAGGAGGGAAGCAGGAGAGGTAGGAAGCAGGAGGGAAGCAGGAGAGGTAGGAAGCAGGAGAGGTATGAAGCAGGAGAGGCAGGAAGCAGGAGAGGCAGGAAGCAGGAGAGGCAGGAAGCAGGAGAGGCAGGAAGCAGGAGAGGTATGAAGCAGGAGAGGCAGGATGCAGGAGAGGTAGGAAGCAGGAGAGGTAGGAAGCAGGAGAGGTAGGAAGCAGGAGAGGCAGGAAGCAGGAGAGGCAGGACGCAGGAGAGGTAGGAAGCAGGAGAGGTATGAAGCAGGAGAGGTATGAAGCAGGAGAGGCAGGAAGCAGGAGCGGTAGGAAGCAGGAGAGGTAGGAAGCAGGAGAGGCAGGAAGCAGGAGAGGTAGGAAGCAGGAGGGAAGCAGGAGAGGTAGGAAGCAGGAGGGAAGCAGGAGAGGTAGGAAGCAGGAGGGAAGCAGGAGAGGTAGGAAGCAGGAGAGGCAGGAAGCAGGAGAGGTAGGAAGCAGGAGAGGTAGGAAGCAGGAGAGGCAGGACGCAGGAGAGGCAGGACGCAGGAGAGGTAGGAAGCAGGAGAGGTAGGAAGCAGGAGAGGCAGGAAGCAGGAGAGGCAGGACGCAGGAGAGGCAGGACGCAGGAGAGGCAGGACGCAGGAGAGGCAGGACGCAGGAGAGGCAGGACGCAGGAGAGGTAGGAAGCAGGAGAGGCAGGAAGCAGGAGAGGCAGGAAGCAGGAGAGGTATGAAGCAGGAGAGGTATGAAGTAGGACAGGTATGAAGTAGGACAGGTATGAAGTAGAAGAGGTAGGAAGCAGGAGAGGTAGGAAGAAGGAGAGGTAGGAAGCAGGAGAGGTAGGAAGGAGGAGAGGTAGGAAGCAGGAGAGAGGTAGGAAGCAGGAGAGAGGTAGGAAGCAGGAGAGGTTGGAAGAAGGAGAGGTATGAAGCAGGAGAGGTAGGAAGCAGGAGAGGTAGGAAGCAGAAGAGGTAGGAAGCAGGAGAGGTAGGAAGCAGGAGAGGTAGGAAGCAGGAGAGGTAGGAAGCAGGAGAGGTAGGAAGCAGGAGAGGTAGGAAGCAGAAGAGGTAGGAAGCAGGAGAGGTATGAAGTAGGAGAGGTAGGAAGCAGAAGAGGTAGGAAGCAGGAGAGGTATGAAGTAGGAGAGGTAGGAAGCAGGAGAGGTAGGAAGCTGGAGAGGTAGGAAGCTGGAGAGGTAGGAAGCAGGAGAGGTATGAAGTAGGAGAGGTAGGAAGCAGAAGAGGTAGGAAGCAGGAGAGGTATGAAGCAGGAGAGGTAGGAAGCAGGAGAGGTAGGAAGCAGGAGAGGTATGAAGTAGGAGAGGTATGAAGCAGGAGAGGTAGGAAGCAGGAGAGGTATGAAGTAGGAGAGGTATGAAGCAGGAGAGGTATGAAGTAGGAGAGGTATGAAGCAGGAGAGGTAGGAAGCAGGAAAGGTAGGAAGCAGGAAAGGTAGGAAGCAGGGGAGAGGTAGGAAGCAGGAGGGAAGCAGGAGAGGTAGGAAGCAGGAGAGGTAGGAAGCAGGAGAGGTATGAAGCAGGAGAGGTATGAAGCAGGAGAGGTATGAAGCAGGAGAGGCAGGAAGCAGGAGAGGTAGGAAGCAGGAGAGGTAGGAAGCAGGAGAGGTAGGAAGCAGGAGAGGCAGGAAGCAGGAGAGGCAGGAAGCAGGAGAGGCAGGAAGCAGGAGAGGCAGGAAGCAGGACAGGTAGGAAGCAGGAGAGGCAGGAAGCAGGAGAGGTATGAAGCAGGAGAGGCAGGAAGCAGGAGAGGCAGGAAGCAGGAGAGGTAGGAAGCAGGAGAGGTAGGAAGCAGGAGAGGTATGAAGCAGGAGAGGTAGGAAGCAGGAGAGGTAGGAAGCAGGAGAGGAGAGGTAGGAAGTAGGAGAGGTAGGAAGCAGGTAGGAAGCAGGAGAGGTAGGAAGCAGGAGAGGAGAGGTAGGAAGTAGGAGAGGTAGGAAGCAGGAGAGATATGAAGCAGGAGAGGTAGGAAGCAGGAGAGGTAGGAAGCAGGTAAGGTAGGAAGCAGGAGAGGTAGGAAGCAGGAGAGGTAGGAAGCAGGTAAGGTATGAAGCAGGAGAGGTAGGAAGCAGGAGAGGCAGGAAGCAGGAGAGGCAGGAAGCAGGAGAGGTAGGAAGCAGGAGAGGTAGGAAGCAGGAGAGGTAGGAAGCAGGAGAGGTAGGAAGCAGAAGAGGTAGGAAGTAGGAGAGGTAGGAAGCAGGTAGGAAGCAGGAGAGGTATGAAGCAGGAGAGGTAGGAAGTAGGAGAGGTAGGAAGTAGGAGAGGTAGGAAGCAGGAGAGGTAGGAAGCAGGAGAGGTAGGAAGCAGGAGAGGTAGGAAGCAGGAGAGGTAGGAAGCAGGAGAGGTAGGAAGCAGGAGAGGTAGGAAGCAGGTAAGGTATGAAGCAGGAGAGGTAGGAAGCAGGAGAGGTAGGAAGCAGGAGAGGTAGGAAGCAGGAGAGGCAGGAAGCAGGAGAGGCAGGAAGCAGGAGAGGCAGGAAGCAGGAGAGGTAGGAAGCAGGTAAGGTATGAAGCAGGAGAGGTAGGAAGCAGGAGAGGTAGGAAGCAGGAGAGGTAGGAAGCAGGAGAGGTAGGAAGCAGGAGAGGTAGGACGCAGGAGAGGTATGAAGCAGGTAAGGTATGAAGCAGGAGAGGTAGGAAGTAGGAGAGGTAGGACGCAGGAGAGGTATGAAGCAGGAGAGGTAGGAAGTAGGAGAGGTAGGAAGCAGAAGAGGCATGAAGCAGGAGAGGTAGGAAGCAGGAGAGGTAGGAAGCAGAGATGCAGCAGCAGATCCTAACCACTCACTTCCCCAAGCTCACAGCTGCCTGGACTCTGTGTTCTGTCAGTTCAAAGAAAATGTATTTAACCCTTTAAATACACACCCCTCTGGCCGTGAAAGGGTTGTCAGTGTTTTCTCTTCACCATCCCGTATTTCGGATATCTATTTTGTTATTCCCTTTGCGTTTCTTATGTCTGGAGAAAATGGAAACGATGAACACGATACAGAACAAATCAAACGCCCTCAGCTGCGTCCTCTGAGGATTACTGTCATTTTGCTGCAGGTTTCTTCACTCTGACACCTGAATAAGGCAATTCCACTGGGTACAGGAGGAGACACTAGATTCCAACTGCAAATGCAGAACATATTGGTCCTGTGCTTGTCCCAATACTAGAACCAGACACTCTTAGTGATTATAATGTACAGAGAAAAGGGACAACCAACTACAATGTATGGAGTAAAAATACAAATTCCTATTGATTTAACAGGGAGTTTGTGATGTGACCTCTCCCGTATTTAATGGGTTAAAAGGTTAGTAATATCTTGTATTAACAAAAAATAAATCAATTGATGACAGTCCGACCTCTCAGATCTCTATGGTTTGAGAGATATACGATGATAAAGTTCCCCCATCGCTCCCCTTTCACAGACATCAGCGTTCACCTCTATAAAAGTTTCCCTCTATGTAATTTCTTATAGCGATAAAATGTAATCGGTCATGGGGTTTTTTATTTAATGCAGGCTATAGCGAAATTTACAGTTTTAAAAATGAGCCGGTGATGTAACTTCAGGACAGGCTGCGTCAAAACTCTGTCCGCAGCCTGTCCGTCTTCCTCTGTTCCCCTCCCCATGTATTGCGTTGTTCCAACCTCCTCCGATTTCTCTCTGTGAGCTGCAGCGGTCACATTGGCAAGAGAGTTGTACTGCAGCCTGTCCTTAAGTTATATCACCGGCTCATTTTTAAAACTGTAAATTTTGCTATAAAACCCTCCACACACAGATTACATGTTAACGTTTACATAGAGACAAACTTTTATAGAGGTGAGAGTTCCCCTTTAAGGGAAAGGGCTCACCAATGCTACCCTTATCTTATTTGTTGGCAACAACTGTGTGTGTGTGTGTCTGTATGTATGTGTGTGTGTGTGTGTGTGTGTGTTGTGTGTGTATGCTGTGTGTGTGTATGTGTGTGCGGTGTGTGTGATGATGATGATGTAATTGGCCACCAGTCATGGTAGGAAAGTGATCGGACTGTAAGGAGTAATGAGACAGTGCACAGGACCCCCTTGGAGGCTGGACCCAGTCACATCTGCTTCTCCTGTAGTTAAAGTGTTAGTAATGTCCAAAAAAAAGTTTTTTGCATATAGAAGAGCTTAAAAAGCTGAGCTATATGCAAAAAAACGTATCTCTCAAACCGCTATGGTTTAAGAGATACAGGCGTTTAAAGTTCGCTGTCTCCTACTGACACCTGTAAAGCTGTCACCAGGCGATTCGTGTCGGTCGACACGGAGGCGCTTGAGAAGTGTTGCGATCTCTTTACTTACAAGGAATCCCTTCATTGGAATGGTCTAAAACGTGTGACAGGATTCTTTGTAAGTAACGAGATCTCGGCACTTCTCAAGCGCCTCCGTGTCGACCGACACAAATCTCCTGCTGACAGCTTTACAGCTGTCAGTAGGAGACAGCAAACTTTAAACGCCTGTATCTCTTAAACCATAGCAGTTTGAGAGATACGTTTTTTGCATATAGCTCAGCTTTTTAAGCTCTTCTATATGCAAAAAACTTTTTTTTGGACATTACTAACGCTTTAAGCCCCTGTCTCCCCCAAATGTTTTGGTACTTTCACACTAAACACGACACACAGAACGTGTTTGGTGCAGATGTTAGGAGCCAGCCCTCCCCCCAGTTCCACTAATCGAGCATCTTGGCAGGAGTAATAGGCTGCTCTTGGGGACACATTCCTATCGGATCTTCCCATCTTCAGTCTAATTGAAGCTGTGCCTTCTGTTTGTAGCGGATGTATCATAAATACAAGCGCTGGATGCGGATCAAATATAGCAACAGAAAAAGCAGTGACATATGGAGATGATCAAATGAAGTAAAACGGAGAGAAACCAAACCAAAACAGTGAACTTCGAGTCTTTTCTGCAACAAGAAAAATAACACATTCAGAACAAAAGTAGAGACATTTTGGGGCAAACCAAGTGGTCGAAACGGGACACACAGAAATTCCCATTGATGTGAACGGGGTTTTATCCCACTCAGTGCTAGAAGGATCTTCAAAGCAATGTGAAAGGCCTTTCCAGTATTCAAGGGGTTAATAGCCTCATTAAAACCAAGCGAAACATTTCTCTCCTGGTGTGCAGTTGGCTGTCTCAGGAAATAAACCACTTTATCTTGATGAATTCAGTCCATACGAGCAAAGGAATGGGGAACAATTCAGGAGCAAACCATCTGTAAAATGGGGGAAAGAATAGCTCTTTCTAGTGCAGGTGTCTCCAACATGTAGCTTGTGAGTTAACGGTACTTCATTGGCTAACAGTGAGTAGCTCTCTCCAGTCCAATCAGGTGCCAGACACAGGTACAGTGGTTGAAATCTGCTTCCCCATTGGCTGCAGCCAATCTGGACACAGCTTCCATCTGCATTACCCAGCAGTGATCCATGTAGAAAGAGGCCTCACACCATTCTCATGGTTTCCCTCACCTACTGCTGTAATAGCTGGTTATATATCTCAATGCATTGCTTTTGTAAATATAACTTATATAGTAAGTGTTTTGGGAAATATGGGGTGTCAAAGTGGTGTGATCCCATTTCCACTCACCCACTGTGACAAAAGTAGCCAGTTTCTCATACATTCATCCATTCTCGCTAATAACTATAAACATGCACAGTTATGAGGGATAGTGTTGTTAAAGGGATAGTAATGTCAGAAAAAAAAGTTTTAACTATATGGTAGATACAATTAAATGAGAGTACTTGCACTTATTCGTATCTCTCAGACCGCTATGGTTTGAGAGATATAGGAAAATAAAGTTATCTGGTCCCTCCCCTTTCTGCTTGACGAGCTGTAAAGCTGTCAGAAGCAGATTCTGGTTCCTGGATCAGACGGCGGCTCTTCAGCAGCGCCGATATAACGACAGGGGAGGGCTGGCCTGGGGGGCAATCGCCCCCCAGGCTGGTCATGAATATGGTCCAGTGGGCCACTGCCTCACACAATTTCCCATTTGCTGCTTTAAATAGAGTAAACAGAATTTAAGGAGCTACACAAGTATTGTAGCTCTATTTCAATTGTAAGCTCTGTGGTATCACTAGTGTAGCTCTATTTCAATTGTAAGCTCTGTGGTATCACTAGTGTTGCTCCATTTCAATTGTAAGCTCTCTGGTATCACTAGCGTAGATCCATTTCAGTAGTTATCTCTTTGATATCAGTTGTGTACTACCATTTCAGTTATAAGCTCTGAGGTATCACTGGACTTAGTCCATTAACATTAACAAAAGGGGTTGGGCTGGAGCGGTAACAGAAATAGGCCACTTAATTGTACTTGCCCCAGGCCAAAAGTTGCCAGCCCTCCCCTGTATAACGATATCTAAAGATAAATACTTCATCGGAATGGTCTACACCCTGTGCTTGCAAACCAGGCAAACGTTATAGACCATTCCGATTAAGTATTTATCTTTAGATATTGTTATGTCGGAGCTGCTGAAGAGCCACCGTCTGATCCAGGAACCAGAATCTGCTTCTGACAGCTTTACAGCTCGTCATGCAGAAAGGGGCAGGAGTGGAGAACTTTATTTTCATATATCTCTCAAACCATAACGGTCTGAGAGATACAAATAAGTGCAAGTACTCTCTTTTAATTGTATCTACCAAATAGCTGTCGAGGACATACAGCGGGAAAGAAAGAGGAGACCCCAAATATTTGTACTCCTGGAATAAAATATATAATAGTATTATAGTTAGATTAATTTGACATCAGTTCTAGGTTTGATACGCTACTTCACAGTAAATAAATTGATAAAAAACAATTAAGTATATTTATGCAAAACATAATGTTATCACCCTGAGCGATTTTATAAGGTCACTTGTTTCCTGTGCCACGCTTTGTTATTGGGAGGTGCTGGCGGGAATGAAGAGTAGATAAGAACAGCTTTGGAGATGGTTTAATATGAACAGTTATAAATTCATATATATTATATAGAGCACAGTACATAACTTCATCGATTAAAAATAGCTCTTGTTAAAGAAAAGGTTGGATAGTCCTGTCCTATTGATTCAAATTGGGCTTTTAACTCATTGAATGCTAGAGTACGTTAAATTAATGAGGTGTATTTCTCCCCCATCGAGCTCCTCTTAACTTTGTGCATAAGGCCCTTAACCCTTTGAGTGCCAGAGAGGAATACCCCTCTGGCACTCAAAGGGTTGGGGGCCAGTGTTGGGGGTACACATATTATACAATACATATACTAGCAGTTGCAGCACTGCTTCGCGCCTGCAAGGTGAACTCTTTTCATTTTATTTACAATTTGAGTGCCAAAGATGGGGTATTCAAAACCCACACATTAATATGCGTTAGAGACGCCTTTTGCTGCAATAACAGCTGTAAAGCAAAACTTCCATCAAAGTTACATTTAGCCCCAAATCCTTAATATGTTAGCAATATACATATAAGTCCAGCTTAAGTAAGAAATAAGAGGATTTTAGTCTTACCTCTGAAATCCTTTTCTCTTAGTCCATACTGGTTACTGGTAACTTTGGGTAGGCGATCCGCCCCTGTAATAAATTTACAGGGGCGGATCGCCTACCCAAAGTTACCAGTAACCTGTATGGACTAATAGAAAAGGATTTCAGAGACAGGAACAATTCTAGAATTATATGCAGGGGGTGGAGCCTACCTTCCCTCCTTCGCTGCAGCTAGCCAACCAGCTCCAGAAAGATTTGAGACACTAACTATTGACTAAATAGAGAAGAGAAATAAGACTCCCGTGAGCATGACCCTGAAGGACCCCCACGGACTGCCACAGGAGAGCCAAGCATGGTCCCTAGACAGGGTGGGAGACCAGTAACCTGTATGGACTAAGAGAAAAGAATTTAACAGGTAAAACTAAAATCCTCTTTTCTCTGTCATCCAATACAGGTTACTGGTACTTTGGGATGTCCAAACATTGAGTTTCCCAGAGGCGGGAAGTAAGGCAAGGACCAGGCGCAAGGCCCCTAAAGTCACCAAAGCAGATAAGAACCATCAGATCAGATAGCTCAACAAACAATGAAGTGTCAACGGACACTTAACAGGGGTAACAAAACCCCAACTGTTACACAGCACACTGAACTAGTGCCAACAGGGCTCAAAATTGAAGGAAGCACCAAGAACCAAAGAAAATCCTAGACAGGCAAGACTGCCTCCAGGATCTTCCTCCCAAAGCTGGCATCAGCCGATGCCAGCACATCAACACAGTAGTGCTTTGAAAAGGTGTGCACAGATGACCAAGGGGCAGCCCTGCACAACTGATCAGCAGAGGCCCGATTCTTGTAAGCCGAAGAGGCCCCAATATATCGTGTAGAATGAGCCATGACCCTGAAAGGGACAGGCTTCTTCCTCATCTCATAAGCCTTACAAATAGTGGACTTGATCCAAGAAGCAATAGTCACTTTGGATGCAGATCTTCTTGCCCTAGGACCCTCAGGAATGATGAACAAAGCATCAGATTGCCTGAAAGACTCAGTGAGATGAACATAAAACTTGAGACAATGCACCACGTCTAACAACTGGAGATCCCTCTCCTTGTCAGAGGTGGGGACAGGGCAGAAAGAGGGCCCAACAATCTCCTGATTGATGTGGAACTCCTAAACCACCTTTGGGAGAAACTCCTGAGAGGTGAGAAACACAGCCTTGTCTTTGTGAAACACCAAATAGGGTGGTTTACAGGACACAGCATGTAACTCCTCAACATGGTGGACAGCCACAATCGCCAGGAGAAAGGCCATTTTCCACGTCAACAGGCGTAAAGAAATAGTAGCCAAAGACTCAAAAGGAGGGTGCTGAAGAACGCCCAAAACCAAGTTAAGATCCCACAGAGGAGTAGGAATCTTGAAGGCAGGACGAGTATGAGCAGTGCCCTGGAAGAAAACCTTGACATCAGGAAGAATGGCAATGAGCCTCTGAAAGAAAACAGAGAGAGCAGACGTCTGAACTTTAAGGGAACTCAAACTGAGGCCCTTATCTAAACCATCCTGCAAAAAGGCCAGGAACGTAGGCAGATCAAATTCCTGAGACAGGTCCTTTTCGGCACACCACGATAGGAAGGTCGACTAGGCACGATGGTAGATCTTGGAATAAACAGGTTTGTGGGCACTGAGCATAGTAGCCACCACACCAGAAGAAAACCTTTTCTTCTTCAATATTGAGGATTCAATTTCCAAGCTGTCAAGGCTAGACGATGAACATCCTCCTTCCACAGGTAACTCTGTAGAAGAAAATCCGGACGGCAAGGGAGCCGGAATGGCTCTGCCACTGACAGATCCAAAAGTTCTGGAAACCAAGCCTGGCGAGGCCAGTACGGAGCAATCAGAATGAATGGGCAGCTTTCCAGTCACAATTTCCGTAACACCCTGTGCAATATTGGGAGGGAAGGAAAGATGTAGGCCAAAAGAAATAACCAAGGAATGGACATTGCATCCACCACCAGGGCTAGAGGGTCCCTCCACCGACAGCAGAACCTCAGAACCTTCCTGTTGTGTCTTGTCGCCATCAGGTCAATGTAAGGAAAGCCCCACTTCTGAACAATGAGGGTGAACACCTCTGGGTGCAGCTCCCACTCTCCGCTGTCCACTGTGTGTCGAAGGAGAGAGTCCGCCATGATGTTGTCTACGCCAGGAATGTGCACTGTGGATATGGCAGGAATGTGTTCTTCTGCCCAAGACAAAATAGCCTTGACCTCTAACCAAGCGGCGAGACTTGTTGTTCTGCCCTGCTTGTTGATGTAAGCCAAGGCGTGGCGTTGTCAGACTCTACCCAGACTGGACAGTCTTCCAGCTGAGATGTCCAATGACGAAGGGCATGAAATATCGCCCGTAGCTCCAATATGTTGATGGGAGGGAGAGATTCGTCCGGAGACCACCGACCTTGAGAACTCAGGCGACCCAGGACCGCTCCCCAGCCGGAGAGGCTGGCATCCGTGGTCACCGTGGTCCAGAAGGATACCAGGAAGGACCTGCCCTTCAGTAGATTGGAGAGGTCGAGCCACCACGACAAACTCAGTTCCACATCAAGAGAGAGGGACACGGACATCTTCAGAAGGTCCAGCTAACCCCTGAATCACAAACCGCTGGAGTTCCCTGGTGTGCGCCATGGCAAACGGTACCGCTTCTATGGTGGAAATGAATTTCCCCACTAGAGATGACAGCTTCTTGGCTGGAACTGGATCTTGAGCTACCTCGTCTGTGAGAAACACCATGTTTTTCTGGGTGTCGAAGAGGAGGCCCAGGAAGACCAGATGCTGGGATGGGACAAGATCTGATTTGTCCAAGTTGATGTTCCACTCGTGATGGGTGAGAGCATGAATGCATTGCTGAACCTGCTGATGAAGAAGTTCCACAGAAGGGGCTTTCAGAAGCAGGTCGTCCATGTATAGAGTAACTCTGATGCCGTGTCGGAGGAGGACGGACACTAAGGCTCCCAGGACACGGTTGAAGACTTGAGGAGCTGTCGTCAGACCAAATGGAAGAGCTGAAAACTGAAAATGTCCCTGGTCGCAGGCAAATCGGAGATACTGCCGGTTCTCTGGATGCATGACAATGTGTAAGTACGCGTCCTGAAGATCCAGAGACGCAAGGAATTTCCCTAGGAACATGGCAGCAATCACCGTTCGTAGAGACTCCTGGCGATAATGGGTCTGGATCACAAAGGAACTGAGATCCTTTAAATCCAAAATGGGACAACAACCGCTGTCCTTCTTGGAGACCACAAAGAGGTTTGAGTAAAAACCCACCTCTGTCCTGAACTGGAACTGGCTCTAGAACATCCTTGTCCAGAAGAGCCCGAATAGCGCCGAACAGATGGTGTTTCTCTGCGCCCTGAGGCGTATGACAAGGAAAGAAGTGAAAGGGAGGAAGAGAGACTAAAGGGATCCTGTATCCTTCTGCCACCACCTGTAAAATCCATGGATGCACCACTGAATCCTCCCAAAAGCTTTGATAGTTACGCAGACGACCTTTAGAGCAGATGCATCAGACACTGGCAAGGCAGTAGACTTAGATAGCCTGGAGATAGGAGCATCCACTTTGGGAGGATGAGCCCACTGAGCAAGTGTAGCCTCAGAGAAGGGATAAAGCTTGGCAAATTTCTTGGAGACAGAAGGTTTCCTGTCCGGAGACTTCCACTCTTCAGACACAAGGTGGTCAAGAGTGGGGTTAGGTGGAAAGCAAGTAAAGGGCTTTTTAGGCTCCTGAAATACATCAGAAGGATCAGAAGGAACCTCCTGCACTAAGGGAATGTTTAGGGTATTTAAAACAGCCCAGATCAGGCCCTCAGCCGAGGGCTCAGGATCAGCCTCAAAAGGGTCCCCAAAAAACTGAGAGGAGCCCACAGCAGAACATTCCTCAACATCTGAATCCACCAGCAGTTCCTCCTCAGAGGAATTTGACATGTCAGGTACACCCTGAGGCTTTGGCAGGGAAGACTTGACAGAGGAGGGGGGCTGCCAAAAATGAAAGACCCCCTGTAACTGGGATGGAAAGAGTTGCAATGTGGACCTAAGGTCCCTAGTAGCAGCCTTGAACTCTTTCACCCAAACTGGCTCTAATGCATGGCTGGAGGTCCCTGGGGAAGACTGAGGGACATCAGAACATGCTGGGCATAAATTACCTGTGAATTCTCTAGGTAACCCTGAGTGACAGGAAGAGGAATGCGCAATGGGGGACACAGAGACACCAGCATCCTTAGTCTTAGGTCTGGCCCCAAGTTCCAACGGTATAGACATTCTCACAGTGTCAAATAACCTTATAATAAAAGAAATCACCCAAGTACAGTGTGTAGGATTAAAGTTTCACCCCAGAAATCACTAAAATAGACTTATCTGGCAGGCGAAGGGTTAATCAGCAAAGGAGAGAAGAAGAGTCCAAGCCCTGCGGAGGATTCCCGTTCTGGAAATAGCACAAAATGGCTGCCGCTGCGGGAGTCAATCAGAAATGAGTGCACGAAGCAAGCGCTCACGGGAAATGTGAGAAGTACCCCAATATCACAGTGCCTGTGATTCCTGTCACTCTCTGTTGTGGATGTCACTGATTTGCTGACTGAGTTTGACCCGCCTCCTGATGACCTTTTTATACCTGGCTATCTCTCTGGTCAGTTGCCCTTTCGTGGTGTTCCTGAGCCAGTAGTGCTTTTGCTGTGTTCCTGTGTTCTGAGTTCCTGTGTACCGATTCGGCTTGTCCTGACTATTCTCCAGTGTTCCTGCCTGTGTATGATTCGGCTTGTCCTGACTATTCTCCAGTGTTCCTGCCTGTGTATGATTCGGCTTGTCCTGACTATTCTCCAGTGTTCCTGCCTGTGTATGACTCGGCTCGTCTGCGGACCACCCTTGGATCCTGACCCGGCTAGTCTGACGTTCCTGCCTGTGTATGACCCGGTCCGGCTGACTTCCTGCTCCGAAGATCGACTTCCAGCTTGTTCCAGTGACCTGCGTTCCAGTTGTCGCCGTCGCGACATTTTCCAGTCCTTGCTGCCCACGAGTGTGCCATTGCCTAGCCTGGTGATTCCTTCGATAGTGCTGTGTCTCGTTCTAGTGCAGAGCTGTGTGTATTCTGTGGGCCTTCCTCTCCTTGCAGAGCCTGACCGTAGCGTTGTAGCCTCGAGTAACGTTACAGAGCCTTGCAGTAGCGCTGAAGCCTCGAGTAAACGTGCATTTTAACTCTTGCAGTGCTGCCTCTTATTCACTCTCTATATCTCCAGTACAAGCCTTGTTACAAGTGATACTGCTGCTGAGTTGGCCGCTCTCCGTCGGCAACTCTAGTCTTACGTTGCAGAGTGTTCACGAAGCTTGGGCCGTTTGGGCGCTTAAGGCTCTCCGGTGTTGGTTACCGACGAGATCGTATACCCAGAGTGTTGGCAGAGAGGTTCAGTGTTGGCTATTCGGTACTAGCCCGAGGGGGCTAGTGGTTCTGGCTCTAGCATTACTGCATTCGATTACACTTGAGGAGGCTCTTAGCTCTTGCATTGCAGGCCGATTTCCATATTGCCCTAAGGGGCTATTCGCACTTGCACATATTAAAGCAGTTCCTGTAGCTACGCCCGTGGGGGCTAAGTTGTTACCCATTCTGCTTATCATTTACCACCTTGGCAAGGCAGCTCGTTCCTCTGCACCTGATGAACTTCGTCTGTACAGCACAGCCTATTTAACATCAAGGGCGTGTCAAACTTCCACATCTGAGACTGAGTATATTTGGACTTTAACCCCTTTGGGGCCTATACCATCCTAGGGCATACTGACTTGCATTTATGTCCATAATACTATTTTCCTTGTATTCTCTCAGTTTACATTATCTGTATATTACCTACCGCCTCTAGAGGGCGTGAGTATCATTATTCACTTTAATAAAGTATGTTTTATTTTCACTTATTGGTCTGAGTGTCATAAAAACCGTAACAGTACGAAAGGGCCATGACCTCAGACGGTAAGGGTGAAAGTAATCCTCTGAACATCCACTGGAGAATGGATGTCCAAGAGCAGCGCCTGGACCAATTGGCACTGGCTCTACAAACGTTGCTTGAACGTACAGTACAATTGGACAAGTCTGGTCCGAATCCGGTGGTCCCCCCAGTCGTGACACCGGAGAATCCCTCGGTACCCATCAGTACTAACACAAGAGGGTTATCGGCAGCGGTACCGTTACCCCTAAGATATGATGGCGAACCCTCCTTATGCAGAGGTTTCATTAACCAGTTGGAGATATTTTTGGAATTGGCACCTCAGGCATTCCCTAACGACCGTAGCAAGGTCGGCTTTATGATATCTCTGTTGACGGGCAAAGCTTTGGCTTGGGCAAATCCGATATGGGAGAGTGCCAGACCCTGCACACTGAACTTTAGAGAATTTGTGGCGAAGTTCAGACGTGTGTTTGAGGTTCCTGGTAGGTCTGCCTTTGCTGCCAAAAGGCTGATGGAGATTCAGCAGGGCGAACGCACTCTGGGCGAATACGCTATTGAATTCCGGACCTTGGCAGCAGAGGTTGGCTGGAACGATGAGGCCTTACTTGCTGCTTTTTCTCAGGGCCTGGCTGAACAGATCAAGGACGAGATAGCAGCTCGAGATGTACCCAGCGAGCTGGACGAGTACATTGACTATGTCATGCTAATAGATTCTCGCATCCGGGAGAGACGCTTGGCTAAAAGGACCAAAGCAAAGAGTTATGGTCAGAACCAGTTCCTTAACCCACCCACTCCACCCGTGCTGCTTGAGCAAACAGCTGATGGCATTGAACCTATGCAATTAGGTTTTACTAGGCTCACAAAAGAGCAGAAGCTGTATCGTAGGAGGCAAGGCTTATGCCTATATTGTGGCAAACCAGGTCATATATTACGCAATTGTCCTGTAAGGCCGGGAAACGAACGCACCTAGGGTACCTTGGGGGACAGGCCCTAGGTGGTGTTGAACAGTCCCTAGAGACTTGCACCACTAAACCCACCATCCAGGTGGCTTTTGCCTGGACTGACAAGGTCATAGAAGTCTTAGCATTGGTGGACTCCGGGGCAGCCGGATACTTCATGGATCAGTCCTTTGCTGAGTTGCAAGGCATTCCGTTATGTAAAAAGGACTCTCCTGTGGCTATAGAGGCCATTGATGGCAGACCCCTGGATCCTGCTTTCATTACATTCGAGACTATCCCAGTGTCTATGACTGTGGGGGCTTGTCACAGGGAGCAGATACAATTTCAGATCATTCGTTCCCCACATCATTCAGTTATTTTGGGGTTCCCATGGTTGCAGACACACAATCCCCAATTTGACTGGCAAAGGTGTGAAGTTAACTCTTGGTCGGAGTATTGTAACAAGAATTGTCTTTCTCTCCCTATTAAGATTATGTGTACCTCTCCAGCTGTGCCAACAGAATATGGACAATTCAGTGACGTATTTAGCAAAGGAGAGGCCAGCGCATTGCCTGACCATAGGCCATATGATTGCGCCATTGATTTGTCTCCAGGGGCCGTGCCTCCTAGGGGGCGTACTTACCCACTGTCCTGTGAGGAAAATAGGGCGATGGAGGAGTATATCACAGACGCCCTGGAGAGGGGAATCATTCGAAAATCTACGTCTCCGGCTGGTGCCGGATTCTTTTTTGTAAAAAAGAAAAATGGGGAACTCAGGCCTTGCATTGACTACCGTGGGTTGAATAAGCTGATGCCCAAGAACGCCTATCCCATTCCACTTATTACTGAATTATTTGACAGATTAAAGGGCTCTTCGATCTTTACCAAACTTGACTTACGAGCCGCCTATAATCTAGTCAGAATTAAAGAGGGTGACGAGTGGAAAACGGCGTTTAATACCAGAACAGGGCATTATGAATACCTGGTGATGCCATTCGGCCTATGCAATGCGCCTGCAGTATTTCAGGAACTGATTAACGATATTTTACGTGACTTGCTTCAGTCCTGTGTGGTTGTGTATCTAGATGATATACTAATTCATTCTGCTAACCTCGCCCAACACATTAAAGATGTCTCAGAAGTCTTGCTCCGACTTCGCAAGCACAAGTTATTCTGTAAATTGGAAAAGTGCGAATTCCATACTTCTCAAGTACCATTCCTGGGGTTCATTATATCCAAAAATGGCATTGCCATGGATCAGGAGAAGTTGGCTGCAGTTCTGCAATGGCCTCGGCCTAAGGGATTAAAAGCCGTTCAACGATTCCTAGGTTTTGCGAATTATTATAGGAAGTTCATCAAGAACTTTTCCACAATTGTAAGGCCATTGTCAGACTTGACTCACAAGGGCGCTTCTCCCTCTCAGTGGTCTGAGGCAGCTGAAAACGCATTTGTTACCCTGAAATCTGCCTTTGCATCTGCTCCTGTACTGTCCCACCCTAATCCCTCCCTGCCGTTTACTTTGGAGGTTGACGCTTCAGATGTTGGGGTTGGGGCGGTGCTCTCCCAACGTCCTGTGGAAGGTGGAGCTTTGATGCCGTGTGGGTTCTTTTCTAAGAAATTGTCCAGCGCCCAGAGTCATTACGAGATTGGTGACAGGGAACTGTTGGCCATCATACTGGCACTTAAGGAGTGGCGACATCTCCTGGAGGGCACTCAGACTCCAGTACTAATTCTTACTGACCATAAGAATCTAACCTATCTCTCAGAGGCCAAAAGACTGTCTTCCCGACAGGCCAGGTGGGCGCTGTTTCTGTCCCGGTTCAATTTCTTAGTATCCTATCTCCCTGGTTCTAAGAATATCAAGGCCGATGCGTTGTCACGTCAGTTCGCTTCTGACACTGAGAGGGAGGAAGTCCCGGTACCCATCATTCAGCCAGATCGGATCCTGGCTACTATTCGCACTACTATAACCTCGCCACTGGGGGAGGAGATACTGGCATCACAATCACGGGCACCTCCAGGAACCCCAGTGGGGAAGTGTTTTGTAGAAGAGTCTTTCCGTACCCGTCTCTTGGAGACCTATCACGCCTCTAAAGCAGCTGGGCATATTGGTAGGGACCAATTAGTATGGTCTCTTTCGCAACTATTTTGGTGGCCTACATTGAGAGCTGACTGCGCTGCCTTCACGGCAGCTTGTACCACATGTGCCCGTGCCAAGACCCCTAGGCATCTCCCTGTGGGCTTATTACAACCTGTGCCTAACGGAGACCGTCCATGGTCTCATATATCCATTGACTTTCTGGGAGAATTACCGGCATCTAGAGGTTACAAGTTCATTCTTATGGTGGTCGACAGATTCTCTAAGATGGCACATTTTGTGCCTCTGACTGGCCTTCCATCGGCTCAGGAATTGGCGATAGTTTTTGCCAGAGAGGTGTTCCGTCTGCACGGAGTGCCCAGAGTAATTGTCTCTGACCGTGGGAGCCAGTTCGTTTCTAGGTTCTGGAGGGCATTTTGTGGTCAGATGGGCATTCAATTATCATTCTCCTCCGCCTACCATCCCCAGACGAATGGGGCCGCTGAGCGTGCCAATCAGGGACTGGAACAGTTCCTGCGCTGTTTTGTCTCCGATCATCATGATAATTGGGCTGACCTGTTGCCATGGGCAGAGTTTGCCAGGAACTGTGCGGTTAACTCATCGTCCGGGAGCTCCCCATTTTTCGTGAATTATGGTTTCCAGCCTTGTCTGCTCCCGGACTCCTTTCAGGCACAGCAGATCCCTGCTCTAGACGAGCATTTGGCACGACTTCATTCCACTTGGGCACAGGTTCAGAGGTCCCTCAGTCAGTCTTTCAGACGGCAGCAACGGCACGCTAATCGCAGACGCCTTCCAGCGGTCTCATTTCAAGTTGGGGACAGGGTATGGCTGTCATCCAGAAACCTCAACTTACAAGTCCCATCCAATAAACTGGCTCCCCGGTTCATTGGTCCATTTAGGATTATCCGCAAGATTAATCCGGTTTCTTATGCTCTGGAGCTTCCACCCTCTATGCACATTCATAATGTGTTCCATGTGTCTCTTCTGAAACCCTTGGTGTGCAATCGATATACTACTACGCCAGTGATTCCTGGGCCGGTGGACGTCCAGGGTCAAGAGGAATATGAAGTCCAGAGTATTGTTGACTCCAGGAGATTTAGAGGAAAGCTGCAATATTTGGTTCATTGGAAGGGCTATGGTCCTGAGGAACGCTCTTGGATTGATCAGGGGGATCTCCATGCTCCAAGATTAGTACGCAGCTTTCACTCTAAATATCCTTTGAAACCCAAACCTCAGGCTAGGAGAGGGGGTCTTTGAGAGGGGGGTACTATCACAGTGCCTGTGATTCCTGTCACTCTCTGTTGTGGATGTCACTGATTTGCTGACTGAGTTTGACCCGCCTCCTGATGACCTTTTTATACCTGGCTATCTCTCTGGTCAGTTGCCCTTTCGTGGTGTTCCTGAGCCAGTAGTGCTTTTGCTGTGTTCCTGTGTTCTGAGTTCCTGTGTACCGATTCGGCTTGTCCTGACTATTCTCCAGTGTTCCTGCCTGTGTATGATTCGGCTTGTCCTGACTATTCTCCAGTGTTCCTGCCTGTGTATGATTCGGCTTGTCCTGACTATTCTCCAGTGTTCCTGCCTGTGTATGACTCGGCTCGTCTGCGGACCACCCTTGGATCCTGACCCGGCTAGTCTGACGTTCCTGCCTGTGTATGACCCGGTCCGGCTGACTTCCTGCTCCGAAGATCGACTTCCAGCTTGTTCCAGTGACCTGCGTTCCAGTTGTCGCCGTCGCGACATTTTCCAGTCCTTGCTGCCCACGAGTGTGCCATTGCCTAGCCTGGTGATTCCTTCGATAGTGCTGTGTCTCGTTCTAGTGCAGAGCTGTGTGTATTCTGTGGGCCTTCCTCTCCTTGCAGAGCCTGACCGTAGCGTTGTAGCCTCGAGTAACGTTACAGAGCCTTGCAGTAGCGCTGAAGCCTCGAGTAAACGTGCATTTTAACTCTTGCAGTGCTGCCTCTTATTCACTCTCTATATCTCCAGTACAAGCCTTGTTACAAGTGATACTGCTGCTGAGTTGGCCGCTCTCCGTCGGCAACTCTAGTCTTACGTTGCAGAGTGTTCACGAAGCTTGGGCCGTTTGGGCGCTTAAGGCTCTCCGGTGTTGGTTACCGACGAGATCGTATACCCAGAGTGTTGGCAGAGAGGTTCAGTGTTGGCTATTCGGTACTAGCCCGAGGGGGCTAGTGGTTCTGGCTCTAGCATTACTGCATTCGATTACACTTGAGGAGGCTCTTAGCTCTTGCATTGCAGGCCGATTTCCATATTGCCCTAAGGGGCTATTCGCACTTGCACATATTAAAGCAGTTCCTGTAGCTACGCCCGTGGGGGCTAAGTTGTTACCCATTCTGCTTATCATTTACCACCTTGGCAAGGCAGCTCGTTCCTCTGCACCTGATGAACTTCGTCTGTACAGCACAGCCTATTTAACATCAAGGGCGTGTCAAACTTCCACATCTGAGACTGAGTATATTTGGACTTTAACCCCTTTGGGGCCTATACCATCCTAGGGCATACTGACTTGCATTTATGTCCATAATACTATTTTCCTTGTATTCTCTCAGTTTACATTATCTGTATATTACCTACCGCCTCTAGAGGGCGTGAGTATCATTATTCACTTTAATAAAGTATGTTTTATTTTCACTTATTGGTCTGAGTGTCATAAAAACCGTAACACCCAAACAGTGCCCGAAGCCCCTGAGCCCCCCAACACACTAGAAACATGAACAGGAAGATAGAGCAAGGGCAGACAAGCTTAAATGGTTGCAGAGATATGTCCCAAACTGTACAGTCCCATAGGAGTGAATTGAGCAATGGCGTCTATGCGGTAAAGCGGGACTCAAATTTTACAAAATTGAAAGTAAACTAAAAGACATGAAACATCACTAGAACATGTTAGGATACCCAAAAAACACTGAACCAGTAGGAAAGGTGTCAGAACCCCCCCCCAATGAATGCTAAACCAGCAGCTAAAGGGTTAAGTACCACATACACCTACTACAAAGCACCCAACAGACATACAGATAAACCCAATGAGTGCAGGAGTGTGCAATAGGAACTCCAAAGGTAAACCTCTGTGCGGAGGGGCACTGTGGGACATGTGGACCTGCAGCACTCAAAGGGTTGCTCACCTTTCCTGCAGATCTTCTGTCTTCAGATTACCATGTGTAAAGAAGAAGCCTCAGTGGGCAACTCCTGAGGAAAGAACTTGCAGCCAAGATTTTCCCCTCAGGGCTTAAGGTCCACAAAAAGCACCTGGAAACTGAGCTACCCATGTCTATGGGCATTGTCAGTTATGGTAATCCGCCTAATGGTGGTATTCCATTTCTAACAGAAAAATAAAAAACTTCTAAACCTATAGCAGAACTGTTCTCTTGCCTGTGTTATCTTCACCAAGGAACAAATCTTTCTGGGGCTGGTTGGCTAGCTGCAGCCAAGGAGGGAAGGTAGGCTCCACCCCCTGCATACAATTCTAGAATTGTTCCTGCCTACAATTAAAGGGGAGGATCACCTACCAGAAGTTACCAGTAACCTGTATTGGACGACAGAGAAAATGTTTTTGGCAGGCAGCACGGGGAACTGCGCAGACATCTTGCAGAGATGGCATCTCTGAGTCTGAGCTGTGTGTCCCCTTCAACGCCATGATTGGCGAGATGGAAGCCTTGTGCTTTAAGGCAACGGAAGAGACTGATAGCGTAGGCGCAGAGAGCGCCTACAGCAAGATCCCAGCCGGTGACTGTCTGCCTAAAAAGTTCTCACTCTTACTTATGCCAGACTGCAATTGACAAGTATTTATATGTGTATCTCTACCATATTAATGATTTGGGGCTACATGTAACGTTGATGAAAGTTCCGCTTTAGTCTTTTGGGGCGAGTATGTACCAGTTTTGCACTCAGTGTCGGAGTGATTTGGGCCAATTACTTTTGGAAAACGTGCTCCAGATTGTTCAGGTTGGTTGGACGTCACTTGTGGACCGCAGTTTCCATATAGTGCCACAGACTGTCAGTAGGACTGTGACTCGGCCACTGTAGGACATTCACCTTTTGGTTCCTGAGCCATTACAATGTGGCACTGATCTTGTGTTGGGATCACTGTCCTGTCGTAAGATGAATTTTTTTACCGAGCTCCAGTTTTTTTAGTGGCTGAAGCAGGTTCTTGCAGCATTTCTCTGTATTTTGCTCCGTCCAGTTTTCCTTCAGCTTTAAAGGAGCAGTAAACTTTTTTTAAGCAAAAAAACATATTTTACAGAGCTTTTCCTGCTGAATAAAACCAGGTCACTTCCATCGCTGGCAGATGTTTTATTCAAATATTATAGCAGTTTAAATTATCAGGAAGTGAATTTACTGTGTTTACTTCCTGATAGTTCTGACAGGAAGCAACTTTACTGTGTTTACTTCCTGATAGTTCTAACTGACAGGAAGCGACTTTACTGTGTTTACTTCCTGATAGTTCTGACAAGAAGTGACTTTACTGTGTTTACTTCCTGATAGTTCTAACTGACAGGAAGTGAATTTACTGTGTTTACTTCCTGATAGTTCTAACTGACAGGAAGTGAATTCACTGTGTTTACTTCCTGATAGTTCTGACAAGAAGTGACTTTACTGTGTTTACTTCCTGATGGTTCTAACTGACAGGAAGTGTATTTACTGTGTTTACTTCCTGATAGTTCTAACTGACAGGAAGTGACTTTACTGTGTTTACTTCCTGATAGTTCTAACTGACAGGAAGTGAATTCACTGTGTTTACTTCCTGATAGTTCTAACTGACAGGAAGTGACTCAGCAGTATCTATCACATTCTATGGAGAACTGTATGTCTCTGACTTTTCTGACTTTCCTCTCCATTACAATCTACCAGGAAATCTAATTAGAATTTGACCAGTAGAGGGCACTGCTAATGTAAATAAACATGGGTTTAAACTGTAATAACTCTGGAAATAGAAATCTCTCAGCAGTAGGAGTACCATTATTTTACTCAATAGAAAAATCCCTACAATATATATTTTTTCATAAAAAAGTTTACTGCTCCATTAACCCCTTGGCATCCAGTGACGTACCCGGACCGTCGCACTGGTCCGAAACTTAAGGAGTGATCTCTTCCAGTCCCTCATTCGACGTGCCGGCACACGTGATCAGTCACGTGGGGTGGAACGTCGCACTCGCCTATCTGGTCCTTAAAGGACCAGACACCCTGGGACCGCTGGTCCTTAAGGGGTTAACAAGAAGCCCAGTCCCTGCTGATGAGAAGCCTCACCACTGCACGATGCTGCCACCACTATACTTCACTGTAGGGATAGGGCGTATTGAAGCATGGGCAGCGTTAGGTTTGTACCACACATAACGCTTTGAGTTATGGCCAAAAAACACAATCTGGTATCATCTGACTACAAAACCTTTTCCCGTGTCGCAAATGGGGCACTCTCACGCTTACTGGCAATCTCCATATCTGCTTTCATATGGTACTTTTTGAATAACGGCTTCTTTCTTTCCACCCTTCCCTGCAGGTCAGTGTTAAGCAGAGCTCTAGATATGAGTGACTGGTGCATCATTACTCCCAGGCACTGAACTCTGTAGCCACTTCGAAGTGTTGGCCTCACTGTGGCGTCTCTCACAAATCATCTTTTTGACTGAGCGCCGAGTTATGAGAGATGGCCTTTCCTTGGCAGTGCCTGGTTGGTTCTGATGCAGCTTCCGCTCCCTGATTACTGATCCATTTGTGCTTACTGGGATATCCAAACACTTGGATATTATTTTGTACCTAATCTATGTATACTTTATCTCTAACTTCTGTAGAACACGTATTTGGTTTTTATTCTCCTTCAGATCTACAGCAACAGTGGGATTTTTATCCTGAAAATGTAAAGCAACTGTAATGGTTCACAGGTAGCAGCCAATGGTAACGTAACCGTGTCCTCATTAGGGCAATTCTATTTTTAATCTATATAAACTGGGAGATTCAGTAGCACAGGGGTTGAATACTTGTACAAGCAACAAGTTTATGGGTTTTTTTTTATTATTTTTCTTACATGCATTTCCCACCATAAATATGATGTAACCTTACAATGATTGATTTTCAGTGTTTTAAAATAAAATAATTATACAGAACGAAATATACCATTTGTAATTCATACTTTTACAGGGCACTGTAGCTGCAGATAAAAGAACTCCAGAATCGAAGGAAAATAACTGTACGAGCCTGAGCTCTCAGACTGCTGGCATCTTTCCACTCTTGCCATAGGGGGGCGCAAACAACATGCACCACAGAAGTCAAATCCCTAATATCTCCTAAAGAGGGACACGTGGGAGGTATAGACCCCTAATATCTCCTAAAGGAGGACACGTGAAAGGTATGGAACAGGGTGGAAAGTGGGTGGAATAGGAATGAAGTGGGTAACTCATCTATCGAAGACTCACAATAATCACAATAAAAGCAGCTTTAATTAATCATCATAGTATTTGGGCCATGGAGAGTGTTATTTCAGTACTGTCAGAGTTGTAGTACAAGAGTAATTGAATGATAAAGTATCCCCTCCCGCCCCTTTTACTGATGTAACACTGTTCACCTCAGAGCAGCAAGACTGTCCAGATGGATCGCAGAGAGGGACAATCTTCTGTGAGTATAAGGAAAAACCTGTCAAGGGGGCAGGGTTTTCCTTATGATCACAGTAAGAAGATTGTCCTTTGCTGTGATCTGTCCGGTCAAAAGACCAGATTCCACATCTGGCTGAGCAGTGTTACAGTAGGTAAAAGGGGCGGGAGGAGGATACTTTATCATTTAATTATTCTTGAACTACAACTCTGACAGAATTGAAATAACACTCTCCATGGCCCAAATCATATGAAGATTAACTGGAGTTGCTTTTATTTTGAAACATTACTATCCCTTTAATTAAATGTAGCTTTAAACCCAATGACTGAAGAAGAGGTCAACACATTGCTTCACATTGCCAATTAATTCAGTGGGAATTTGGAAACGTTGAATGTTTTCCATTTTGATGTCTGTCCTCTGTCTCCCATCATACCGCACTGTACAGCAGTTCCCCCGGCGCCATCTTTACAAATGTTATTTCCAGGTTAAAGTAGGAATGTGTGGGATTGGGGGGTCTGGCTTTATGTACTGGGCCACAAGAATTCTTATGGTACCCTGTATGTGTTTATCTATATCATGCCTTAAATTTCCCTTATCACTTGTATGTACACAGAGTGGTTGAGTGGTCATCTGCCTCCAGACATATGGGAAAAGCATATTTATAATACCTTTTGGGGTTTATACAGCTCAGGAAAAACATTATACAAATGCTGCCTACCTAATACTGTACAAACCCTCTTCATTCTATGCAGTATTATCCTTTTAAAATGAGATTTTAAAGGAGCAGTACAAGTTTAGTATGACAAAAAAAAGTTATAGGTCTTAAGTTAACCCTTAAGGACCAGAGGATTGTGACACGCATGGAGTCCTATAGAGGCAGTCACCAATACGGGTCAGGTAGTAGAGCCTTGGTAAATATTAACCCCTGTGCTACCAAGGGCAAGTTAGCAGTATTCAGGGGCACATAGCCTGCGTTTTAGTTAGCTTAGCAAATTAGTGTTTACCGTTCCTTTAAATACTGGCTTGGAGTGCCCTAGAGGACTGCGGATGGACCCCCCTGTGTTATGCAGAAGATAGAATTAATGTTACTCACCCTCCCTTAAACCACGGTGGCTTTGATGGATCTCCGTCATCTTGATTCTAAAGAGAAACAAACAAATACTTATTAAAGAGAGGCAGAGAACAGAGCGCTTGGCTTTAGGGTAAAACTGGCTCCACAGGAAGCTACAGAGAAAATAACTTTATGTGGATAATTCAGAAGACAAAATACACACACGTTTCTGTTTACATCAACATGACGGGTCGCTTTAGGGCACAATAAGGCAGCACAGACAGACAAAGCCACATATACAGTAAAAAGGGTATGGAACAGCATGTTCAGCGGATGTGGCTGTACCACAGATTGTGTGCCACCGTGAAAACACAACATGTCACAGAGTTTACCTCACCGGTCCCCAGCAGGAATTCAGGATCTCATCTCATGATTGCAGGTAGATAAATCAGTGGCTTAGGCTTTCTGACTGCACCTCTGAACTACACTGAGGATATCCACAATACATGCACTGTTTGGGGAGCTTGTGAACCCTCATTTACATCCATATGCACAAAATCGAAAAAGGAGCAATTCCGAAGCAAATAAAATTTTAGGAAATTTTATCCAACACTTATGGTGCAGTTGGCTTCCTCCAGAATTGTTACACTTTTTCTTTTGTGCATACATCCCAAAACTACCAAATATCTCTTTGCACAGTATCAAAATACACAATATGAGGGGGTGTCAATGTCCGGGGGCATAATTGGAATCTGACCTCATGGCTTAAAGGTCTCTTTAAAGGGAATTACAATCCAGATTCTAGACCAAGTTTTTGTCAAATGAGTTTCACAGTGAGAATTAACCTTTTGAATTGCAGAGGGGTACGCGCAAAGGGTTGACTGAAAGGAGAGCTACCACCTCTTAACAAATAACCCCAGCTTACCGAATTATGATCAGAAAATCAAAATGGCCTCTATATCAGTTCAATAATAGATGAGAGTTGGTACCGTGTTAGCCGTAGAAATACAGGAGGGAAAATGTAGTAAATTTGATACCTTTATTGGCTAACTAAACAGATTTAAAATGCAAGCTTTCAATACGTCTTAGGTCTCTTCCTCAGGCATGTTTTCCAGATAAATATGAAAACTTCTCTCTTAAATACAAGTACACGTTACATTGTTAATAGTGGAAATCAGATAAGAAGTTTAGTCCAAACACTGTTTGTTGGATCAGTCATCAGTCTAATGTCCCTGACACTGTGCCCACTGGTGTCTGTCTTTTTGTTGTTAATGCTGGATCGATCTGTGGGAATTAAACCTCTTATGTAATTTCTGTCCTGTTTCCCCTACATAAAGAGCTGTTGGGCATTTTGCACACATGATAAGGTATATTACATTGGATGATTTGCAGGTGAAATTACCGTTGATCTTATGGTGTAACTGGGTGTTCGGTATGCGTATCTTGTCTGTGGTGTAAATGTGTGCACAGTGTCAGGGAAATTAGACTGACTGTACTGATGGGGCGGTTTCGGACTCAGAGGGACAGAACATTATGGGAGGTAAAATTAATGCTACAATTTGACTCTTTGACTTATGGGCTGAATAGAGACAGAGAGTTTCTGTCACATTATCACATTGTGAATTAACTTTTACAACAGTCCCTCTGGAATCATAAATACCTGGACTCCTCAGAGGAAGACTGCAATTTAAATCACATCCTCTACCATTGACTGATCAAAGAAACAGTATCTGGACTAACGTTCTTATCTGATTTCCATTATAAACAATGTAATGTGCACTTGTATTTAAGAGACAAGTTTTCATATTTATCTGTATAACATGCCTGAGGAAGACACCTAAGAAGTCTTGAAAGTTTGCATTTTAAATCTGTTTAGTTAGCCAATAAAGGTATGAACTTTACTAAATTTTTATCAGTTCAAGTCATATCCAAGGAGGCAGACATGACATGTTCTTAGCGCAAAGACACAAACTCCACCCACCAAATATGGTAACATTATGTGGCTCCTGCACTGGCTGCTTAGTCTGAGGAGATAAAAAAAATAATAATCTGCTTGCAACTGTCATGTCCGCCTCCACTGATCCAATTTTCAAAACTGAGTGAAGATGTTATCTCTTAAACCAACTGTATCCAAAGTTTTGTCCCCAAGAGCCAGACAAAAAATAACAGTGAACTGAGCACCAGATACTACTAAAAGGATATTTAGAACCTAGAAAGAAAGGAACTCTCCAAAAGAAAAAAAAAATGTATTTGTGGCACTCATCTACCATTAAAACATCTTTATTAAATTATCATTAAAATCTGTAGTAAAAAACAGGGATGCAGAAAAGGAAAAGGAATGAAAACAAAATAAGATTCAGACCGTCACTAGGGGGCCTCCGACAGAACTTTTTCCCAGTGGATATGGGTATCTGGAGGATCACCTTATCTACGGTGATTTATTGATTTCAAAATGAATTCTAATAATATTTTTGAGAGGGTTCAAGGTTTTGCATGTCTCACTTTGTATTCGCTTAGACAGAAAGACAGAGTATATAGAAGATAACAACTTTGATAATATGCACACACAATCTTTTCTAAATTGTTCCGAGTGGAATCAAATAGTAATCTGTGAGTTTATACCGTGCAAAAAGCAAGGTTAAATTGTATGTATGTATTGTATGAGGAATAACTAAGAAATATCGCACTTATCCAAGTGTATACTAGAGAAACATTGTTTTTCAATATCTGGATGTTTTATTGATAACACGTGTAAGAAAGGTGTCCCATCCCATTATAGAGCAACGAGTAACTCGCCGTGTGGATTAGCAATTGTTTACAAATCGGGAACAATTTATGCTCATTTCATTCTGTAATTTAAGCAATCCCTACAAGTGGGGAGATTAAACTACCTGTTGGGATATTTTCTAGTAATCCTTTAACAAAGTACTGCCTCTTATTTTAAATTAAGCCGTAGGCTCGAATCAAGCAGCTATTTGCTGCCTACTAGTCGTTAATAGGATTCATTTGATTTCCCCGTGAATTAATCACCTGCGGGAGAAGGAGACTAATTCTGCATTGATGTAATCAGCACGTAGATGGATAGCTGGGGGGTATGGTAGACATTCAAGAAGTTATGAAGGGAACTTATGTTATTGCAATGATTGTTTGAATACATTAAAGGGACAGTAATGTTTCACAATAAAAGCAGCTCCAATTAATCTTCATAGTATTTGGGACATGGAGAGTGTTATTTCAGTACTGTCAGAGTTGTAGTTTAAAGCAGAACTTTCACCAGAAAGGCACAGTGCGGCAAATGATAATTATATTAGTGATATGCACACACAGTTTTATTTTCAAGAATAATCTCTGCATTAACAAAAAATAGAACCTTTTATGCAGGTAGGCACTGGCTGCGATCCTGCTGTAGGAGCTCTCTGTGCGTGCGCTGTCAGTTCATTCTGGGGCCTTTCGGCACAAAAGCATTCAACTCACCAATCGTGGAGCTGAAGGGGATGGACAGCGCAGACGCACACATGCCGGCTCTGCCAGATGTCTGCGCTGTTCTCCGTTGCCTGCCTGCTTAAAAGGTTATATTTTTCGTTAATGTAGCAATTATACTTGAAAATAAAACTGTGTGTGCATATCGCTAATGTAATTATCATTTGCTGTTCTATGTTATTCTGGTGAAAGTTCACCTTAATGGTAATTGAATGATAAAGTATCCCCCTCCCTCCCCTTTTACCTAGTGTAAGCTGCCTCCCCTTAGATGTGGAATCTGGTCTCTTGACCGGACAGGTGACAACAAGGGACAATCTTCTTACTGTGCTCATAAGGAAAACCCTGCCCCCCTTGACAGGCTTTTCAGGTTTTTCCTTATGATCACTGAAGATTGTCTCTCTCTGTAATCCATCCGGACAGTCTTGCTGCTCTGAGGTGAGCAGTGTTACATCAGTAAAAGGGGCAGGAGGGGGATACTTTATCATTCAATTACTCTTGAACTACAGCTCTGACAGTAATGAAATAACACTCTCCAAGGCCCAAATATTATGAAGATTAATTGGAGCAGTTTTCATTGTGAAACATTACTATCCCTTTAAAAACAAGATTGTACAGAAAAGAACCCCATTCCCTTGTGAAGTACAAAGTCCTTGTGTAACTTTCCTCTAGGGTGACCAAGTGTCCCTGGCTGCCCAGGACAGTATCTGATTTTAAGTGTGTGTCCCATGTCCCGGGCACCGCCCTTCTGGGACAATACAAAGAGTTCTAAACTCTAAAAGGAATACTGCCCATTGTCTACTGTGACAGGAAGTGATACATCTGCTGGGCTACAACAAAATGGATTCCAGACAGCGCTCTAAACACTAGAGAGACAACTGAGCCTTGATTTTGATGTTGGACAGGAGCTGAAGTGCAGCTGTGTTTTAATGTAAAGCTAGTCTAAGGCTTTAGGCATGATGTACATTATCTTGTAGCCCACAACAGGCATTGCTTTCTGTCACAGTAGTCAATGGGTAGTTCTTCCTCTAGTGGTTTGAACTCTGTGGTACATTAGCAGTGCCCTCTAGTGGTCAAATTCCATTTAGTAATTCTGTTACATTCTAATGGAGAGGAAAGTCAGTGACTTACAGTTCTCCACAGAATGTGATAGAAACTGCTGAGTCACTTCCTGTCAGTTAGAACTATCAGGAAGTAAACACACAGTAAATTCACTTCCTGTCAGTTAGATCTATCAGGAAGTAAACACAGTAAATTCACTTCCTGTCAGAACTATCAGGAAGTAAACACAGTAAATTCACTTCTTGATTATTTGAACTGCTATAAAGTTTGAATAAAACAACTGACAGTGGTGGGAGTGACCTCGTTTTATTCAGCAGGAAAAACCCTATAACTTACAGGTTAAAGATGACGTAATCATATTTGTCCCAGATCCAACAGCAGATCACAAAGAGGGACAATCTTCCTTCGTTCAGTATAAAGGAAATACTAAGTGAAGATTGTCCCTTGTGATCCGGGACAAATATGATTACGTCAGGGAAAGGGATAAACTGTAACATAATATTGTACTGTAAATAGCACGTTTTGGAGAATGAACATCACACAACAGAACTATTACACATGTTCAACTTGCTTAGCAATGTGTAATATGAAATATTACTATCCTTTTAACAGTTCTTACTGTAAAAAATAAACAAAAAAAACCCTTCCTCTGCTGAAGTCGATACCTCCTTTCCTCTAATCTCAAGGGGTGTCCCCTGGTCACCTGATCAGGCCTTGGAATAAATAGCTCACCGCAGAGATCCTTGTATTGACCTCTCATATATTTGTACAATGTGATAAGGTCTCCTCTTAGTCGTCTTTTCTCTAGAGTAAATAAACCAAGTTTGTCTAGTCGTTCCTCATATGTCAAGTCCTCCATTCCCTTAATTAATTTTGTTGCTCTCCGCTGTACCCTCTCTAGTTCTAGTATATCCTTTATCAGAACGGGTGCCCAAAATTGCACTGCATACTCAATGTGAGGCCTTACCAACGATTTCTATAATGGCAAAATAATGTTATCCACTCTTGCTTCAATACCCCTTTTTAAAGGGATAGTAATACTTTATTATTACTATCCCTCATATTGTAGGTATTAGCAAAATAATTAAATAGCCCCCAGGTTCATCTCTCAAGCCTTTATGGTTTGAGAGATAACCGAAGGCAAAGTTCCCCCTCCCTCCCCCTTCCCTGAAGTCAGCGTTGTACTGACTGCAGGGGAAGTCTGTCGTACGCAGCTGAGCCGAGATCCCGTTAGTAAAGAGGAATTATTTCACTGAAATGTCTTCTACATGTGCTTGGTTTGCAAGCACACGTAGAAGACCGTTTCGGTGAAATAATTCTTTGCCAGTAACACGATTGCGGCTCTGCTGCAGATCCGCGTGATGGAAAATAGACCGGATATCCCTGCAGTCAGCACAACGCTGACTTCAGGGAAGGGGTAGGGAGGGGGGACTTTGCCTTCGGTTATCTCTCAAACCATAAAATATGTACAATATGGGGGACAGTAGTAATAAAGTATTACTATCCCTTTAAGCAAGACAGGACTTTGTTTGCTTTAGCTGCGGCTATCTGACACTGGTCACTGTTTCCACGTTTGTAATTGACAAGGATTCCCAAGTCTCTCTCTAACAATAAATATCCTACATTGATCCCATTAAGTTCATAAATAGCATTGAGATTTGTTCGTTCCAAATACATAATTTTACACTTTCCCACATTAAACGCCATATTCCATTTGTTTGCCCAATCTGCCATTTTATTTAAATCCCTCTGTAGAGAACAAACATCCTGCTCTGAAATTATTACCCTGCATAATATAGTGTCATCAGAATATATTGACATTTTGCTTTCTATATCTATTTCCAGGACATTTCACTGGGGATGAATAACAGTTACTCACATGTTCAATGATTTCATTCGGGCTTTTAACCCCATTATGCTATAGAGGCTGCAAATGGTGACACCTGTTAAAAGGGATGTATGGTGATATACAAGTTAGTTCCGCTTTAAGGCTACCATGTCACAAACTGTTTAGCTTAACTAAGTCCCCTTCTGGCGACTAGCTGCTTAATAGCGCTAGTCCCCAGAATTATTACCTGATTTAATAGATATATGCTTTATTCCCCAGCAGTCAGCAGCACGGAGCGCGGACATCTTGCCAGAATGACTCCGCGCGCCTGCGCTGTCAGTCCCAGCCGGGTCTAGGAGGTGTTGCTAGGAGCTGTTCGGCTCTGGAAGGGACTGACAGGGCGCGGACGTCATTCTGGCAAGATGTCCACGCTCCGTGCTACTGACTGCTGGGGAATAAAGCATATATCTATTAAATCAGGTAATAATTCTGGCGACTAGCGCTACTAAGCAGTTAGTCGCCAGAAGGGGACTTAGTTAAGCTAAACATTTTGTGACATGGTAGTTCCGCTTTAATAGTTAGATTATATAGCGAGTATGTGTAAAAGTGTATGAATTTCTTTTTTAAGCTGGAGCAATCTCATTAGCAGAGATCGATATCTAGCCAATGAGAGCGCTCCAGCTTACAGACAGAAGCCTCAGTCATTGGAGGAGGCTGGATAGAGGGAGGGGAGCAGAGGCAGAGTGACAGACTGCGGATACAGAGCAGGTAACAGCAGTCTATTCGGAAGTAGGTGCAGGGCAGCATTTATTACTTAAATTTCGACTAAATAGAGCTTAAAAAAAAATACACTTTTACACATATTCGCTATATAATCTATCTATTCAGGATACATCCCCTTTAAGCCGCTGAAGAGCAGAGTGGTTAGAATTAGTTCACTATATTCATACCCAGCGACCATCTTGTTTTGAGCTCCTGGATAATTTCACTGCTGGTAGGCTTTTCCACTTATATACCACCTCTCACCTCTACCACTTCTTCTGGTAGGCTATTCCACTTATCTACTACTCTCTCACCTCTACCACTTCTACTGGTAAGCTATTCCACTTATCTACCACTCTCTCACCTCTATCACTTCTGCTGGTAGGCTATTCCACTTATCTACCACCTCTCACCTCTACCACTTCTGCTGGTAGGCTATTCCACTTACCTACCACCCTCTCACCTCTATCACTTCTAATGGTAGGCTATTTCACTTCTCGTTTACCCTCTCACCTCTCCCATTTCTAATGGTAGGTTTTTCCACTTATCTACCACTCTCTCACCTCTACCACTTCTACTGGTAGGCTATTCCACTTATCTACCACCCTCTCACCTCTATCACTTCTGCTGGTAGGCTATTCCACGTATCTACAACCCTCTAACCTGTATCACTTCTGCTGGTAGGCTATTCCATGTATCTACAACCCTCTAACCTCTATCACTTCTACTGGTAGGCTATTCCACTTATCTACCACCTCTCACCTCTATCACTTTTTCTGGTAGGTTATTTCACTTATCTTTTACACTCTCACCTCTCCCACTTCTAATGGTAGGTTTTTCCACTTATCTACCACTCTCTCACCTCTACCACTTCTACTGGTAGGCTATTCCACTTATCTACCACCCTCTCACCTCTATCACTTCTGCTGGTAGGCTATTCCACGTATCTACAACCCTCTAACCTGTATCACTTCTGCTGGTAGGCTATTCCATGTATCTACAACCCTCTAACCTCTATCACTTCTACTGGTAGGCTATTCCACTTATCTACCACCTCTCACCTCTATCACTTTTTCTGGTAGGTTATTTCACTTATCTTTTACACTCTCACCTCTCCCACTTCTAATGGTAGGCTATTCCACTTATCTACCACTCCTGCACCTCTATCACTTCTGCTGCTAAGCTACTCCACTTATCTACCACTCTCTCCTCTACCACTTTTGTTGATAAGCTATTCCACTTATCTACCACTCTCTCCTCTACCACTTCTGTTGATAAGCTATTCCACTTATCTACCACTCTCTCCTCTACCACTTCTGTTGATAAGCTATTCCACTTATCTACCACTTTCTCCTCTACCACTTCTGTTGATAAGCTATTCCACTTATCTACCACTCTCTCACCTCTATCACTTCTGCTGGTAGGCTATTCCACTCCTCTATCACTCTCTCATCTCTACACTTCTCTTCTGCTGGTAGGCTATTCCACTTATCTACTACCCTCTCCCCTCTACCACTTCTTCTGGTAGAGTATTCCACTTATCTACTACTCCCTCAGCGAAGTAATACATTCTTACATTACATCTAGGGGCCGTAGGTTCAAACAAGATAAGTGGAGGAATTCTATGGCAAATGAAGAATTCCCATTGATTTAAATGGGAAGATTAGCCAATTGAACACTAGAGAGGTCTCCACATCTTTAGGATTCAAAGAGTTATCCCCCATTTAATCAATGGGTGATAGGGGAAATTTTTGTTCTCCCCTACAGTGTAAATGGTTTCACCCAGAATTCCCCCACTTTTCTTTTTAACATAAAGCCCTAAACCACTGTCCCTCTAGTTTTAGACTATGGCCTCTTGTCCCAACATTTCTACTCCTGTGAAATGTACTTCCCTCCGGCACTTTGTTGAATCCCTTCATGTATGTGAACGTGTCTATCATATCCCCTCTCTCTTCTCTCCTCCAAGCTATACATGAAATATTCAAGTATATTTGTAGAGATGTTTCTGATAGTAGTGATGGTAGACATTGCAGGATTACTGGACAAATGCAAGAAAGTGGAGCATTCGCTATTTTTGAAAGCCATACATTTAGGCATTATTTGCAACTGCACACATTTTGATTCAATAAACGAAAGGAATTTAGTCTTACCTGTTAAATCCTTTTCTCTTAGTCCATACAGGTTACTGGTAACTTTGGGTAGGCGATCCGCCCCTTTAATTGTAGGCAGGAACAATTCTAGAATTGTATGCAGGGGGTGGAGCCTACCTTCCCTCCTTGGCTGCAGCTAGCCAACCAGCTCCAGAAAGATTTGAGACACTAACTATAGACTAGATGGTGGAAGGAAAGAAGAGTCCTGTGAGCGTGACCCCGAAAACCCCCACGGTCTGCCACAGGAGAGCCAAGCATGGTCCCTTGACAGAGTGGGAGACCAGTAACTTGTATGGACTAAGAGAAAAGGATTTAACAGGTAAAACTAAAATCCTCTTTTCTCTGTTGTCCAATACAGGTTACTGGTAACTTTGGGATGTCCAACCATTACATTTCCCAGAGGCGGGAAGGAAGGGAACCACAGATATGGTGGAAACCCTAGCCACCAAACGGATGGCATCAAATAAGGCAGCAGAAACATAGTGCTGTGTCTCAGAAATGTTGTCAAGAAGGTGAAGTAGGAGCAGCCTGACGGACAGCCAGGGTGAGATGTTCAGTCCAAACTGCAATGGACCGGTTCACGCATGCTGCAGCGAATGCTGGACGCATGGTAATGCCAGCAGTGGCAAAAATGGACTTGAGGGAGACCTTAAGTTTCTTGTCAGTCCAGTCTTTCAGAGTGGACGCATCAGAAACTGGAAAGGCAGTAGACTTAGATAGCCTGGAGATAGGAGCATCCACTTTGGGAGGATGAACCGACTGAACAAGCACCACCTCAGAAAACGGGTAAAGCTTGGCAAATTTCCTGGACACAGAAGTTTTCTTGTCCGGGGATTTCCACTCCTCAGACACAAGGTGGTCACTAGTGGGGTTAGGTGGAAAACAAGTAAGGGGCTTTTTAGGCTCCTGAAACACATCAGAGGGATCAGAAGGAACCTCTTGAACTTAGTGAATATTTAGGGTAGTCAGAACAGCCCTGATCAGGCCCTCAGCCGAGGCTCAGGATCAGCCTCAAAGAGATCCCCAAAAAACTGAGAGGAGCCCACAGCAGAACACTTCTCAACGTCTGAATCCACCAGCAGTTCCTCCTCAGAGGAATCGGATACGTCAGGTACTCCCTGTGGTTTTGGCAGGGAAGACTTGACGGAGGAGGGGGTCTGCCAGGAATGGAAGACGCCCTGTATCTGGGATGGAAAGAGTTGCAATGTAGACCGAAGGTCACTAGTAGTAGCTTTGAACTCTTGCACCCAGACTGGCTCTAATGCATGGCTGGAGGTCCCTGGGAGACTCTCAGGGACATCAGAACATGCTGGGCATAAATGACCTAAGAATTCTCTAGGTAACCCTGAATGACAGGAAGAGCAATGTGCAATAAGGGATACAGAGACCCCAGCATCCTTAGTCTTAGGTCTGGCCCCAAGCTCCAATGGTATAGACATTCTCACAGTGTCAAAAATCTTATAATAAAAGAAATCACCCAAGTACGGTGTGTTTCACCCCATAAATCGTTAAACTAGACTTATCTGTCAGGCGAAGGGTTAATCAGCAGAGGAGAGAAGGAGAGTCCAAGCCTTGCATAGGATACTCGTTCTGGAAACAGAACAAAATGGCTGCCGCAGCGGGAGCCAATCAGAAACGAGCAAGCGCTCATGGGAAATGTAGTTTTCCCAGAAAACATACCCAAACAGTGCCCAAAGCCCCCTGAGCCCCCCAACACACTAGAAACATGAACCAGATGATACCGCATGGGCAGACAAGAAAAATGTGACATCTCTGAAGTCGCTAGGTTAAACGGTTGCAGAGATATGTCCCAAACTGTACAGTCCCATGCAATAGGAACTCCAAATGAAAACCCCTGTGCGGAGGGGCACTGTGGGACATGTGGACCTGCAGCACTCAAAGGGTTGCTCTCCTTTCCTGCAGATCTTCTGTCTTCAGATTACCATATATAAAGAAGAAGCTGTGGTGGGCAACTCCTGGGGAAAGAACTGGTAGCCAAGATTTTTCCCCCCAGGGCTTAAGGTCCACAAAAAGCCCCTGATACTGAGCTAACCACATCTAAGGGCATTGTCAGTTATGGTAATCCGCCTAATGGTGGTATTCCATTTCTAAGAGAAAAATAAATACATTTCTAAAACTATAGCAGAACTGTTCTCTTGCCTATGTTATCTTCACCAAGGAACAAATCTTTTTGGAGCGGGTTGGCTAGCTGCAGCCAAGGAGGGAAGGTAGGCTCCACCCCTGCATACAATTCTAGAATTGTTCCTGTCTACAATTAAAGGGGTGGATCACCTACCCACATTTACCAGTAACCTGTATTGGACGACAGAGAAATACTAATGCCTTGATGCTAAACAGAACATGCTCCTAAACTAATAGTAAAGTTAGCGAATGAGATTAAATTACAGTACTGTTAGCCAGACGTATGAAAGTGTGCGCTGATTGGCTGACTTGTGCGAACTCACTCATCCTCTCACAAAACAACAGTTTTAGCCACTCGCACTTTTTGAAATGCATTCACAAAAATAAAGTGCAAACAGTGACTTATCCTGAAAAAATGTTTGCAATTAATTTTGGTGCTAACCATTTTGCCATAAAATTTATACTATAAATAGGGATTATGCCTGTTTCTTGCACTCTGCCCTTAGTACTGTATGTGTGCTCTGCAGGATATTATAAGTATATTGCGGAGGTTGTTAGTTGTTTTCAGGCGATCACGAGTCTTCAATGAGCATTGGCCGCGGGTACTTGATGATACAGTGAATTTAAGTTAAAGGGATAGTAATGTCAGAAAAAAAGTATAACTTCATGGTAGATACAATTAAAAGAGAGTACTTTCACTTATTCGTATCTCTCAGACCGTTATGGTTTGAGAAATATAGGAAAATAAAGTTCTCTGGTCCCTCCCCTTTTCTGCTTGACAAGCTGTAAAGCTGTCAGAAGCAGATTCTGGTCACTTGACCAAATGTGGCTCTTCAGCAGCGCCAATATAACAATATCTAAAGATAAATACTTAATTTGGAACGTTCTACAAAGTGTGCCTGGCTTGCAAGCACACTTTGTAGAACATTCCAATGAAGTATTTATTTCTAAATTGCGTGATTTCAGCTCTGCTGAAGAGCCTCTGTCTGGTCAAATGACTGGAATCTGCAGCTGTCAGCTAGATGGCAGACTTGAGTAAAACAGCCAGGAAAAGGTAACTTTAGCAAGTTATATCTCTCAAACCATAAAGATTTGAGAGATAAGACTTACATCAATGTTAATCTTTTTTTAATGTCTACAATATTAAATCAACTTAAAATTAACCATTACTATCCCTTTAAGTGAGAACTGGTTTGTATGTTATGACTATAAGTATATTGGTCAGTTTTGGCACACCTCACAACATTTCAAATGGCTAAAGAGGGACACTTATTCTTGTGGGTGTTACTGTGGGTGTGGCTGGTGGGCGGGGCATTACCAAGAATTTATAGGTGATTTCATGACCTACTGACACCTCTTTGTGTAACTTAATAAATGAACTAGAACAGCACCAAAGTATCTTATTTACACAGACTAAGTATTAAACACATTTACTGACATTCAAACAAACATTAATGTGATTTTTATTGCTATAGAGCAATGTGATTCACTTGTATATAGAGCACACAGTCTGATCTCCTAAACACAGGGTGGGAAAGAGGGACAGAGGGATTTGGGTCTCAAAGTGGGACTGTCCCTCCTAAAGAGCGAGGTACGGACCCCTAATATCTCCTAAAGAGGGACACTTGGGAGGTACGGACCCCTAATATCTCCTAAAGAGGGACACTTGGGTGGTATGGATCCCTAATATCTCCTAAAGAGGGACACTTGGGAGGTACGGACCCCTAATATCTCCTAAAGAGGGACACTTGGGTGGTATGGATCCCTAATATCTCCTAAAGAGGGACACTTGGGAGGTACGGACCCCTAATATCTCCTAAAGAGGGACACTTGGGAGGTATGGACCCCTAATATCTCCTAAAGAGCGACACATGGGAGGTATGTACCCCTAATATCTCCTAAAGAGGGACACTTGGGAGGTATAAACCCCTAATATCTCCTAAAGAGGGTCATTTGGGAGGTACAGACCCCTAATATCTCCTAAAGAGGGACACTTGGGAGGTACAGACTACTAATATCACCTAAAGAGGGTCATCTGGGAGGAACGGTTTTGGTTTGTATTCTATTAGTACTCCTCTAAGGATGATTATATTTCCGTTTAATTTCTCTGTCGATATGATGTGCCTAGTGGCCTTGTTTTATGAATGCATTTACACAGGTTTAGATATAATGTAAGAAAGTTTTACTTCACTGAGAGGGTAGTAGACAAGTGGAATAGCCTACCAGCAGAAGTGGTAGATGTAAATACAGTGACAGAATTTAAGCATGCATGGGATAGGCATAAGGCTGTCCTGAACATAAGAAAAGACCAAGGACCAAAACAGGTTTGAGGTTGTGTGTTTTTTTTTTTTTGTTTTTTTTTACAGTAGGAAATTGGGCAGACTAGATGGGCCGAAAGGTTCTTATCTGCCGTCAAATTCTATGTTTCTATGTTTACTGCCAGAGACATCGCCGTAAAAAAAAAGGATAATTCACATGCAATTACAGTATAAAATGCAAGAGACGAATCAGTATCAGCCATGTGGGAGAAACAGAACAGGTCATTAAAGTACAGGATGACGCACCATAGATTTAAAGTAACATAGCAACGGTAGAAGACCTGTGGGTCAGTGTGTTTCACAGGTAGGATATAGTCACTGTTTATCAGTACTGATACCGAAAGGACATTCTGAAGCCACACAAGACAGAACTACTTGGTAATAATCCCCCCTGAATCAAACTGGATTTTAGCCCTTTGCGTGCCAGAGGGGGCACACAATGCACTGTGCAGCTCTCTGGCACTGAAAGGGTTAAGAACAATGGTCTGAATCTAGAAAAGGCTTTAAAGGGATAGTAATACTTCGTTTTAACTTTATTTTATTTTGTATGCATTAAAAAACATGAACGATAGAAGTCTTATCTCTCAAACCTTTATGGTTTGAGAGATAATCACAAGCAAAGTTTCCCCTCCCGCCCCTTTTACCTAGTGTAAGCCATCTCTTCTCAGATGTGGAATCCAGTCCATAGACCAGACAGATAACAGCAGGGGACAATCTTCTTCCTATGAGAACAATGAAAGCCCTGCCCCCTTGACAAGTTTTTCAGATTTTTCCCTTATCTTAATTGAAGATTGTCCCTCTCTGCAGTCTACCTGGGCACCTCCCTTCTGATCTGGCTGAGCAGTGTTACATCAGTAAAAGGGGTGGGAGGGGGATACTTTGTTTGTGAATATCTCTTAAACCATAAAGGTTTGACAGATAAGACTTGTATCATTCTTCATGTTTTTTTAATGCCTACAAAATAAAATAAAGTTAAAACGAAGTATTACTATCCCTTTAAGAAGGAATGATAGGATCATATAAAGTTATTACTGACATGTGAACAGAGGTACTTGTTCCCTTTTAACATGGCTTCACAATGGCTAGGTCACACCGTTCAAGCCGAAATGTGTGAGAAGCTCGCTGGGAACAAACAAAAGCGGATACGGTTTGCTCCATGGCCAATCGCTGTCCAGAATAATCATGTTTTTTCTTTCTAGTGCCATTACAGAGGAGGAATCTCCATATATACATCTCAGACGTTAGTTTTTAAGATGCACCAACAGTGTCAATGTTCAACATAATTCTGCTTGCTAACAGGTAAGTAATCAGTGGCTCAGTCATTGTGATTGTTCCATCAGTGACTAATTAGGAATTGTTGAATTGTATTATACATTGTGCAGTTATACAAAATGGAGGCAGTGCAAGTCTCCGGGGAAAGTATCAGTATGTAATGGTGGGAATGAGCTTATGATATTGGAATGTTACCAAAAACATTAAAGGGATAGTAATACTTCGTTTTAACTTTATTTTATTTTGTAGGCATTAAAAAAACATGAAGAATGACATAAGTCTTATCTCTCAAACCTTTATGATTTGAGAGATATTCACAAGCAAAGTTTCCCCTCCCGCCCCTTTTACCTAGTGTAAGCCATCTCTTCTCAGATGTGGAATCCAGTCCATAGACCAGACAGATAACAGCAGGGGACAATCTTCTTCCTATGAGAACAATGAAAGCCCTGCCCCCCTTGACAAGTTTTTCAGGTTTTTCCCTTATCTTAATTGAAGATTGTCCCTCTCTGCAGTCTACCTGGGCACCTCCCTTCTGATCTGGCTGAACAGTGTTACCTCTGTAAAAGGGGCGGGAGGGGGATACTTTGTCATTGAATTACTCTTGAACTACAACTCTGACAGAATTGAAATAACACTCTCCAAAGTCCAAATACTGTGATGATTAATTAGAGCTGCTTTTATTATGAAGCATTACTATCCCTTTAAAACCTGACCTGTTGGTGTTTCCAAGGACTGGAGTGAGAATCACTGACTAATCCCACAAAAAGGGTTGCCCGGTTTCAAAATGTAAGTCCCCTCTGCATGGGAATACCACCTAACCCCAGACCTACGTTTCGGGCCTGATCAGTGGGGCGCAGCTGCTTTCCCTGAGGAAGAAGAGCAGAGGGGGGCAGGGTTAAATAAAGAACATTAGGGATCTTCCCAACAGTATATGGTAATCAAAACGTGGACCTGTTGCTCTCAAGGTACGTAGAAAACTAGCTGCTCCTGAGGCCCAAAATGGGCTGAAATGTATGTCTGAGGTTATCGAGTATTCCCGTGCAGAGATTACTTTCCTGTCATTTCAGAAGTGGGCCGCCCCTTTTGGTCAGGATTAGAGTATACCGGGGAACTCCCTGGATCTGCCCCCTGGATGGTTTTGACAGAGGCTGATTCTTCCTCTGAATCTTTGCCCACTTCTGTTCCTTCTCACTCAGTTCCTCCCACTTCTCCTCCTTCCCCACCCAGTTCCTCCCACTTCTCCTCCATCCCCACCCTGTTCCACCCACTGCTCCTCCTTCCCACCCTGTTCCACCCACTGCTCCTCCTTCCCACCCTGTTCCTCCCCTTTCCCAACCTGTTCCATCCACTTCTCCTCCTTCCCACCCTGTTCCTCTCACTTCTCCTCCTTCCCCACCCAGGTCCTCCCACTTCTCCTCCTTCCCACCATGTTCCTCCCACTTCTCCTCCTTCCCACCATGTTCCTCCCACTTCTCCTCCTTCCCCACCCAGGTCCTCCCACTACTCCTCCTTCCCACCATGTTCCTCCCACTTCTCCTCCTTCCCCACCCGGGTCCTCCCACTTCTCCTCCGTCCCCACCCGGGTCCTCCCACTTCTCCTCCTTCCCCACCCAGGTCCTCCCACTTCCGGCCCACTTTTGTGATACACTCATTAACCCCTTCCCCCCAGTGATACTCCCCACCCCTTTTTTTGGCAGTGATTTGCCTGATGTACATGTACGCCATGGGTCCTTTAGACACGTTCACCGCCATGACATACGTGTACATCCTTGGTCCTTAAAGGGTTAAAAAAGTATCAAAAACATCACATAATTTTTGCTAAGCAAAGCTAAATGACAGCATGGTAACTACAGCAAAAGAGACAACCAGATATCACCCACATTCCCAATGATTTCAATTGGGTTCTTAACCCCTTGCATTTGGAGATCTCTCTAGCATTCAAGGGGTTAAAAGCCCCATTTAAATGAATGTACATTTTTCATTCTCCCCTATGCCTTTAACCCTTTGAATGCCCAAGGGGCACACAATGCATTGCTCTACAATGCTTTGCGGCTGGCACTCAAAGGGTTAAACACGAGCCCCAGTTTTTCTTACAGTATGAGGCATCACTAGGAGATTACACTGGACACGGGAATAAGAAACGTCTGTTGTGCTTTATTTATACTTTACGATGGACTATTAACCCTTTGAGTGTCAGAGAGGTATCCAACGCATTGCAGCGTAATATGCTGGGCACTTCCCCCGCACTCAAAGGGTTAAATACTCAAATTAAAAAGGTATCACTAACCACACGAGCATTTAAACTTGTGGAAACAGTCAAGCGACTGTGACGTGATTTAATTATTTGACCCCTTGGATGCTGGCAACGCCTCCGATTCAAGGGGTTACAATACTTTAAAATGGCTTTGATTGCATTTCCCTCTTAGTTACTTCAGGTTAAGGTCGGTCGCGATGCAATTAGATCATTCCTGGATTGTGAAAATTGTCATATTCAGCAAGAATAGGAAACCACCCACGGCACGTACAGGGACACCTGACCCTGCAGAGGCGAGGAGCTTATTTGTGAGTCGTGAGCGGCTCTGTGCTAATTGGATAGAACTTCTTTACTTGTCACGATCCACCAGTGCAGGCTAAAGCCTGGTGGGTGTCTTCAGCAAGAGGCTCGGATGCCCACGTCAGGTAGGCAATAGACAATGTTTTTACAGTGCTGAGACTGTAATTGAGATAATGATAATGAAAACATCTCGGAAACAGAGATGAAAGCTTCCAGTTTTATTCTGGAACAACGTTATTCTTTTTTGAGATCTAAATGGGATATCATTTTATATCAATTAGGTTAAGTGATACAATTACGTGGAACTTTAGAGATCTCAAGAATATTACCGATTACTGAAAATATTACTGGAGCGCATGATCCGCTCTGTGTCAAACAGACAGTTTACAGAAGGGAAAAAAACGTCTGAAGATGTGACACAGAATATTCTTACCCCGGGGGATTGAACATCTAAAAAAAAAAAAAAATCAAAATGGCTTAAATGTTGAAAAGAAGGTTAAAAATCTATGAAGAAAGGAACAGCCTACCTACTATCGCAGGTGCACACGATCAGACTTCCAGCTGTTGGGAGCTACAATGAGTGTCATACCCAACCAGCCACTGGGCGATAAGGAATGATATGACTTGTACTTCAAAAAAGACAGACAAATTAGGATCTTATTAGGCACTCATTCTCTTAATATAAACAAATGACAAACTCAAACATGTAAAAAAAAAAAAATAAAATAAAAAATGTATTATAGTCTCGAAACAAATTTCTTAATAAATAAATTTTATTATTTTCTAATGTAAATACAAAAACAATACGAAACCAATTCCAAATTATCTCCACAACTCAGATATTCCAAATTACAATTACATCTTTAAGAGTACATTCATTTCTTATAATCATAATAATCAATTCTACATCCTCAACTTCCATTCAGAAATATATCTCAGATTCATTCACCTACATCTTACTCTCATATTCTTTCCCTCTTCACTCACTCCATCATTCCCCGGACGCGGTGGGGTGCAGATCATTTTGTCTCAATGCCCAGGGTTCCCATATCCTCCTATATTTGTCTAATTTACCATGCTTAACAAAAAAGTATCTTTCCATTCTATATTGATAATTAATTTGATTAATAATCTCAATCCAAGGAGGTGCCTCCATTCTCTTCCAGTGTCTCGCTATGACCATTTTTACTGCCAGTAAAATATTAATTACCAAATAAGTCTTTATATTACCTTCCACTGGCAAATCCATATGAAATAAAAACTGCACTGGTTGAAACGGCTCATCAACTTGAAAAATTTGCATAAACATATACTTCAATCTATTCTTAATTTCACTCAATTTATCACATTCCCACCATATATGATACATAGTCCCCTCTTGTTCGCCACATCTCCAACACTCACTTAAACAGTCTTGATAAATTTTGTGTAACCTAGAAGGGACCATGTACCAACGATGTAACACCTTGAAAAACGTTTCATTCAGGTTTATACAATGAACAGCTTTCCTAACATTAATCCATGTCTCATTCCATCTTTCTTCCTCATAGAAAACTCCCAAATCCCTCTCCCATTTTTGAATCGTTACTGCTTTTTTTCCCTCCTGTTGTTTATTGATAAAGTTTCCTATTCTAGAAATAAGTTTAGAAGTGTAACCCTTCAATATGAATTGTTCTAAAATATGAGTGGTATCCATTAAGTTAGATCTTAGGTAACTTCTTACTCTACTAAATGTAAATAAGTCTGAATTTAGAAAGCCATATCTCTCTTGCATATCTACAAACGTTAACAATTGATGATTAGTGTATAGATCAGATACTTTCTTAACTCCATTAAATTTCCATCTCCTCAAATCTATATTATCTATATATAGCTCTAAAACTTCTATCGGGGTAGCTAAAGTAATATACCCTTTATCCTTAAACCTTCTCCTAATCAAATGTATATTATCGTATATATCACATACCACCGGATTTATTAGATTAAGCTTCCTTTTTATTTCTGGAGCTACCCAATATAAATAAAATAATTCATCTATACCCGCATCCATCGATTCACATAGAAACCAAGGTATCTCCCTATCCTTAATATTATACCATTCCAAAAAATGAGAAAACAGAGAAATTTCATTTAATAGGCACAAGTCTGGGAGTCCCAATCCACCATTTGCCATATTTCTAAACATCAAACTTTTCGCAATCCTGGCTTTCTTTGATGCCCAAACATATGTTATAAAGATACTTGATATCTGTTTCAAGATTTTGTTTGGAGCTTTCAAAGGTATTGTCCTAAATAAATATACAAGTTTAGGGAGCAAGTAGGCCTTTACATTATTCACCCTACCCATCCAAGAAATCTCCAATCCTTTCCATCTTTCAGTCAATCTCTGCAATACATTTCTCAGATTCAGGTAATTCCCTTCAAGCATTTGATGTAAATTAAATCGCACTATAATACCCAAGTATTCTATATAACCCCTCTTCCAATTGAATGGGTATCTTTTTTCCAATTCCTCCATTACCATTTCCGATAAACCTGTATATATTACTTGTGTTTTAGACAAATTAATCTTATAATTAGAGAATTTCCCATATTGTTCAATCAAAGCAAAGACAGCCGGAATTGAAGTTAATGGTGAAGCTAATGTCAGCAAGACATCATCTGCATACAACATAATTTTATATTCTTGGGTTCCAACTTGGACCCCTTGTACCTCTTCGGACCTCCTAATCATTGCTGCTAATGGTTCAATTGTTATTGCATATAAGAGGGGTGCCAACGGGCATCCCTGTCTAGTACCATTTTTAATACCAAAATATTCAGATTTTAAATTCATACCCATTATAGCTGCACTAGGAGTTGTATATAATGCCATTACTCCATCTTTAATAAACCCATTCAATACAAAAGCTTTCAAGGCACATGACAAGAACCTCCAGTTTACTCTATCGAAAGCCTTTTCAGCATCAAGTGCCAAAAAAACATATGATATTTTTTTATGTTGTATATTAGCTATCAAATTAATTACCTTCCTGGTATTATCCTCCACTGTTCTCCCTGTAATGAAGCCAGTTTGGTCAACATGAATTATATCCCTCATTACATTTTTCAATCTATCTGCCAAAATTTTAGAAAAGATCTTTGTATCAATATTCAATAAAGAAATCGGTCTGTAATTCTTTATATAATTATGATCTTTCCCAACCTTCGGTATCGGACAGATTGATGCTCTAAGCATCTCACTAGGAAATTCCTTTTTGATAACTATTGCATTAAACATCCTAGCCATTAAATCTGAAATAGTTGTTTCTAGCAAATTATAAAAGGTTGCAGTATACCCGTCCGGACCTGGTGACTTCCCCTTCTTTAAGTCTTTTATTACTTTACTAACCTCGGCCCTTGATATAGGTTCATTTAACCTATGAAGTTGATCTTGTGAAATTTTAGGGAGACCTAACTTTGCCAAGAATGTCTTCATTCGTAAATCCGTCTTATCTACTTCTGGTAGATTATACAATGATCTATAATAATCCCCAAAAGCCTCACTTATTTGTTTTGGTAATAAAATAGATCTATTATTCACAATAACTTTGTCAATTCTTTTCTTCTCACCCATATTCTTTAATTTTTTTGTCATAATCTCATTTGCTCTATTATTACCATAATACCATTTTTGTCTTAATGTACCTATTGCTCTATTGGCTTTCTCAATCAAACATTCTTTTATCTGTTTCTGGATCTCTGTTATCTTTTCCATGAGAACTACATTAGGGTTACCTTTATTCCTATATTCATGCTGCGCCAAATCGATATACAAATCAGAGAGAGTTTTCCCCCTATTTTTTTTAATATAGGCCTCAGTTTTAATCAAATATCCTCTAATATAACATTTTAGAGCACACCACAATATAGGATCTGAGACTTGATTATTATCATTATCTTGTAAAAAACTCTGTACTTCCTCAACTAACCCCCTCTTTACCTCCTCCCTTTCCAAAATAAACTCCTTCAATTTCCAATTCGGCCTAACAACGTACTGTGGATCAGTTGTCAAAGTCATATATACTGGCGCATGATCTGACCATGTAATACAACCCATTTCCGAAGTCAAACATTCCGATAAGTCTGGCTGCCTCATCACAAAAGCATCTATTCTTGAATATGAATAATGTACTTTAGAAAAAAAAGAAAAATCCCTTTCCATAGGATGTAACGTTCGCCAAATATCATATAAGTTATTTCTAATCAGATACTTTATGAATGCTGAGGCGACAGACTTTATTTGTGGGTTAACCTTCTTTCCCCTAGGAATTGATTTATCCATATCAGTGTTTGCAACACAATTCCAATCCCCCCCCATAATTAAAATACCTTTGCCTATTTTATCCACTCTATCCATAAGCCTATTCAAAAATAGTACCGTATGTTCACTAGGCGCATATATATTTACCATTGTATAAAACACTCCATTTATTTTACCTATAAGAATCAAATATCTTGCCTTCTCATCCGCTTCATGATAAATATATTCAAACCGAATCCTAGAAGAAATAAAAATGGCCACACCCCTTTTTTTTTGTTCTTTTAGATCTGCAGTAAATATTATAGGAAATTTTTTATATTTCCAATACCCAGTGCCGTTTTTATTCCAATGAGTTTCTTGAACAAACCCTATATCTATTTTATTAGTATTTAACAAATCATATAGAAATGCCCTTTTCTGCGGCGTATTAAGACCCTGAGCATTTATGGTAACAAACTTAAGTTCCGTCTGTTACCCCTACATTTCCCCCCCCCCCCATCGCGTCCGGGGAATTCTACCACACCCACCCTTTGCCACTCACCATTCTGTCCAACATACACACATACAGTCAATACTTTCATCCTACTTCTGTATATCCTAGATAACAGAAAGATACAACTCCGACCAAACATATGCCAGAGTGCATCTAGTACCGGTGATGTTAGAGGACAAATATACCAGTTCTCTCCGTGACATAACTCATCCCACCCAACTTATCTGCCATTTCTAACTCCTCCCCTTCCTTCTCCTCCCCCTCTCTCTCTATCTCACATATTCTTCTCAATTCTTAATAAATCACAAAAAATCTATATACTCAAAAAATTAACCAGTACATCACATATTTATCGCATTCCAAAAAATTCCCATAATTTTATACTACTTTACTTTTATACTCAATCCCATATTAATATAGTTCTTATACACCAATGTCCCGATGTGGGTCGGTCCACCGCGCCCCCCCACCAATGCTCAGATATGCACAGCCACCGAGCCCACCCGGGACACTAAACCCAAATAACATCATATTTGTATATCCTCACCCATATTCACATTCACCATATTATATACTTTTTAAATCTAAACATCATGTGATATATTCTTCATCAAATTCCATATTATATAATACCAAAGCTTATTATTAAATCTTTAAACCCCCCTCATATTTAAACTATCCCTACTATTCCAGATCATTCCAAACCACAAACAAACTCCCCCTTGTGAGAGAAAAAAAAAACAAAAAAAAAAAAAAAACACTATTCTCAGTCATAGGGAGAAGAAGGAAAGGGGAGAATAATCCTCAGATTATTACCCCTTGATCAAACCCATTTCAACCAGTTTCGCCCTTGCTGCCTCAGGATTACTAAACACCATAGAACTTCCATCCTGAAGCACCAATAGTTTAGCTGGGAAAATCCATTTATACATAATCCTCCTTTCTCTCAACTCCTCTGTAACTCCTCTAAACATTCTCCTCTTATTTCTTGTAAAGATCGACATGTCATTAAATACAAACAATTCTTTATATTTGTCAGGCCTAGTTTTTGCTCTAAATTCCTTCAAGAACTGGTCTTTAATATAGGCATTGTTAAATCGAACTATAACATCTCTTGATTTATCTTGAAAACGAAGATCTTTAGGTCTTGGCACTCTGTATATCCTCTCAAAGGGAAAATTGTCTTTAGGACTAAAATTTCGCTCCAAATAATGAGAAACCAACTCAACACAAAAAGTCTCCAGTTCTTGAATAGTTCCCAGTTCAGGGATAGCCCTAATCTTAAGATTATTCCTTCTGTGACGATCCTCTATATCAGCTAACTTATTCTCCAAATTTACGCAATTATCAGTAATCTCAACATTAAATTTCTGCAAAACTTCAACCTGAGTTTTCAGTACTTGTATCTGCTGTGCTTGAACTGAAAAATTCGTTGCAACCTGAGCTAGTTCTTGCTTCACCTCCGTAATCTGTGAGTGAAGATCCAACTTTATTCTCTCATATAAATTATCCAGAGCCGTAACAAGGATATCTTGTGTAATATTACTATAATGTTTCTTCACCCCCTCTAAGTTCTCACCACTTGGTTGCTGTTCTATATCTGGTACTTCTACATTTGGTAAAGACCTTCGAGTGGGATTTGATGTCTTAGGGGAATAAAACACATTAATAGCTCTGGGGTTAGAGGGATGTTGTTTATCCTTATCTTTTTTAGGCCCCATTTGAACCAATACAAACTTCCAACCTCAATGCTTCTAGCCACCTCCAGGGAGCCAATAAACCCCACTCTCCAGTTCTTCTTAAATCAAGATATTAATCAGTTCAATCACAACGAACCCCATCCACGTCCATCTTCCATCTTCACATTATTGCGTATAAGCAAGCTGTCTTTTTTTGTCAATATAGTAAAGAAGTACACTTTATATTAAGGCTTATCCTCTTGGGTCGCTCCTTTAATACTTCAATATTTCTCTCAGATCAAAGGACAAACATACATTACCAAACTCTCATCTGGATCAAGCATAATTCCTTGATTTTCTCCTTTTAAATGCTTTAAATCCAGAGCAAAAAGCAGCTACACCTTTTAGTATAAGCTGCCAGAAACCTCCATCCTCATGCCGCTTATACAAGCTGTTCTTTCTATACACCCTTAATTGGCCAGGTGAAACATAGAGTCTGCTAGAGGTAATCAGATATTATAAAACTCATCAAGCATACTTCCCTGATTTTCTCCTTTAAATGCTTTAATCCGAGGCGCAAAGCAGCTACACCTTATAGTATAAGCTGCCAAAAACCTCCATCTTCATGCCATCTTCATGCCGCTTATGCAAACTGTTCTTTCTGTACACCCTTAATTGGCCAGGTGGAGTAGAGGATCCGTTAGAGGTAATCAGGTTCAGGACAAGAGCTTTAACTCGAATTATATGCCGTCCTTATTCGACGCCTTCACCGTCGGGGTAGTTGTTCCGCACTTCGGCGGCAGCAAAAGTAAAAAAGGGAGCCTTTTCTATGGCCCACACTTCCATCCCGTCTTATGCCGCTCTAGACACCCCGCGGCTCTATCGGAACGCCATCAGGTACGGCTCCCATGAGAGAACCGGTTCCCCCTCCCGCATCACGCAGGTACGCAGGTCTCGAAACAAATTTCTAATCTATACCATAGACACAGGGTGAAAAACACCTTGTGTTCAACCCCAAAAGCTAATTGCCCCACATATCATAATTCAGAAAGAACATACAATGAATACCCATATGCACAAATCCACCCACATACATATAAAATAATTCCAACACTAACATTGGAACGAGTGGAGGTCAGAAACTGATTCTCTATAATATTGAATGAGATACCACCAAATATATTGTAAAACGATCTCTCAGAACATAATACATCAGTATAATCTCACTCTAGATGTATAATTTGGCCATGTAAAGAGCGAGCTCGCATGAAAAAAATTAATTCACTAATAAGATCACAGATGTAGGCAAAACACAAATGAAAGTCCGTTAGTATCAGTCAATGAATTCATACACCAGACATGATGAAACGGATCTATTGATGGAAAAGAGGACTACATACAGCTGGAGGTCTGAAAATAATCTACCCCTGAATAGAGGGCCTGTTCACACGGATGACTTTAGTGTAGTGTTGTTACTACTTAGCTACATGTGGTCTTTTTGAACCCAATTGCCCATAGTGGTGCAGAGGTGATATGTACGTCTCGTAAAGCATCACGTCATAGGAAAAGGGGTATCATCCTCCCAAAATAACACAGACATATAGCCTGGGAACAACAGCCCACAACCTTTAAGTACTTCCATTAACATTATTTTAACCATAATAATTTTATAAATTATTAAAACGGACAGTCCTTGCCATCATAGAAAAATACGTGAACCAACCACGGCCAAATTGCCCAGGCTCATGCTAGAATCCCAACATTCTTCAGCATCTTATATCTGATTCCAAAGGGATTACTCCATTGGTCATACACCTTAGTTTCGATGTTTAACATCACACCAGTGATCTAAATACGGGTAATAACTTCCAAAGGTCTTCAGCGCAATGATAAATCCACATAACGTAAACCCACAAGTTATCGAACTCTGAAAAAACAGGCAAGGACTAACCACCCTGCACTGACAAATCCAACCATAATAGGGAAGGGGGGGTGATGCTCCTTGCTCCCCTCTTACCCAAAAGGCAGACTTCTTCCTTCCTCCGCCTCACGTATAGCACCTAACGTACTCCTTCCATGACCCCCAGCATCTCCAACAGGTTCAGCTCTTCCCATGATGTCCCCCCTCCCGTAAACGTCATTCCCATCCAGGGAAGTATTAATGCACTACGCACGTCAAGGTGTCAGCATGCCTGTCCTGTACGGTAGCTCATGGGTCACCATGCAAATTAGTCACATGGGCAACACTGGAGGTTGCCCTACTGCTCCCAACGACTGGCCTACTCAAGTGGGAATCAACCAATAATATATGGTCAACGTCTCATGACACCCACGTCACCAAACTCCCTTCTGAGGAACTCAGGAAATCGGAGGTAAGAAAACACAGGCAGCATGGGGTGTGCTAGAAATGATTGAAGCCAATTTGCCCATCTGAATATTTGTATCATTCACAGTAACACAAAACAGCACACACACTGTTTTGGCAGGTTCGGTTGAGCATTTTTTCGGTACAATTTAGTGTGTATAGGGTTAAAAGTAAATTTCATCCCATAGGATGCTACAAAACAGCAACTGTGATGTCTATTCTCTCTGTCGTTGAAGGCGTTAACAGAGCAGTTACTTTACAGGCTTTTCCTGCAGAGTAAAACAAGGACACTCTCCAATGCAGGGAGATCTTCCAAGTAACAGTTATTACAGTTCAAACGTATTACTACTATATATAATTATTTTACAAATCGTTTACCAATGGCACAAACTGCACACACTCTATGGGAGAGATTAAACTCTCCATAATATAGTACATGAACACAAAAATTGTACTTTAACCACTGGAGTGCTAGAAAGGTATCTAACACATTGCAATGCATTGAATACCTCTCTGGCACTCAAACGGTTAACGTAAAGTGATAGTAGTGCTTAATATTGAAACATATATTGCAGAGTTTATGCAGCCGAGTTAAAAAAAGGGAACAGTTATTGCATTTTTTTTTAGTGCAGTATTTCAGGGGCCTGAAGCATTATGGTGGCGCTGTTGATGCATCCAAAAAATAATGCAAGTTTGGGCAGAAAAAAAAAAAAAAAATCATCCACAATCACCCATATTTGTGTTAGTCATTTTAAATTTGAAACATATTTAGCTTTGTCTGTCAGTTTATGCAGCTGAGCTAGTACTTCCAGGTAGGAAGTGACAGTTGGTGATGCAGAGCAGTGTGGAATGTTTGAGTCCTCCAGGCCCTGCCTGTGGAGGACTTGCACTACCTTACAGATGAAAGTGAAGTATCTTATAAAATACCGTTTTGAATGAAAATGCCAAACATAAAAATAGTTTGCTTTTGAAAGCTCTTTCGAAATTCCCTAGTTGTTTCAAACAGTCTGTTCCTCTTTAAGTATTACTATCCCATTAACCCCTCGAGGACCAGGGAGGTGAGCAACACATTGAAAAGTGGTGCACTGAATACCCTACAATCCTCAAGAGAATGAAAAAAACTGAGCGGAGATACATTGTTTTAATAAAAACTGTTTACCCCTTCTGTAAATGGGGACGGATTTCCCAACAGTCAGAGCAGACAACTGCCTGGAGATCCTGATTTTGAGGAGGGTGCATCAGCTGTGCTAGCCACACCCACATCCTGAATTGTGGGCGTGGCTAGAGCAATCAATGCCCCTGCACCAGTTTGTTGGTTTTTTTTTTTAACCCCTTAAGGACCCTTGACGTACCAGGACCGTCACGGTCCTTGAACTACTCAAGGACCGATGACGGTCATGGTACGTCACGTACTTTTTACTTACAGCGCTCTACCGGGAGCGCTGTAAGTAAAAATAGGGCGTGAAATAGACTGCTCCAAGATCGGAGCGATCTCTTTCAAGCCCCATAATGACGTGCAGATACACGTGACAGGTCACGTGTACCGGCGCGTCCAAGTGCCCCTATGAGGTCATTATGGGATGGAAATGTCACATGACCGCCGGTCCTTAAGAGGTTAATCTCTTTCCTGGGTTATTTAACCACTTGGGTGCTAGAGAGATAGCCAATGCATTGGTTCAGTTGATTTGCTTCAGAAATGCTGTCCTTTTGCCTTTGGACATATTGCAGTGATACGTGCTGGGGCAGGAAAACAACCGTTATGGGAACATGTTTCCAATGCATTGCAAAGCAATTACATGGTACCGTTAAAGGTAGTAATGTGGCTTTAAAAGTTGCTTGCTGAGTCTTCTGATGTTAAATGTAACCGATCTCTCTATGTCTGATGCCTTACATGTTTGTATCTAGCACGTCACACTGAAGATGCAGGCTGGTGAGGACGGCTGCAGCGAGGGACAAACTTCAGTAAACAAAGGGAAATCCTGCCCTCCTCCATCAAGAGGGACGGCAGGATTTCACTTATACTTACTGAAGACTGTCCCTCGCCGCAGCCGTTAAGTCACATGACCCGATCTCAGATTCCATGGGAGGCGACCAGAAAGGGGCGGGCGGATGATCTTTATCTCCTCATAACTTTTGAACTACAAACCAGTAAGGCGTCAGACACAGTGCGATCTGTTACTTTAACATACAGAAGACTCGGAGAACACCTTTTAAAGCCACATTACTATACCTTTAATTTGCTTTAAAATTGTATATAAAGGACTTGTGTTTTTAAGAGCAATCCAGTTAAAATGTGGCCTTTTTCATGAACGCATAACTATCTTTTTAATTGTGTTTTTAACCCTTAGCATGCCAGATGGGTATGCAACACAATGTCTGGCAGACAAAGTGTTGAAGTGACAGACAACTTCCTTCTTTGACTTTTCATATTCTGGAACGGCATAATATGTAGATATATATGTGCATATACATTTTATTTTAATTTTTTAATCCTCCAGTATTTTACACACGTTCCTGACATTGAGCTCTCTGGATCTGTATGAAGAAAACTTTCTGTCAAGGACGATGAAAGCACACAGTGAAGCAATGTAACGCTATCTCTGCAGTTTATTAAACACAGTGCATGGATAGTGTTACATTGTATCACTATCCCTGATATCGACATCTCTGATACAAAGAGCTCTGGAATTAGAGATCCAGGGAGATCGCAGTCAGTGACAGAAGTGTAAAAAACAAAACAAAAAAAACAAACTAAAAATTGGTGCTGGTAAAAAAAATGAAAATAAGCAATTTAACTTGAAGGAACAGTAATATCTCATTTAACCCTTTGAGTGCCAGAGGGGTACGGAATGCATTGCTTTGTAATGCATTCCATACCCCTCTGGCACTCAGAGGGTTAAAGTTTAGCTCCAAAGTCATTAAATTTTTTTTTTTTTTTTTAACATGTTGTGCTATATATAGCTACTTACATATTTGTAGTTCAAACACTAATCAAGCCATAAGGATCCCCTCCCGCCCCTTCTGGCCGCCTCCCCTTAGATCTGGAATCCGGTTGTGGGATTGGACGGGTCTCAGCGAGGGACAATCTTCAGTCAGTGAGTATAATGAACCTCTTGATGGAGGAGGGCAGGATTTTCCTTTTGCTTATTGAAGACTGTCCCTCATCGCGCTCCATCCGGACCAGACAGAGGGGATCAGTGACGCAGGGAAAAGCGCGGTAGGGGATCCTTTCAGACTGAATAGCTTTTGAATGACAAATCTGTAAGTAACTATATGTAGTGCTACATGTTAAAAAATAATTGTAAATAATACTTGGAGCTAAATTTTAATTGCATTATTACTATCACTTTAACGTATTCCACAAGAAGATAAGACATAAAGTCAAAAAGGAGGTTAACTGCTTAAAGCAACAGTGCCTCGTAATATCGATGTCCATTTAAATATCACGTGCTGCTGGTTGGCATTTCGCAGACATTGGTGCAGGGACCATTAACCCTTTCAGTGCCAGAGGATGCAATGCGTTGCATACTCCTCTGGCACTCCAAGGGTTAAAAACATCATGTCACCAATGTGTTGATGTTTGACAGTCATAATTGGCCAGATATGAATAGGATGATGGTTAAAAAAAGAAAGAAAAAAACATGTATAATCCATAAATCCTTCACACGATGTTCAAAAGATCACGGCAACAGAAATTGCCTGTGATTACTCCGAAAAAGCGCTTACATTACAGGCTGTCAGTTCTCAGATGTCTCAACGTAATTTGTTTATTTTTTCCAATAAATGATACCATCTCTGTCAAAAGCGTAAAAAGCAACCTTAAAGGTTAGTGTGGTTTAATCTACTGTCATATTGTAAGGTATTAAAAAAAAAAAAAATCTTCTTTTATACATCATTTTTCGTTTTCTCGATTTCCATAATTTTTTCAAGACAAAATAAAAACGGTCTAAACTTTGAAACGCAGTTTGAGTTACTATTAGCAGATCGTATTGTAAATGGTAAAAACGTAGGACTGCACTCGACTGCAGGAAAAAAAGTCACCTCCCATTTTATCAAAAATGTTCCTATGAACCCTTTGAGTGCCACAAGGGCACTCGAAGGGTTAAAGGCTTTTGAGATACCTGGAGATAAAAGCAGAGATAAAATTAGCACCTGAATTTGAATCCAGCCCATAGTCTATTTCTTTGAAAAAGTGCCAATTTAAAGACACGATAAATTTTTAAAGCAGAACGATCACCCTAAATAAAGTGCCCCCCCATTAATTAGGCATATGGCGATATACTTAGAAACAGTGCTATAATCACGCACAAGTACAGCGTTATGAAGAAATCCTTCTTCTGCTCAGACCGGCGGCCAGGTTTAGAGACATCTGTGTGCCTTCGCTGACTTTCCCGGTCTCCTTCATGATACCTTAAAGGAGCAGTAAACTTTTTTTTATGAAAAAATATATATTATAGGGATTTTCCTACTGAGTAAAATAAGGGTACTCCGACTGCCGAGAGATTTATATTTCCAGAGTTATTACAGGTTAAATCCATGTTTTTTTTTACATTAGCAGTGCCCTCTAGTGGTCAAATTCTAATTAGATTTCCTGTTACATTCTAATGAAGAGGAAAGTCAGAAAAGTCAGAGACATACAGTTCTCCATAGAATGTGATAGAAACTGCTGAGTCACTTCCTGTCAGTTAGAACTACCGGGAAGTAAACACAGTAAATTCACTTCCTGTCAGTTAGAACTATCGGGAAGTAAACACAGTAATTCACTTCCTGATTATTTAAACTGCTAATTTTGAATAAAACATCAGCGATGGGAGTGACCTTGTTTTATTCAGCAGGAAATTTTCTGTAAAATATGTGTTTTTATAAAAAAAGTTTACTGCTCCTTTAAGATAACCGGAAGGGATTGACGGCGCAGGTGCGTAGATGTTTCTAAAGAAAGATGCCTGGTGTCAGTCTCAGAAGAAGAAGAAAGATTTCTTCATAACGCGGTACTTATGAGCAATAATAGCACTTTTTCTGAGCATATCGCCATATGACTAATTATTGGGGGGGCTTTATTTACAGTGATAGTGCCTCTTTAAAGGGGATCTCTCACCTATATATAAGTAATGCTAATTAGTTAGAGCATTTATCAAAAATATTTAAAACGTTCATTTAAAAAAAAAAAAAATCAGCGCAAAAATTTATATTTAAAAAGTGCGCAGCAGCCTACTTCTGCTTAACTGAAGCCTGCCGAACAGAGGCAGCTCCCGTCCCACTACCCATCATCCTCCAATGACGGAGGTTGTCTGTCACTAAGCTGGAGCGATCTCATTGGCTAGATATCGATCTCTGCCAATGAGATCGCTTCAGCTTAGAGAAAGAAAGCCTCCGTCATTGGAGGATGCTGGGTAGTGGGACAGGAGCAGAGGCAGTACTGCAAGCAGGAAGTAGGCTGCTGGGCACGTTTTAAACATTAAGTTTTGCGCAGATAACGTTTTTTAGTTTTTTTTAAATGAACAACGTTTTAAATGTTTTGGCTAAATGCTCTAACTAATGAGCATTACTTATATATAGGTGAGAGATCCCCTTTAAAGGGATAGTAATGTTTCATAATAAAAGCAGCTCTAATTTATCATCATAGTATTTGGGCCATGGAGAGTGTTATTTCAATTCTGTCAGAGTTGTAGTTCAAGAGTAATTCAATGATAAAGTATCCCCCTCCTGCCCCTTTTACTGATGTAACACTGCTCAGCCAGATCAGAAGGGAGGTGCCCAGGTAGACTGCAGAGAGGGACAATCTTCAATTAAGATAAGGGAAAAACCTGAAAAACTTGTCAAGGGGGGCAGGGTTTTCATTGTTCTCATAGGAAGAAGATTGTCCCCTTCTGTTATCTGTCTGGTCTATGGACTGCATTCCACATCTGAGAAGAGATGGCTTACACTAAGGGGAAACTTTGCTTAAAGGTTTGAGAGATAAGACTTATATCATTCTTCATGTTTTTTTAATGCCTACAAAATAAAATAAAGAGAAAATGAAGTATTACTATCCCTTTAACATTATAAATATTGACCAAAATACCATTGGTAAGGAAGAAGACTCAGGGAAACTCCTTCTCTAGAGAAAGACATGGGTTGCAAGATTCCCTCCACAGGGCTGGGTCCACAACAGCACCTGTTAACTGGGCAATCCTCCAGGGGAAGTCAGTAATGGTAATCTGCCTAATGGGGGAATTTGCACACCCCATATCTAACAAAAAACAATTAAAAAAAAAAAAAAAAAACTAAGCAGAACTATTCTCAGCCATCAACCCAGGACTTGGAACAAGTCTACCTAGTGGGGGAGTGGCTAGGGAGCCTGATATGGAGGAGGGAGAGGCTCCTCCCCTGTACTTCTTCTAGAATTGTTCCAGCCCACTGGGAGGAGCTATCACCTCCCCATGGTACCTGTGAGTTGTACGACGGAGAAACCATTTTTAATTTTTTTATGACATTTTCACATGTGATAGATTTATTTCTGGGAATACCATCTTTCTTTTACCACCAACCCACCATCCAACATTTTTTTTTCATTATGACGACTTTCTGAACATTGTGCCTTGTGTGTCACTTCACCTCCATTACAAGTACACCTCATTAGAAACTAGCGTAAGGAAACAGGGGTCAGGTGATCACGTACAGTGGAAACGCCCACACGAACAGAATATTTATCACAGCTTTCCTCAAGTTACGGAACGACTCCACTGTATTTGTAAGGATAAGAAAACTATTGTACGAGATATGGGGCTGTAGTAAATAAATGAAATAGGTGCGGTTCTAGCGTAAACCAAATGTACAATACGAGAGAACTAAATTAAAGCCTGTTGACTTAAATCTGACTTTTAACCCATTGAATGTTACAGCGATTGCTGCGGAACAATGCTATGGAGACCTTTCTAGTATTCAAGGGGTTAAACGACCCATATAAATCAATAGAAATCTGGGAATTTCTTTCTGGTCTATGTTGCAGTTGAGCTGCCCCAAAACTGCTCGTTCACCTTCATAAAAATACCCCATGGGCCAGAAATCTTCTACTTAAAGGGATAGTAACACTTAAAATGTAAAAAAAATACGTTGTAGGGTTTATCCCCCTGAGTAAAACAAGAGTACTCCCACTGCTGAAAGGTGTTTCATTCAAAAGTTATTAATTTTGAAAGTCGAATTCTTTAGGTGCAATATCACAGTGGCCTGAAACTGTACAGTGGCACTGTTGCTACACAATCTTATGGACAGCTCTGGTCCCGGGACCATAAATCTCCATAGGATGGTGTAGCAACAGCGCCACTGTACAATTTCAGGCCACTGTGATATTGCACCTAAAAAATTCAACTTTGAAAATTAATAACTTTTGAATGAAACACCTTTCAGCAGTGGGAGTACTCTTGTTTTACTCAGGGGGATAAACCCTACAACATATTTTTTTTTTTTTACATTTTAAGTATTACTATCCCTTTAAAGCAGAACTATCAAATAATTATTCATTTAGTGATGCATAGAAGTACTTGTCTGATTCTGAATAAGTCCGGCATTATTGAGAAATCTATCTTGTTCGGCGGCTGACTGTCAAGTATCAGAACAGACATCTGGTCTCTTTGGCATCTGTGTGCCTGTGCTGTCAGTCCCAGTCTCCTCCAGGATTGGTGAGGAGATGCTTTGTACCTTAAGGTACAGGAAGTGACTGACAGCGCCGGTGCACAAATACCGCTACAGCAAGAAGCCTGCAATTCAGTCTATGAACAAGATGGATTTCTCAATAATGATGGACTTATTTAGGATCATACAAGAACTGGTATGCATATTGCTGTATGAATTTGATGGGCACTTTGAGTGATGCTTCTGCTTTAAAACGTTAATAAAATGACTAAAATCCCCCTTGTAACGTGTTTAACATTTTCTCGGAGAGCGAGTCACTGAACGTTTTGCAGGGATGGGCCATTTTATCAAGCAAGGGGTTAAAAAGTTGTCCATGCAGAAAGGGAGACCAGCAAGAGAGCAGCGTCCACAGAGGATTGAGGCATGCAAACATGGAGGAAGAGACGGCAATAGGACAGAACGAAAACAGCACATAACCTGATATTCTGATCTGCTGCCTTCTGCAAAGACAAAGCAGGAACGAGAGGAGAGAGATGTTATTAGGGCAGATTCCCCTGGTTGTATTATAAGGAGCAATTTATACACAGAGTAATGGGCTAAAGAACTGTGGGAGGTCAAGAACTGCGATTCAAATTATAACTGGTTTAACCCAAGGATGCCCCCAATCAATTAAGACTATTATTCAACTCCCTCCCGTCCAGTCTGAAGTGTGTAACAATTAAGAGGTACGCGTGCCTCTGCTGTTTCTACTTTGATCATGTTACAAGGCATTGAGGAGAAGGGGCAATATAAAATTCAGGAGCATGCTTGGAGCTAACTCACAATTGGGGAGATTCACTAAGCGGTGATAAATTGCAAATGACTTCTCCAGTGATGTAATTTCTCAAAAGTTGAAAAAAAATCTTAGTGCATAAGCTCCATAGAATAACATAGGAACCAGAGAAGTGATAAAATGGTGAAGTCATCTCTACTTTACCACCGCTTAGCGAATCTCCCCCAAAGTATCAGTGATGTAAGGGAAGGAGAGACATGGACCCTTCCTCCATCTGTAGTAATTCTCATTATTGTTCTGTGCTAGATAGATATCCATTACTTTTTTGAACGCAGTTACACTATCTGCAAGCCCAGCATCCCAAGGCAAAGAATTCCATAACTTTACCTCCCTTACTGTAAAAAACCCCTGCCTTTGTTTTAGTCAAAAGCACCTTTCCTCTAGTCTTAGCTCAGTTCTTTGAGTAAATAATTAATTGGAGACTTCTTTGTATTGACCACGAATTGACCTTCTGCACTAGTGTTACACAGTATGTTGGCGCATAACAAGCGTTTATTTAAAAATGATTGTCTCAACCGGATAAATCACATTAACCCTTTGAGTGCCAGAGAGATAGTAAATACACTGCAGCACAAGGCATTGGATATTGACACTCAAAGGGTTAAGCAGTACCTATGTCTAAGTAACCTGAAAACAGAATGCTAAAAAATAATCATAGACAGTAAATGTAATAAAGTTGAGTTTTTCTTAAAAACATCTGACAAATCAAACTTCAAAGGTTTTCTCCACAAAAAAAGGCTAAAATACAATAGTATGAAGTAATATTATGTATGCAATTTAAAGGCATCTAAGTGTCATGGTCTATCATATATCATTATCATAATGACAGAAACTGTTTTCATTAAATCGTATCAGTCACCTGTCTGAATGTTCTCCTCCGCTGCATCGCTCATATTCACCAGATATGCACGGTTATTCCTCCTCATTAATTGGCTGAAACCGATTTGGGTTCAGGCAGCCTCAGAATGAGGAGGGAGGTGATTGCAGGACAGGTGATTAAGTAATTATCAGGTTGTGCCACACAGACCGAAGAACTCAGAACTGCTGAGGATAAAGACTCCCTAACTACAAAACTAAAAATCTCTAAAACCATTACACTGACTGACAAACAACCAGCACTGGATATAGACAGCTTAAATAGATACTTAGGATGAGACTGAACGCTGATGGGTTACAGATCTGCTTTAAATTAAAGAAGAATCAATATTTAAACCTAAATTGGTGTCGGGTAAAGTGGAGCTGGTATATTAACAACAGTTTAACCAGCTGAGTGCTAGAGAGGTATCCAACACTCCTCTCTGGCACTCAAAGGGTTAAACGATAGGTGAAAATATACATTTACAAAATCCCCAATGGTGCAATTGGATTGCTCCAGAATTTCCACAGTTAATTATTGAGTACACCGGCCACTGTGCTGTTAACACAGAAGGTAGCTCATGTTTGTAACCCAGCTGTGATTGGATGGGGAAGACGTAGGACTATACAGGAAGCTGATCTCCGTGCAGTACTTTAGACAGGAAACAAACATGTCCCATTCACCAAGTGGAGATGACAGTGGTTTTTTGTCTGACTCACAGCTGATCTCCCCCATTTAATGAAAGACACAGCCATAGTCTAGCATTTTTATATAGACTCAGCCACGTAAAGCAAAAAAGCACCTATATGGTAGTTTTCAATACTCTCCTTTTCATGAACGAGTAGGACATTTTTTACTTGCGTACCAGGACGAAACTAGAAACTATTTTAACATAGTAACATAGTAAATTAAATTGAAAAAATATACAAGTCCATCAAGTTCATCCTACATCCCATTACCCAGAGAAATGAGGATTATATAGCTTTCCTGCTACCGAATAGTCTTTATCAGACCTTCCTGATCTGCCTAATATACAGTATAACCCTGTATGTTTCCTCTTGAAAGAAATGTCTCTAATCTTCTCCTAAAGGGATAGTAATGTTTCATAATAAAAGTAGCTCTAATTAATCATCATAGTATTTGGACTTTGGAGAGTGTTATTTCAATTCTGTCAGAGATGTTGTTCAAGAGTAATTGAATGATAAGGTATCCCCCTCCCACCCCTTTTACTGATGTAACACTGCTCAGCCAGATCAGAAGGGAGGTGCCCAGGTAGACTGCAGAGAGGGACAATCTTCAATTAAGATAAGGGAAAAACCTGAAAAATGTGTCAAGGGGGGCAGGGCTTTCATTGTTCTTATAGGAAGAAGATTGTCCCCTGCTGTTATCTGTCTGGTCTATGGACTGGATTCCACATCTGAGAAGAGATGGCTTACACTAGGTAAAAGGGGTGGGAGGGGAAACTTTACTTGTGAATATCTCTCAAACCATAAAGGTTTGAGAGATAACACTTATATCGTTCTTCGTGTTTTTTTAATGCCTACAAAATAAGATAAAGATAAAACAAAGTATTAGTATCCCTTTAAATGTATCCATTGCGTCTACCATAACCACATCCTTGGGCAAGGAATTCCACGATTTAACAGACCTTACTGTAAAACAACCCCTTCCTTTGAGCCCAGGGATAGAAGTCCTCCACATGGTATGGGTCATGTCTGAAAAATATGCACTAGTAAAGACTTATTTTAAAGTCCCAGAGCAAGGTTGAACCATGTGCAAACACAGACCCAAGGTGTAATTCACCTCTAAATGATCTGAGGTGGTCTTCATATGACTGGGAAATAAAGTGGGGGGAAGAAAAATTAATGTGAGACACTTTCTCAGCTGTTCCCCCTCCCCACAGACATCCTGGAGGCCTGAACTTTAGGTCTCTTCTCCTCCCATACAACCAGCAGACTGGCTCCACTCTCTTGGTAAAGGCACATGAGCCCACTTGACCCTTTAATGACCGGAGCATTTCAGAGCGCACTACAAAGCGATGCATTGCACACTCCTCTGTGCTTTTATGCTTAACCCTTCGAGTGCCACAGAGGTATCCAATACATTGTGTTGCAATGCGTTGGATACCTCTCGGGCACTCAGATCGTTAATTTATCTGCAGCCTTTTGCATAACAGACAGGTGTCAAATCGCACCACAACGCAATGGGAACCCATCCGGCATTCGCAGGGTTAATCCCTTGTATCTCCACTAAACAACAGGCACTGGTCATTTAATTAGACCTCGGACGATGTTATGTAATTCACCCCGTGTTACTAATTACTAGCCCTGTAATTAACACTTTTCCCTTGCTTCATGTTGATGCCCATAGCACCTGGTGACAGCCGTCTGGAATAATACTGGAGATGGCAGCCTGCCCGGGCACACGATTGGAGAACGCTACATTGTGATAAAAGAGCAGCAAGATGAGTGACAGTATGGCAACCTGTGGTCATCCAGCTGCTGTTGGGCTTGGTACAACACCCATTATCCTGTCAATGTTTTTTCTTTTTTTTTTATTTTTATTGACATTTAGAGAACCACATCCAGTGCACCACAGTGGACAAATGAATATTTCCGCTGATTTAAAGGGATAGTAATGTGTCACAATAAAAGCAGCTCCAATTAGTATTCATAGTTTTGGGCCATGGGGAGTGTTATTTCAATACTGTCAGAAATGTAGTACAAGAGTAATTGAATGATAAAGTACCCCCCTCCCCTAGTGTAAGCCGCCTCCCCTCAGATGTGGAATCTGGTCTTAAGACCAGACAGCTCACAGCAAGGGACAATCTTCTTACTGTGATCATAAGGAAAACACTGCCCCCCTTGACAGGTTTTCCCTTATGATCACTGAACATTGTCCCTCTCTGCGATCCATCCGGACAGTCTTGATGGTCTGAGGTGAGCAGTGTTACATCAGTAAAAGGTGCAGAAGGGGGATACTTTATCATTCAATTACTCTTGTACTACAACTCTGACAGTACTGAAATAACACTCTCCATGGCCCAAATATTATGAAGATGAATTGGAGCTGCTTTTATTACGAAACATTACTATCCCTTTAAATGGGGCTTTTAACCCATTGAATACCAGAGACGTCTACTGCTTTGCAATGTTATATGTTCTCTATGGTGCGGTTGGGTTTACCATAGAATTGCACCTTGTCAGTTTCTCGAATACGACCCCAATGGCGGTATGCACAAGCGTCATTTCCACTGAAGAGAGGACTAGATGACGATTAGCAGCTGAGACCACAGTGAACTGCTAATGGTTTTCTACGAGCGCATTCAGTTAAAGTGGGCTTGGCTGCCAAAAGAGCCTTTATTTTTTTAAACCATCTGACTGCCAGAGGGGTATCCAAAGTAATGCCCCCTGTCAATCACAGGGTTAATAAACTTAGCAAATGGACCAAATTCATGAAAGGAAATAGTGACCATGTTTTCACGCCAGCAGGCGCCAGTCACTATTCTCGCTTATTCAGTATTCATGCGCTATGATCAGTACTGCCGTGCACTGTAGTTGAAGTACGCACATTTAGAGGATAGCGCCTTCTTTTCAGTTTGTAGCTGCCATATTGGTCCTGTTCTAGTAAAACAAAGCTATGAGTACTGTGGTATTTGGTGATACCTTTTTTATTTGGACTAACAGTTTATATATTAAAGGGAGTCTGTCACAGCACCTACCCTAGTTCCAGAGTCATCTGGCTGGACGTTGCAGGGGTATTAGAGGCGGGAGTGGCCTGCGTCTCTCTGTGCCTGCGGCCTGGCCGCTTCTTGTGCCTCCCGCGGCTGGCTGTGTCCTTTCCCCAATTGACGCGGTAGTACAGTATGTCGCTGGAGGTGACGCATCTCCTTAGTCAGCGGCGTCACTTGCAGGTGCGAGTTTGTATGTATGACGCAACTACCTTTTAAGACCTAGGAGACTTGAGACTCCTCCCTTCTACTTCCTGTAGAGGTTAAAAGGGCGATGGACTGCTAGTCCAGTCGCCCTTACGTTGGTGTTTGTTGCAGTTGCTTATTTTCTTTGCAGGGCTCCATGTATGACCTAGGCTTGACTGACCATCCATCCAGGTGCTGACCTGTGGCTCTGACTACTCTTCCTGCATTACCCTTTGGCTTAGCAGAAACCCCAATCTGGTGCAGACTTGTGGCTCTGGCTGACTACCCACTCCGTGTATGACCTAGGCTTGTCTGATCATCCATCCTGGTGCTGATCTGGGGCTCTGTCTGACTATTCTTCCTGCCTTATCCTTCTACATAGTAGACACCCAATCTGGTGTGGACCTGTGGCTCTGGCTGACTACCTGCTCTGTGTAAGACCTAGGCTTTTCTGACCATCCATCCTGGTGCTGATCTGGGGCTCTGTCTGACTACTCTTCCTGCCTTACCCTTCTACACAGTAGACACCCAATCTGGTGTGGACCTGTGACTCTGGCTGACTACCTGCTCTGTGTATGACCTAGGTTTGTCTGATCATCCATCCTGGTCCTGATCTGGGGCTCTGTCTGACTATTCTTCCTGCCTTACCCTTCTACATAGTAGACACCCAATCTGGTGCGGACTTGTGGCTCTGGAAGTCTTTCCTCTCTGGTTTCCGTGCTCTCCATTCTGAGACTACCATTGGCGTTTGCCTAGTCTCTAGCAGAGAGGTTACTCTAAGCGCCATCCTATTTCTGGTAGGAATTGCTAGCTTCCTCGGTACCCTCTGTGATTGCTCACTCTCAATAGAGGTGGTTTTACAATTACAGTTCTGACTCCTGGTGTATTCTTGATAACCATGACAGATAGTAATACTTGTAATAAAATTGAGATCAGAGTCTTCTTTATCTCTTTATTTATTTATTAACACGTAACGCTATATTTAAATAATTACAGTTTTATAGATCCCCCTCCGCCCCTATCCCTACATCATGCTGCTTCTCAGTCTGGTACCGGATGGATCGCAGCGAGGGACAATCTTCAGTCAATAAGTAGAAGCAAAACACTGCCCCCTTGAGGAAGGAGGCAGGATTTCCCTTTGCTTACTGAAGATTGTCCCTTGCCGCGCTCCATCCGGACCAGACAGAGAGGATCAGTGATGTAGGGATGGGGGAGGGAGGGGGATTATTTTGGATTGAATAGCGCCTGAACTACAAAACTGTAAGTATTAAAATATATATATAAATAATACTCCACTTTAATACAAGTATTAGTATCCCTTTAAGTCTGGCAATAGTGCCATGGCATCACCTACGCAGTTTAACCCTTTGAGTGCTAGACAGGTATACAACACATTGCCTGACAATTCATTAGGAAGGCCTCTGGTACAGAAAGCATTAAAGGGACAGTAATACTTTGTTTTATCTTTATTTTATTTTGTAGGCATTAAAAAAACATGAAGAATGATATAAGTCTTATCTCTCAAACCTTTATGGTTTAAGAGATATTCACAAACAAAGTATCCCCTCCCTGTTCAGCCAGTTCAGAAGGGAGGTGCCCAGGTAGACTGCAGAGAGGGACAATCTTCAATTAAGATAAGGGAAAAACCTGAAAAACTTGTCAAGGGGGGCAGGGCTTTCATTGTTCTCATAGGAAGAAGATTGACCCCTTCTGTTATCTGTCTGGTCTATGGACTGGATTCCACATCTGAGAAGAGATGGCTTACACTAGGTAAAAGGGGCGGGAGGGGAAACTTTGCTTGTGAATATCTCTTAAACCATAAAGGTTTGAGAGATAAGACTTATATCATTCTTCATATTTTTTTAATGCCTACAAAATAAAATAAAGTTAAAACGAAGTATTACTAACCCTTTAACTATTTGATAGTGAAATGGTATCCATGCATTGCAATAAAATGCATAGTGCACCAAGTTCTTCTGACACGCTAAGAGTGAACTGTGCGAGTGCCAAAGAGTTTTATAACACATTGCAATGTGTTTAATACCTCTGTGGCACTCATGGGGTTAAAACTATAATTGCCCCCAAATTTTACACAAAAACACTGGCTAATGCTACGTTTAGGCAGATTTTAATTACCTGCGAAACAAAGGAAATTGTCACAAAGTTTGTTCAAAACAATTCAGCATTCCAAAGATACCAACAGGGAAAGCTCGGCTCCTTATCAATCGCTCGCTCCATTTCATATATATATCATCTTTCTCACCCTCTGCAAGCTTTCCCTGTTGTATCCTGGATTCTTATTGGAATCCTTTTGAAAGGTCGCCCACTATGGGTTGTGAGATTCTGATATCGCAGGCTTAAGTGTCACACATTTTAAAGGGATAGTAATGTTTCATAATAAAAGCAGTTCTAATTAATATAGTATATGGGCCATGGAGAGTGTTATTTCAATTCTGTCAGAGTTGTAATTCAAGAGTAATTGAATGATAAAGTATCCCCCTCCCGCCCCTTTTACTGATGTAACACTGCTCAGCTTACAGCAGCAGGGGGGTGCCCAGGTAGACTGCAGAGAGGGACAATCTTCAATTAACATAAAGGAAAAAGCTGAAAAACCTGTCAAGGGGGTCAGGGCTTTCGTTGTTCTCACAGTAAGAAGATTGTCCCTTGATGTGAGCTGTCTGGTCTATGGACTGGATTCCACATCTGAGGAGAGGGGGCTTACACTAGGTAAAAGAGGCGGGAGGGGAAACTTTATCATTCAATTACTCTTGAACTACAATGCTCACAGTAATAAAATAACACTCTCTATGGCTCAAACACAATGAAGATTAATCGGTGCTGCTTTTTTTGTGAAACATCACTATCACTTTAATAGTTCACTTTGAAAATGATAACCTACACACACACGCGCGATTTAGTACAACTAGGGTTGCACCGATACCGATACTGGTATCGGTGCCGATACCGGCATTTCCTCAAGTACTCCTACTCGCGCAAATGCGGCAGATGCCAGCACCAATACCCTGTGTCAGGGTCGGTGCTGCAGAGAGGGAGCCCGGGGAGCTGCTCACAATGCTCCCCAGTTACCTCTCTCCCTCCTGCAGCGCCGCAACGTTGCTGCGGGTTACCATGACAACGCTCAGACACTAACCTCTGCCGGGGCTCGCAAGAGAACAGCGAGCACCAGGCAGAGGAGGGTAAGGCAGGCAAAGAGATGGCAAGATGGGGCATCAAGAGCGGGTGGTGAGAGAGGCAGAGAGGGGGGTCAAGAGGGAGAAAAAGAGGCAAAAGGGACTAAGGGAGGAAAAAAAACAGGCAAAAAGAGGAAGGATCAGGAGACAGAAGGAGGGGGGCCAAGAAGAGTTAAAAGGAGGGGGGATCAGGAGGGAGAGAGAGAGAGAGAGGGTGGGATCAAGAGTCAAGGAGGGGGACAAAGGGGGATCAAAAGGGAGAGAAAAAGCCAAGGCAAAAGGAGGGGGGATCAGGAGGGAGAGAGAGGCAAAAGGTGGGAATCAAGAGTCAAGAGGTAGTGTGTGTATGTGTGTGTGGTGTGTGTGTGTATATTTCAAATACTCACAGATACCAATTACCAGTACTTTTTTTGCGGTCATTTGCCAGATATATATATATATATATATATATATATATATATATATATGTGTATATACATATATATATATATATATGCTTTAAGTACTTGGAAAACTGGCAAATGACTGCAAAAAAAGTATCGGTAATTGGTATCGGTGAGTACTTGAAAAAAGTATCGGTACTCGTACTCTGTATTAAAAATTGGTATCGGTGCATCTCTAAGTACAACAGTGTTTTTACTGGAATGATCCAATATCGCACTTACACACAGCGAGTGTAGGGATCACACATCCAACCACTGCTAGTGCATACATCTTGTATGTTAACCCTTTGAGCGCCAGAGGGGTACACTTGCTTCAGAACCATGGATGTAAGCACTAGCAGTGGTTGGATGTGCGACTGCTACATGCGCTGTGTGTAAGAGTGGTATTGGATCATTTCAATGGCGTGTACGTTATTTTTAAAGTGAACTATTAAAATGTGCGCCTACGATATCAGAATCTCACCCCTTTGATGCGTGTGAGATTCTGATATTGTCCTTTTCATTGCGATGACATGTTTAATGCATGGTTTTCTTTGTTGCCCAGTAGTGGGCGACATTTTCATAGTGAACCAATTTTATCTAACTTTTGAATTGTTTTTGAACAAGCTTTACTGCTCGGCCTGAGGACGAGAGCTGAACTCTGGAAAGCTTAAACTACAAGCTGTTAATCCTATCTTTCTATTCCTTTTCAGTAGCGCACATTTCGTGCATACCACCACAAGTGTCAAAGAAAAACGGCTTTTATTCTGATGCACAAAAACAAACAACGGAGGATTCTGAGAGGACTCAACTAGTTGCTGTACGCACAAAGTAAAGGGGACCAATTCAGAAGAAAAACAGCCCCACGAGTATAAATTCCCATTGATTTAAAGGAACAGAAACTTGGATGACACATTTAAAAAAAGACCACATATTGTAGGGCTTTTCCTGTTGAGTAAGACGTGGATACATCCACTGCTGTCAAGTGCTTAATGCAAAAGTTATAACAATTCAAATTGCCCCTAAGAACTGGAGAACTGTCTGGACAGCAAATGAACCATCTGGAAACAAAGTGGCAGCATCACCAACAAATTAATATAAATACAAGAGTTTGAACTGGAATCACTTTAGAATGAAGGATCAGTAGTGGGAATTCTCTGGTTCTGCTCTACGTGAAAAGACGTACGATAAGTTCTTGCCTTTTTAAAAATTTGCCTTTAACCCTCTGAGTGCCAAAGAGGTATCCAATGCATTGCAACCCAATGCATTGGATACCTTTCTGGCACTCAAAGGGTTAAACGGTGCCTTAAATGCCATTTATGACAAAGAAGTCCCCCAAAACACTGCTTTTAAATGTTTTCTAACAATCAAGGGGTTAAAAGTCCCACTTATTTCTGTAGAATTGTCATTTCCATGTGTCCCCTAAGGTCTGTTGCTTTGCTGCTGAATTTCTCCTCTCCTCTGAATTTTCTTTGTGCGTACAGCCCTGGAAACGGTGAGGCAGGAGTTGGCTCGAGGTTAACCTGCGACTGAATGACTAGTAATTAGCAATTATTTTACATCAGGGAGTATTCTGTGGAGTGAGGGGAAATAAAGGCTCTGAGAGATGTTTCAGAACACGTCCATTATAGGGCAGTCAATGAAGAATAACCCGCTGATTAAAAAATTATTTGGAAATGGCTTCAGAAACTCGCCTCCCCTCTCCTCTATCCATGCTGTGTCTGAAATGGCTTCACACAGACAGGAGAGGGGTAATTTAGATCTGGGCACTTAATGTTCCCATTGGACTCACACAATACACCCACCTCCAGGCCTGAGGACAGCAGCACACAGTCGCTAACACAAGAAGCAGTAAAACCATTTAACCTTATGAGTCCCAGGTTGATGGAGCAATGCATTTTACATCCCAAAAAAATCTATGGGTCAGAGGACAAAGACTATGTGGTATTTGGCCTACCGGCAAGTCTGTCCTCTGTGAGCCTGGGCCGATCAGTAGGAGAGGAGAATTGGGAGCAGATTTAAGCAGTAATAACTTTTGAATGAAGCATCTACAGAAAAAAGACCTACAATATGCCTGTTTTAAAGGGCCACTATAACATGGATCATACCCCTATCAGCAGATTTATTCCTAAGGGAGCAGAGCTGCCGACGAAGCCGAGACTGCACTGTGAGCCGCATGATCTAAAGAGACACCCCCCAGGGCTCCGTGACTGGGTCCACGGGAAGACTGGAGAACTGATTTTTCATAGATCAGACTCGCTGGGCTGCACATATCACCCGCAAAGTCTGTGGCTGAGCCAGGAGAGGTACAGGAGTATTCCCACCCCTCCACTATGAATAGGCTTAGTAAAGTATGAGAACAGCTTTTTTTAAAGGATTAGTAAAGTTTTACTCAAGCGTAATTCCGTATGGAGAATTGTAACCAGTGGTTCTCTTCTCCAACACAATGTAATAAAATAACTATCCCTCTAAAAGGAGATCGTTGGATACCAGGTGGCGCAGTGGCCCTTTGAGTGCTAGAGAGATATGCAATGCATTGCATGAGCGGGACACAGTCCTAGTGAGCTCTTTGCAGACCCTTGCAAGCTCTTGAGCCTAGCTGAGCATCTCTGACTTCTTCTACGTCTAAAGAAAGAATAGAAAAACGGTTAGCTGGCTACAAGAAACATTTGGAGTCTGTGACTTCTGCCAAAGGGGATGTTACCAAATACAGACTGTTACATATAAAATGCTTAAATTATATTAATAATGACCATCTGTGATATACTGTCGGCAATAATACTAGCTCTAGCTCTGAAGGCTAAGTTGTGAATAGCCGTCCAGGCCCCAGCACACTAGTGACGTCATAGCCTAGCATCTGTTCCAGTCAATCACAATGTATATGTAAGCATAGCACGTGGATCATTTAGATAAATGACATATTCATGAAGCCCACAGTGTACGTCCATGTTTGAACATATACAAACTACAAACTGATGACTTGGGTATGTTACAAGGTGTATATATTCAGTCATTGGGCCTGATAGGTTAAGATGGGCAGAACTGACAGCTTAGACCACCATGCTGTCTGTCATGCCAAGAGAACATCATTAACCACTGAAATGCTGTTAACTATCAAGCTTCCTGTAAGATTTGGTCATCTAATCCAGTCAAATCTACTCATCTTCCATGACTCTCTCCACCTCTGTGAATCAACGAATTTAACCCTTCGTATGCGGTCTAACACAGACTAAAACGGTGCCCAAACTTTTGCACATGACACATTTTCTGTTATTTGTTTTTTTCAAGCTGTTAAATTCAGCAAATAATCAGTCAAAGTGCAATACAATTCACAGGAACCATGGAAGAGGTTATGTGAACTTCTTTTCACTTTGAAAATTAACAAAATCTGGCCAGGAGTGCCACCACTTTTGCATGCAACTTATAACCATCCTCCTACTGTCTCTGTATGTCATCATGAGCTCTAATTAGATTGTAAGCTCCTTGGGGCAGGGTCCCTTTCCCAGTGTAGGTTTCCCTTGCTGCACTTTCCCCAAAAACGAATGCAATGATCGCACTTTAGCTTAATGCTCTTAGAGGGGAACTTTCACCTCCGCATGATCATGGTTGTATCCCTTCCTTTGTGTCCCCTGTGTACATTGCTGTGTTTCTTTTTGCCTAAAAATCTGTTTAAATGAAGCAAAAAGGTACTTGAATTTTGTACCTGATGACGTTAGCAGCCGCACAGCCGCGCACCGTATGGTGCAGAAGACACTCCCACAGGGCTTGGCAGTGAATCGTCCACCCAGCACAGTCTCAGCTCCTTTCACTTGCCCCAGCATCCTCCGATGACGGAGGCGTTCTGTTAGTAAGCTGGAGAGAGATCTCATTGGCAGAGATCGATATCTAGCCAGTGAGATCTCTCTCCAGCTTACTAACAGAACTCCTCCGTCATCGGAGGATGCTGGGGCAAGTGAAAGGAGCTGAGACTGTGGGAGTGTCTTCTGCACCATACGGTGCGCGGCTGTGCGGCTGCTAACGTCATCAGGTACAAAATTCAACTATCTTTTTGCTTCATTTAAACAGATTTTTAGGCAAAAAGAAACACAGCAATGTACACAGGGGACACAAAGGAAGGGATACAACCATGATCATGCGGAGGTGAAAGTTCCCCTTTAACCCTGTTCTGTTTTTTTTGTATTGTATTATTTCAACTTCTGTTAAGCGCTGTGTACATGTATGGCACTATATAAATAAAGATACATACATACATACATACATACATACATGTGACTGTAGGAGTTGTCACTTCTAATTTCAAGAGGATAAACTTGATCATCTTCCTTTACCAGAACCCTGACAGCAGCATTAGAAGTGTTAGGCAGAGCCTGTCAAAAACATTTAACACGGCGGATGGGAAAACCTCGCTGAGATAATCTGCTCTGCACAAAGGAGGAGTAATGAAGTTGAAAATTTTAAATGAATAATACGTAAAGAAAAGAAAGCAAGTCATTAACCCCCTGGAGTGCCAGAGAGGTACGCAATGCAGTGTTTTTGTGCACTGCACTGCTATGTAACGTGTTGTGTCTGTAATGTTCTTATCTCTCCGGCTGTGAAGGGACTGGGTTATTTCTAATCAAATCCTGTTTCAGGTTGTACCAGACATAGGATGCATTTGATAATATTAGTAACTTTGTGAAAGGTGTGAGAAGTGATCAAATCCACAAGCCATCCAGCAAAGGTCGTCAGCTGTCAGACCTCCAACTTCGGGGAACGGCAACTTCCAACATCCCCCCAACCAGTCAAGAGTCGGAGGTTAACCCCAGGACCGTCACTGCTATTTTTCCGTTAAAGGGACAGTAATACTTAATATGTAAAAAAATATATATATATTGTAGTGTTTATCCCCCTGAGTAAAAAAAGGGTACTCCCACTGCTGAAAAGTGTTTGATTCAAAAGTTATTACAACTCAAAGTTGAATTTTTTAGGTGCAGTATCACAGTGGCCTGAAATTGAACAGTGGAGCTGTTGTTACACCATCCTATGGACAGCTCTAGTCCGTAGACCATAAATCTCAATAGGATGGTGTAGCAACAGCGCCACTATACAATTTCAGGCCACAGTGATATTTTTCAGCAGTGGGAGTATTCTTGTTTTACTCAGAGGGATGAACCCTACAACATATTTTTTTTTACATTTTAAGTATTACTATCCCTTTAAGGACCAGTGACGGTCCTGGCACGTCACGTACTTTTTACTCACAACGCTCCTGCAGGACCGCGGTGAGTAATAGCGAGGACTGAAGTTGACCTCTCCAAGACCGGAGCGATCTCTATCAGTTCCCCGTTCGGCAAGCCAGCATACGTAATCAGTCACGTGGGCCGGCATGTCAAAGTTTCCTATCTGGTCCTTAAAGGACCCCCCCCCCCCCCCACGCGGTTCAAAAGGGACTGACAGCGCAGGCGCACGGACGTCACTGTGAAGACACGTCCGTGCTTCCTGTTCCAGTGACCGTCCGAAAAAGGCAGAAATCTTCAGAACCGGGTAATATTTCTGGCGACTAGCGCTACTAAGCAGCTAGTCGCCAGATGAAGAATCAGCACAGGTTAAGTTTTTAAGGGGTGGTAGTTCCCCTTTAATTCGGAACGGTCTACAAAATGTTCCTGGTTTGCAAGCACACTTAGACCGTTCCAATTGAGTATTTATATATTTTATAATAGAAAAAAGGAAAAAAAAGCCAACCCGCATACTATTTTACTAGCTTCACCATAAGAGACGCAGTGTATTAGAGATTAAAGTTCCCCTTTAACCCTTTGAAAGCCTGAGGTGAGGATAACACACTGTTGCCTACTTGTCTGGAACAAAAATGACTAATAATATCCATACAGACCTATCGTATAAAGCAAGAAAACGGTGATCCCAAATCCGTCTATTATCTCAGAATAAATGTCGTTTCAGGAGGTGTCTCTAGAACAGACCCCCCCCCCCAGGGACACTGGGTAGAAGTGCAGGATTCTGGGATGACAGACATCCATGATTTATTAGTGAATCAATGATCCCTGTGTGAGACTCTAATCCATCAGCAGCTGAGCCCCACTGGCAGACAAGCCAGTCTGCCATCTATACACTGTGCCCTGCCAGCTCTCCAATTCCCATCACACAGAGGCAACAGCGGGTCTTTGGTGTCCGCGGGCATGAAAGTGCTTTTTAATGAAACCATGCAGCTCATTCATTTACTTAAATGGACGGCAATGCCACTCTAGCAGTGATGGGAGACCAATGGCTCTGGGGGCCACATATGGCCCTTACAGTCTTCTCCTTCAGTGCCTGATCTGTTGTCTGAAACAGTGGGAAAAAGAGAGATCAGTTCCCTCTATCACATCTCACTCTAGATTCACACCAATAAGCACATCCAGTTTCAGCTGCCTTTCCATAACTGTGGGGTGAATGCAATGACAAAGGCTGCACGGGCAGTTAAAGTGGAACTACCACCCAACACAATCTTTAGCTTCACTAAGTCCTCATCTAGCGACTAGCTGCTTAGTAGCGCTAGTCACCAGAATAATTACCTTATTTAATAGATTTCTGCTCTCTTCCATGGGTGACAGGCAGGACGGAGAGGGGACATCTTGCCATTGTGACGTCTGCACCGTCAGTCCCATCCGGGTCTAGTAGGAGTTGCTAGGAGCCATTTGGCTCCGGCTGGGACTGACAGCGCAGGCTCACGGACATCACTAGGGCAAGATGTCCGCGCTCCGTCCTGCCTGTCACCCATGGAAGAGAGGAGAAATCTATTAAATAAGGTAATTATTCTGGTGACTAGCGCTACTAAGAAGCTACTCGCCAGATGGGGACTTAGTGAAGCTAAAGATTGTGTCGGGTGGTAGTTCTGATTTTATTGTCGTTACATGTTAAATGGCAGCCAGGCCTTTACGCCTGTCCCATAGGCCTTTACGCCTGTCCCATAGACCTTTACGTCTGTCCCATAGGCCTTTACGTCTGTCCCATAGACCTTTACGCCTGTCCCATAGACCTTTACGCCTGTCCCATAGGCCTTTACGCCTGTCCCATAGGCCTTTACGCCTGTCCCATAGGCCTTTACGCCTGTCCCATAGGCCTTTACGCCTGTCCCATAGGCCTTTACGTCAGTCCCATAGGCCTTTACGTCTGTCCCATAGGCCTTTACGCCTGTCCCATAGGCCTTTACGTCTGTCCCATAGACCTTTACGTCTGTCCCATAGACCTTTACGCCTGTCCCATAGACCTTTACGCCTGTCCCATAGGCCTTTACGCCTGTCCCATAGGCCTTTACGCCTGTCCCATAGGCCTTTACGCCTGTCCCATAGGCCTTTACGCCTGTCCCATAGGCCTTTACGTCTGTCCCATAGACCTTTACGCCTGTCCCATAGGCCTTTACGCCTGTCCCATAGGCCTTTACGCCTGTCCCATAGACCTTTACGCCTGTCCCATAGACCTTTACGTCTGTCCCATAGACCTTTACGTCTGTCCCATAGGCCTTTACGCCTGTCCCATAGGCCTTTACGCCTGTCCCATAGACCTTTACGCCTGTCCCATAGACCTTTACGCCTGTCCCATAGACCTTTACGCCTGTCCCATAGGCCTTTACGCCTGTCCCATAGACCTTTACGCCTGTCCCATAGACCTTTACGCCTGTCCCATAGGCCTTTACGTCTGTCCCATAGACCTTTACGCCTGTCCCATAGACCTTTACGCCTGTCCCATAGGCCTTTACGTCTGTCCCATAGGCCTTTACGTCTGTCCCATAGACCTTTACGTCTGTCCCATAGGCCTTTACGCCTGTCCCATAGGCCTTTACGTCTGTCCCATAGACCTTTACGCCTGTCCCATAGGCCTTTACGTCTGTCCCATAGACCTTTACGCCTGTCCCATAGACCTTTACGCCTGTCCCATAGACCTTTACGTCTGTCCCATAGGCCTTTACGTCTGTCCCATAGACCTTTACGTCTGTCCCATAGGCCTTTACGCCTGTCCCATAGGCCTTTACGTCTGTCCCATAGACCTTTACGCCTGTCCCATAGACCTTTACGCCTGTCCCATAGGCCTTTACGTCTGTCCCATAGGCCTTTACGCCTGTCCCATAGACCTTTACGTCTGTCCCATAGACCTTTACGTCTGTCCCATAGGCCTTTACGTCTGTCCCATAGACCTTTACGCCTGTCCCATAGGCCTTTACGCCTGTCCCATAGGCCTTTACGTCTGTCCCATAGGCCTTTACGCCTGTCCCATAGGCCTTTACGCCTGTCCCATAGACCTTTACGTCTGTCCCATAGGCCTTTACGCCTGTCCCATAGACCTTTACGCCTGTCCCATAGACCTTTACGCCTGTCCCATAGGCCTTTACGCCTGTCCCATAGGCCTTTACGCCTGTCCCATAGGCCTTTACGTCTGTCCCATAGACCTTTACGCCTGTCCCATAGGCCTTTACGTCTGTCCCATAGACCTTTACGCCTGTCCCATAGGCCTTTACGCCTGTCCCATAGACCTTTACGCCTGTCCCATAGGCCTTTACGCCTGTCCCATAGGCCTTTACGCCTGTCCCATAGACCTTTACGCCTGTCCCATAGACCTTTACGCCTGTCCCATAGGCCTTTACGTCTGTCCCATAGGCCTTTACGTCTGTCCCATAGACCTTTACGCCTGTCCCATAGACCTTTACGCCTGTCCCATAGACCTTTACGTCTGTCCCATAGGCCTTTACGCCTGTCCCATAGACCTTTACGTCTGTCCCATAGGCCTTTACGTCTGTCCCATAGGCCTTTACTCCTGTCCCATAGACCTTTACGCCTGTCCCATAGACCTTTACGCCTGTCCCATAGGCCTTTACGCCTGTCCCATAGACCTTTACGTCTGTCCCATAGACCTTTACGCCTGTCCCATAGGCCTTTACGTCTGTCCCATAGGCCTTTACGCCTGTCCCATAGACCTTTACGTCTGTCCCATAGACCTTTACGCCTGTCCCATAGGCCTTTACGTCTGTCCCATAGACCTTTACGCCTGTCCCATAGGCCTTTACGCCTGTCCCATAGGCCTTTACGCCTGTCCCATAGGCCTTTACGTCTGTCCCATAGACCTTTACGCCTGTCCCATAGGCCTTTACGTCTGTCCCATAGACCTTTACGCCTGTCCCATAGGCCTTTACGCCTGTCCCATAGGCCTTTACGCCTGTCCCATAGACCTTTACGTCTGTCCCATAGGCCTTTACGTCTGTCCCATAGACCTTTACGCCTGTCCCATAGACCTTTACGTCTGTCCCATAGACCTTTACGCCTGTCCCATAGGCCTTTACGTCTGTCCCATAGACCTTTACGCCTGTCCCATAGGCCTTTACGCCTGTCCCATAGGCCTTTACGCCTGTCCCATAGGCCTTTACGTCTGTCCCATAGACCTTTACGCCTGTCCCATAGGCCTTTACGTCTGTCCCATAGACCTTTACGCCTGTCCCATAGACCTTTACGTCTGTCCCATAGGCCTTTACGCCTGTCCCATAGACCTTTAAGTCTGTCCCATAGGCCTTTACGCCTGTCCCATAGGCCTTTACGCCTGTCCCATAGGCCTTTACGCCTGTCCCATAGGCCTTTACGCCTGTCCCATAGACCTTTACGCCTGTCCCATAGGCCTTTACGTCTGTCCCATAGGCCTTTACGCCTGTCCCATAGGCCTTTACTCCTGTCCCATAGGCCTTTACTCCTGTCCCATAGGCCTTTACGCCTGTCCCATAGGCCTTTACGCCTGTCCCATAGGCCTTTACGTCTGTCCCATAGACCTTTACGCCTGTCCCATAGACCTTTACGCCTGTCCCATAGACCTTTACGCCTGTCCCATAGACCTTTACGCCTGTCCCATAGACCTTTACGTCTGTCCCATAGACCTTTACGTCTGTCCCATAGACCTTTACGCCTGTCCCATAGACCTTTACGCCTGTCCCATAGACCTTTACGCCTGTCCCATAGGCCTTTACACCTGTCCCATAGACCTTTACGTCTGTCCCATAGACCTTTACGCCTGTCCCATAGACCTTTACGCCTGTCCCATAGACCTTTACGCCTGTCCCATAGGCCTTTACGCCTGTCCCATAGGCCTTTACGTCTGTCCCATAGACCTTTACGCCTGTCCCATAGGCCTTTACGCCTGTCCCATAGGCCTTTACGTCTGTCCCATAGGCCTTTACGCCTGTCCCATAGGCCTTTACTCCTGTCCCATAGGCCTTTACGCCTGTCCCATAGGCCTTTACGCCTGTCCCATAGGCCTTTACGTCTGTCCCATAGGCCTTTACGCCTGTCCCATAGGCCTTTACGTCTGTCCCATAGGCCTTTACGCCTGTCCCATAGACCTTTACGTCTGTCCCATAGGCCTTTACGTCTGTCCCATAGGCCTTTACGCCTGTCCCATAGGCCTTTACGCCTGTCCCATAGACCTTTACGTCTGTCCCATAGGCCTTTACGCCTGTCCCATAGACCTTTACGCCTGTCCCATAGGCCTTTACACCTGTCCCATAGACCTTTACGTCTGTCCCATAGACCTTTACGTCTGTCCCATAGGCCTTTACGCCTGTCCCATAGGCCTTTACGCCTGTAACATAGACCTTTACGCCTGTAACATAGACCTTTACGTCTGTCCCATAGGCCTTTACGCCTGTCCCATAGACCTTTACGCCTGTCCCATAGACCTTTACGCCTGTCCCATAGACCTTTACGCCTGTCCCATAGGCCTTTACGTCTGTCCCATAGGCCTTTACGTCTGTCCCATAGGCCTTTACGCCTGTCCCATAGGCCTTTACTCCTGTCCCATAGACCTTTACGCCTGTCCCATAGGCCTTTACGTCTGTTCCATAGACCTTTACGCCTGTAACATAGACCTTTACGCCTGTCCCATAGGCCTTTACGTCTGTCCCATAGACCTTTACGTCTGTTCCATAGACCTTTACGCCTGTCCCATAGGCCTTTACGCCTGTCCCATAGACCTTTACGTCTGTCCCATAGACCTTTACGTCTGTCCCATAGACCTTTACGTCTGTCCCATAGACCTTTACGCCTGTCCCATAGACCTTTACGCCTGTCCCATAGACCTTTACGTCTGTCCCATAGGCCTTTACGTCTGTCCCATAGACCTTTACGTCTGTAACATAGACCTTTACGTCTGTAACATAGGCCTTTACGTCTGTCCCATAGGCCTTTACGTCTGTTCCATAGACCTTTACGCCTGTTCCATAGACCTTTACGCCTGTAACATAGACCTTTACGTCTGTCCCATAGGCCTTTACGTCTGTCCCATAGACCTTTACGCCTGTCCCATAGGCCTTTACGTCTGTTCCATAGACCTTTACGTCTGTCCCATAGGCCTTTACGTCTGTCCCATAGGCCTTTACGCCTGTCCCATAGACCTTTACGTCTGTCCCATAGGCCTTTACGCCTGTCCCATAGACCTTTACGCCTGTCCCATAGACCTTTACGCCTGTCCCATAGACCTTTACGCCTGTCCCATAGACCTTTACGTCTGTCCCATAGACCTTTACGTCTGTCCCATAGACCTTTACGTCTGTCCCATAGACCTTTACGTCTGTCCCATAGGCCTTTAAGTCTGTCCCATAGGCCTTTAAGTCTGTCCCATAGGCCTTTACACCTGTCCCATAGGCCTTTACGTCAGTCCCATAGGCCTTTACGCCTGTCCCATAGGCCTTTACGCCTGTCCCATAGACCTTTACGCCTGTCGCATAGACCTTTACGCCTGTCCCATAGGCCTTTACGCCTGTCCCATAGACCTTTACGCCTGTCCCATAGGCCTTTACGCCTGTCCCATAGGCCTTTACGCCTGTCCCATAGACCTTTACGCCTGTCCCATAGACCTTTACGTCTGTCCCATAGGCCTTTACGTCTGTCCCATAGGCCTTTACGTCTGTCCCATAGGCCTTTACGCCTGTCCCATAGGCCTTTACGTCTGTCCCATAGACCTTTACGTCTGTCCCATAGACCTTTACGTCTGTCCCATAGACCTTTACGCCTGTCCCATAGGCCTTTACGCCTGTCCCATAGACCTTTACGTCTGTCCCATAGACCTTTACGTCTGTCCCATAGACCTTTACGCCTGTCCCATAGACCTTTACGTCTGTCCCATAGACCTTTACGTCTGTCCCATAGACCTTTACGTCTGTCCCATAGGCCTTTACGCCTGTCCCATAGGCCTTTACGCCTGTCCCATAGGCCTTTACGCCTGTCCCATAGACCTTTACGTCTGTCCCATAGACCTTTACGCCTGTCCCATAGACCTTTACGCCTGTCCCATAGACCTTTACGTCTGTCCCATAGACCTTTACGCCTGTAACATAGACATTTACGTCTGTCCCATAGGCCTTTACGCCTGTCCCATAGGCCTTTACGTCTGTCCCATAGGCCTTTACGTCTGTCCCATAGACCTTTACGCCTGTAACATAGACCTTTACGTCTGTCCCATAGACCTTTACGCCTGTCCCATAGGCCTTTACGTCTGTCCCATAGACCTTTACGCCTGTAACATAGACATTTACGTCTGTCCCATAGGCCTTTACGCCTGTCCCATAGGCCTTTACGTCTGTCCCATAGACCTTTACGCCTGTAACATAGACCTTTACGTCTGTCCCATAGACCTTTACGTCTGTCCCATAGGCCTTTACGTCTGTCCCATAGACCTTTACGCCTGTAACATAGACCTTTACGTCTGTCCCATAGGCCTTTACGTCTGTCCCATAGACCTTTACGCCTGTCCCATAGACCTTTACGTCTGTCCCATAGACCTTTACGCCTGTCCCATAGACCTTTACGTCTGTCCCATAGACCTTTACGCCTGTAACATAGACATTTACGTCTGTCCCATAGGCCTTTACGCCTGTCCCATAGGCCTTTACGTCTGTCCCATAGACCTTTACGCCTGTAACATAGACATTTACGTCTGTCCCATAGGCCTTTACGCCTGTCCCATAGGCCTTTACGTCTGTCCCATAGACCTTTACGCCTGTAACATAGACCTTTACGTCTGTCCCATAGACCTTTACGCCTGTCCCATAGGCCTTTACGTCTGTCCCATAGACCTTTACGTCTGTCCCATAGACCTTTACGTCTGTCCCATAGACCTTTACGTCTGTCCCATAGACCTTTACGCCTGTAACATAGACCTTTACGCCTGTAACATAGACCTTTACGCCTGTCCCATAGGCCTTTACGCCTGTCCCATAGACCTTTACGCCTGTCCCATAGACCTTTACGCCTGTCCCATAGGCCTTTACGCCTGTCCCATAGACCTTTACGCCTGTCCCATAGGCCTTTACGTCTGTCCCATAGACCTTTACGCCTGTCCCATAGACCTTTACGCCTGTCCCATAGACCTTTACGTCTGTCCCATAGGCCTTTACGCCTGTCCCATAGGCCTTTACGCCTGTAACATAGACCTTTACGTCTGTCCCATAGACCTTTACGCCTGTCCCATAGGCCTTTACGCCTGTCCCATAGACCTTTACGCCTGTCCCATAGGCCTTTACGCCTGTCCCATAGGCCTTTACGCCTGTCCCATAGGCCTTTACGCCTGTCCCATAGGCCTTTACGTCTGTCCCATAGGCCTTTACGCCTGTCCCATAGGCCTTTACGCCTGTCCCATAGGCCTTTACGCCTGTCCCATAGGCCTTTACGTCTGTCCCATAGGCCTTTACGCCTGTCCCATAGGCCTTTACGTCTGTCCCATAGGCCTTTACGCCTGTCCCATAGACCTTTACGTCTGTCCCATAGACCTTTACGCCTGTCCCATAGGCCTTTACGCCTGTCCCATAGGCCTTTACGTCTGTCCCATAGACCTTTACGTCTGTCCCATAGGCCTTTACGTCTGTCCCATAGGCCTTTACGCCTGTCCCATAGGCCTTTACGTCTGTCCCATAGACCTTTACGCCTGTCCCATAGACCTTTACGTCTGTCCCATAGACCTTTACGCCTGTCCCATAGACCTTTACGCCTGTCCCATAGACCTTTACGTCTGTCCCATACGCCTTTACGCCTGTCCCATAGGCCTTTACGCCTGTAACATAGACATTTACGTCTGTCCCATAGGCCTTTACGCCTGTCCCATAGGCCTTTACGCCTGTCCCATAGGCCTTTACGTCTGTCCCATAGACCTTTACGTCTGTCCCATAGGCCTTTACGTCTGTCCCATAGGCCTTTACGCCTGTCCCATAGGCCTTTACGTCTGTCCCATAGACCTTTACGCCTGTCCCATAGACCTTTACGCCTGTCCCATAGGCCTTTACGTCTGTCCCATAGGCCTTTACGCCTGTCCCATAGGCCTTTACGTCTGTCCCATAGACCTTTACGCCTGTCCCATAGACCTTTACGCCTGTCCCATAGGCCTTTACGCCTGTCCCATAGGCCTTTACGTCTGTCCCATAGGCCTTTACGTCTGTCCCATAGGCCTTTACGTCTGTCCCATAGACCTTTACGCCTGTCCCATAGACCTTTACGCCTGTCCCATAGACCTTTACGCCTGTCCCATAGGCCTTTACGCCTGTCCCATAGGCCTTTACGTCTGTCCCATAGACCTTTACGCCTGTCCCATAGACCTTTACGTCTGTCCCATAGACCTTTACGTCTGTCCCATAGACCTTTACGCCTGTCCCATAGACCTTTACGTCTGTCCCATAGACCTTTACGCCTGTCCCATAGACCTTTACGTCTGTCCCATAGACCTTTACGTCTGTCCCATAGACCTTTACGCCTGTCCCATAGACCTTTACGCCTGTCCCATAGGCCTTTACGCCTGTCCCATAGACCTTTACGTCTGTCCCATAGGCCTTTACGTCTGTCCCATAGGCCTTTACGTCTGTCCCATAGGCCTTTACGTCTGTCCCATAGACCTTTACGCCTGTCCCATAGACCTTTACGCCTGTCCCATAGACCTTTACGCCTGTCCCATAGGCCTTTACGTCTGTCCCATAGGCCTTTACGTCTGTCCCATAGACCTTTACGCCTGTCCCATAGACCTTTACGTCTGTCCCATAGGCCTTTACGCCTGTCCCATAGGCCTTTACGTCTGTCCCATAGACCTTTACGCCTGTCCCATAGACCTTTACGCCTGTCCCATAGACCTTTACGCCTGTCCCATAGACCTTTACGCCTGTCCCATAGGCCTTTACGCCTGTCCCATAGACCTTTACGTCTGTCCCATAGGCCTTTACGCCTGTCCCATAGACCTTTACGTCTGTCCCATAGGCCTTTACGTCTGTCCCATAGACCTTTACGCCTGTCCCATAGGCCTTTACGCCTGTCCCATAGGCCTTTACGTCTGTCCCATAGACCTTTACGCCTGTCCCATAGACCTTTACGCCTGTCCCATAGACCTTTACGTCTGTCCCATAGGCCTTTACGCCTGTAACATAGGCCTTTACGTCTGTCCCATAGGCCTTTACGCCTGTCCCATAGACCTTTACGTCTGTTCCATAGACCTTTACGCCTGTCCCATAGGCCTTTACGCCTGTCCCATAGACCTTTACGTCTGTCCCATAGACCTTTACGCCTGTCCCATAGACCTTTACGCCTGTCCCATAGGCCTTTACGCCTGTCCCATAGGCCTTTACGTCTGTCCCATAGACCTTTACGCCTGTCCCATAGGCCTTTACGCCTGTCCCATAGGCCTTTACGTCTGTCCCATAGGCCTTTACGCCTGTCCCATAGGCCTTTACTCCTGTCCCATAGGCCTTTACGCCTGTCCCATAGGCCTTTACGCCTGTCCCATAGGCCTTTACGTCTGTCCCATAGGCCTTTACGCCTGTCCCATAGGCCTTTACGTCTGTCCCATAGGCCTTTACGCCTGTCCCATAGGCCTTTACGCCTGTCCCATAGGCCTTTACGCCTGTCCCATAGACCTTTACGTCTGTCCCATAGGCCTTTACGCCTGTCCCATAGACCTTTACGCCTGTCCCATAGGCCTTTACACCTGTCCCATAGACCTTTACGTCTGTCCCATAGACCTTTACGTCTGTCCCATAGGCCTTTACGCCTGTCCCATAGGCCTTTACGCCTGTAACATAGACCTTTACGCCTGTAACATAGACCTTTACGTCTGTCCCATAGGCCTTTACGCCTGTCCCATAGACCTTTACGCCTGTCCCATAGACCTTTACGCCTGTCCCATAGACCTTTACGCCTGTCCCATAGACCTTTACGCCTGTCCCATAGGCTTTTACGTCTGTCCCATAGGCCTTTACGTCTGTCCCATAGGCCTTTACGCCTGTCCCATAGGCCTTTACTCCTGTCCCATAGACCTTTACGCCTGTCCCATAGGCCTTTACGTCTGTTCCATAGACCTTTACGCCTGTAACATAGACCTTTACGCCTGTCCCATAGGCCTTTACGTCTGTCCCATAGACCTTTACGTCTGTTCCATAGACCTTTACGCCTGTCCCATAGGCCTTTACGTCTGTCCCATAGACCTTTACGTCTGTCCCATAGACCTTTACGCCTGTCCCATAGACCTTTACGCCTGTCCCATAGACCTTTACGTCTGTCCCATAGGCCTTTACGTCTGTCCCATAGACCTTTACGTCTGTAACATAGACCTTTACGTCTGTAACATAGACCTTTACGTCTGTCCCATAGGCCTTTACGTCTGTTCCATAGACCTTTACGCCTGTTCCATAGACCTTTACGCCTGTAACATAGACCTTTACGTCTGTCCCATAGGCCTTTACGTCTGTTCCATAGACCTTTACGCCTGTCCCATAGGCCTTTACGTCTGTCCCACAGACCTTTACGTCTGTCCCATAGGCCTTTACGTCTGTCCCATAGGCCTTTACGCCTGTCCCATAGACCTTTACGTCTGTCCCATAGGCCTTTACGCCTGTCCCATAGACCTTTACGCCTGTCCCATAGACCTTTACGCCTGTCCCATAGACCTTTACGCCTGTCCCATAGGCCTTTACGTCTGTCCCATAGGCCTTTACGCCTGTCCCATAGACCTTTACGTCTGTCCCATAGGCCTTTACGCCTGTCCCATAGACCTTTACGCCTGTCCCATAGACCTTTACGCCTGTCCCATAGACCTTTACGTCTGTCCCATAGACCTTTACGTCTGTCCCATAGACCTTTACGTCTGTCCCATAGACCTTTACGTCTGTCCCATAGGCCTTTACGTCTGTCCCATAGGCCTTTAAGTCTGTCCCATAGGCCTTTACACCTGTCCCATAGGCCTTTACGTCAGTCCCATAGGCCTTTACGCCTGTCCCATAGGCCTTTACGCCTGTCCCATAGACCTTTACGCCTGTCGCATAGGCCTTTACGCCTGTCCCATAGGCCTTTACGCCTGTCCCATAGACCTTTACGCCTGTCCCATAGGCCTTTACGCCTGTCCCATAGGCCTTTACGCCTGTCCCATAGACCTTTACGCCTGTCCCATAGACCTTTACGTCTGTCCCATAGGCCTTTACGTCTGTCCCATAGGCCTTTACGTCTGTCCCATAGGCCTTTACGCCTGTCCCATAGGCCTTTACGTCTGTCCCATAGACCTTTACGTCTGTCCCATAGACCTTTACGTCTGTCCCATAGACCTTTACGCCTGTCCCATAGGCCTTTACGCCTGTCCCATAGACCTTTACGTCTGTCCCATAGACCTTTACGTCTGTCCCATAGACCTTTACGCCTGTCCCATAGACCTTTACGTCTGTCCCATAGACCTTTACGTCTGTCCCATAGACCTTTACGTCTGTCCCATAGGCCTTTACGCCTGTCCCATAGGCCTTTACGTCTGTCCCATAGGCCTTTACGCCTGTCCCATAGGCCTTTACGCCTGTCCCATAGGCCTTTACGCCTGTCCCATAGACCTTTACGTCTGTCCCATAGACCTTTACGCCTGTCCCATAGACCTTTACGCCTGTCCCATAGACCTTTACGTCTGTCCCATAGACCTTTACGCCTGTAACATAGACATTTACGTCTGTCCCATAGGCCTTTACGCCTGTCCCATAGGCCTTTACGTCTGTCCCATAGGCCTTTACGTCTGTCCCATAGACCTTTACGCCTGTAACATAGACCTTTACGTCTGTCCCATAGACCTTTACGCCTGTCCCATAGGCCTTTACGTCTGTCCCATAGACCTTTACGCCTGTAACATAGACATTTACGTCTGTCCCATAGGCCTTTACGCCTGTCCAATAGGCCTTTACGTCTGTCCCATAGACCTTTACGCCTGTAACATAGACCTTTACGTCTGTCCCATAGACCTTTACGTCTGTCCCATAGGCCTTTACGTCTGTCCCATAGACCTTTACGCCTGTAACATAGACCTTTACGTCTGTCCCATAGGCCTTTACGTCTGTCCCATAGACCTTTACGCCTGTAACATAGACCTTTACGTCTGTCCCATAGACCTTTACGTCTGTCCCATAGGCCTTTACGTCTGTCCCATAGACCTTTACGCCTGTAACATAGACCTTTACGCCTGTCCCATAGACCTTTACGTCTGTCCCATAGACCTTTACGCCTGTCCCATAGACCTTTACGTCTGTCCCATAGACCTTTACGCCTGTAACATAGACATTTACGTCTGTCCCATAGGCCTTTACGCCTGTCCCATAGGCCTTTACGTCTGTCCCATAGACCTTTACGCCTGTAACATAGACATTTACGTCTGTCCCATAGGCCTTTACGCCTGTCCCATAGGCCTTTACGTCTGTCCCATAGACCTTTACGCCTGTAACATAGACCTTTACGTCTGTCCCATAGACCTTTACGCCTGTCCCATAGGCCTTTACGTCTGTCCCATAGACCTTTACGTCTGTCCCATAGACCTTTACGTCTGTCCCATAGACCTTTACGTCTGTCCCATAGACCTTTACGCCTGTAACATAGACCTTTACGCCTGTAACATAGACCTTTACGCCTGTCCCATAGGCCTTTACGCCTGTCCCATAGACCTTTACGCCTGTCCCATAGACCTTTACGCCTGTCCCATAGGCCTTTACGCCTGTCCCATAGACCTTTACGCCTGTCCCATAGGCCTTTACGTCTGTCCCATAGACCTTTACGCCTGTCCCATAGACCTTTACGCCTGTCCCATAGGCCTTTACGCCTGTCCCATAGGCCTTTACGCCTGTAACATAGACCTTTACGTCTGTCCCATAGACCTTTACGCCTGTCCCATAGGCCTTTACGCCTGTCCCATAGACCTTTACGCCTGTCCCATAGGCCTTTACGCCTGTCCCATAGGCCTTTACGCCTGTCCCATAGGCCTTTACGCCTGTCCCATAGGCCTTTACGTCTGTCCCATAGGCCTTTACGCCTGTCCCATAGGCCTTTACGCCTGTCCCATAGGCCTTTACGCCTGTCCCATAGGCCTTTACGCCTGTCCCATAGGCCTTTACGTCTGTCCCATAGGCCTTTACGCCTGTCCCATAGGCCTTTACGTCTGTCCCATAGGCCTTTACGTCTGTCCCATAGGCCTTTACGCCTGTCCCATAGACCTTTACGCCTGTAACATAGACATTTACGTCTGTCCCATAGGCCTTTACGCCTGTCCCATAGGCCTTTACGCCTGTCCCATAGGCCTTTACGCCTGTCCCATAGGCCTTTACGTCTGTCCCATAGACCTTTACGTCTGTCCCATAGGCCTTTACGTCTGTCCCATAGGCCTTTACGCCTGTCCCATAGGCCTTTACGTCTGTCCCATAGACCTTTACGCCTGTCCCATAGACCTTTACGTCTGTCCCATAGACCTTTACGCCTGTCCCATAGACCTTTACGCCTGTCCCATAGACCTTTACGTCTGTCCCATACGCCTTTACGCCTGTCCCATAGGCCTTTACGCCTGTAACATAGACATTTACGTCTGTCCCATAGGCCTTTACGCCTGTCCCATAGGCCTTTACGCCTGTCCCATAGACCTTTACGTCTGTCCCATAGGCCTTTACGTCTGTCCCATAGGCCTTTACGCCTGTCCCATAGGCCTTTACGCCTGTCCCATAGACCTTTACGCCTGTCCCATAGGCCTTTACGTCTGTCCCATAGACCTTTACGTCTGTCCCATAGGCCTTTACGTCTGTCCCATAGGCCTTTACGCCTGTCCCATAGGCCTTTACGTCTGTCCCATAGACCTTTACGCCTGTCCCATAGACCTTTACGCCTGTCCCATAGGCCTTTACGTCTGTCCCATAGGCCTTTACGCCTGTCCCATAGGCCTTTACGTCTGTCCCATAGACCTTTACGCCTGTCCCATAGACCTTTACGCCTGTCCCATAGGCCTTTACGTCTGTCCCATAGGCCTTTACGTCTGTCCCATAGGCCTTTACGTCTGTCCCATAGACCTTTACGCCTGTCCCATAGACCTTTACGCCTGTCCCATAGACCTTTACGCCTGTCCCATAGGCCTTTACGTCTGTCCCATAGGCCTTTACGCCTGTCCCATAGGCCTTTACGTCTGTCCCATAGACCTTTACGCCTGTCCCATAGACCTTTACGTCTGTCCCATAGACCTTTACGTCTGTCCCATAGACCTTTACGCCTGTCCCATAGACCTTTACGTCTGTCCCATAGACCTTTACGCCTGTCCCATAGACCTTTACGCCTGTCCCATAGACCTTTACGTCTGTCCCATAGACCTTTACGTCTGTCCCATAGACCTTTACGCCTGTCCCATAGACCTTTACGCCTGTCCCATAGGCCTTTACGCCTGTCCCATAGACCTTTACGTCTGTCCCATAGGCCTTTACGTCTGTCCCATAGGCCTTTACGTCTGTCCCATAGGCCTTTACGTCTGTCCCATAGACCTTTACGCCTGTCCCATAGACCTTTACGCCTGTCCCATAGGCCTTTACGCCTGTCCCATAGACCTTTACGCCTGTCCCATAGGCCTTTACGTCTGTCCCATAGACCTTTACGCCTGTCCCATAGACCTTTACGTCTGTCCCATAGGCCTTTACGCCTGTCCCATAGGCCTTTACGTCTGTCCCATAGACCTTTACGCCTGTCCCATAGACCTTTACGCCTGTCCCATAGACCTTTACGCCTGTCCCATAGACCTTTACGCCTGTCCCATAGGCCTTTACGCCTGTCCCATAGACCTTTACGTCTGTCCCATAGGCCTTTACGCCTGTCCCATAGACCTTTACGTCTGTCCCATAGGCCTTTACGTCTGTCCCATAGACCTTTACGCCTGTCCCATAGGCCTTTACGCCTGTCCCATAGGCCTTTACGTCTGTCCCATAGACCTTTACGCCTGTCCCATAGACCTTTACGCCTGTCCCATAGACCTTTACGTCTGTCCCATAGGCCTTTACGCCTGTAACATAGGCCTTTACGTCTGTCCCATAGACCTTTACGTCTGTCCCATAGACCTTTACGTCTGTTCCATAGACCTTTACGCCTGTCCCATAGGCCTTTACGCCTGTCCCATAGACCTTTACGTCTGTCCCATAGACCTTTACGCCTGTCCCATAGGCCTTTACGTCTGTCCCATAGACCTTTACGTCTGTCCCATAGACCTTTACGTCTGTCCCATAGACCTTTACGCCTGTCCCATAGGCCTTTACGTCTGTCCCATAGACCTTTACGTCTGTCCCATAGGCCTTTACGTCTGTCCCATAGGCCTTTAAGTCTGTCCCATAGGCCTTTACGCCTGTCCCATAGGCCTTTACGTCTGTCCCATAGACCTTTACGCCTGTCCCATAGGCCTTTACGTCTGTCCCATAGGCCTTTACGTCTGTCCCATAGGCCTTTACGCCTGTCCCATAGACCTTTACGCCTGTCCCATAGACCTTTACGTCTGTCCCATAGGCCTTTACGTCTGTCCCATAGGCCTTTACGTCTGTCCCATAGGCCTTTAAGTCTGTCCCATAGGCCTTTACGTCTGTCCCATAGACCTTTACGTCTGTCCCATAGGCCTTTACGCCTGTCCCATAGACCTTTACGTCTGTCCCATAGGCCTTTACGCCTGTCCCATAGGCCTTTACGCCTGTCCCATAGACCTTTACGCCTGTCCCATAGGCCTTTACGTCTGTCCCATAGGCCTTTACGTCTGTCCCATAGACCTTTACGCCTGCCCCATAGGCCTTTACGTCTGTCCCATAGACCTTTACGCCTGTCCCATAGACCTTTACGTCTGTCCCATAGGCCTTTACGTCTGTCCCATAGGCCTTTACGCCTGTCCCATAGACCTTTACGCCTGTCCCATAGACCTTTACGTCTGTCCCATAGGCCTTTACGTCTGTCCCATAGGCTTTTACGCCTGTCCCATAGGCCTTTACGTCTGTCCCATAGACCTTTACGCCTGCCCCATAGGCCTTTACGTCTGTCCCATAGACCTTTACGCCTGTCCCATAGACCTTTACGCCTGTCCCATAGACCTTTACGTCTGTCCCATAGGCCTTTACGCCTGTCCCATAGACCTTTACGTCTGTCCCATAGACCTTTAAGTCTGTCCCATAGGCCTTTACGCCTGTCCCATAGGCCTTTACGTCTGTCCCATAGGCCTTTACGCCTGTCCCATAGACCTTTAAGTCTGTCCCATAGGCCTTTACGTCTGTCCCATAGGCCTTTACGCCTGTCCCATAGACCTTTACGTCTGTCCCATACGCCTTTACGCCTGTCCCATAGACCTTTACGCCTGTCCCATAGGCCTTTACGTCTGTCCCATAGACCTTTACGCCTGTCCCATAGACCTTTACGCCTGTCCCACAGACCTTTACGCCTGTCCCATAGACCTTTACGCCTGTCCCACAGACCTTTACGCCTGTCCCATAGACCTTTACGCCTGTCCCATAGCGTGCATATAAATGGGACAAAGTCATGCCATTTCCTCTAGGTCCTGTTCAGAACACAGAATAAACAAGACACCTAACTCTAGTCTTATATCCTTACCTGGAAAATTACAAAATGTGCTAACCCAGAGATCACTGAAATATTAACCTTTAAAGTTCCACAGAACATAGGTTCTGGGCAAAATGTCCCTATCTGCACCAATTAAGGGATGCCCCAATCAGTCCACAAGGGGTATTTAGCATGTTACCGTTTTGCGATATCCCTGCTTGAACATATGGTAGGATGAGAGAGCTACATAGGAGGCCAGACCAGTGGTTCCCAGACCAGCGCTCAGAGGCATCGAACAGGCCATATGTTTAGGGTTTCCCTGCCTGTGCACAGGGGAGTTATATAAATCACTAAATGAATCAGATGCTCAGTCATTTAGTAACCACCCAGTGCACAAGCAGGAACCCTAAACTCATGGGATATTAGGTCCCTGAGGAGACGATTGGGGATCACTGCTCTGTACAAAGGATTTGCAACCTGATGATACCATCCAGCTGTTCAGGACTACAATTCCCATCATCCCCAGTCAGCTCTGCTTTTCTTAGTACATCGGCCTCAGTGCCCCTTACCTGCTCCTCCTCCCATTAAGGGTTATAGTCCGGAAGATAACAAGGAGCAATTCTGGAGCAAACCAGCAGCACAGGGGATAAACTAAGCACTCTGATTGATTTAACCCTTTAAGGACCAGCATGATCCCGTGCGGCCGGCACTTGCGGACCACGGGGCATTTTTTTTTTTTAATTCTTTCTCCCAGTTCAGGGCTTCCGGAGCGGCGTGCAGCCGTGCCAGGAGCCCTGAACTCCATGCCGTGCCAGGAGCGTCATTGGTCCTTAAGTGCCGGACCGACGTGACGGTCCTGGCACGGCAATGATCTTTAAGGGGTTAATTGGGGCTTTTAACGCCTTGAATACTACAGGGGTCACCAGGGCATTGCAAAGCTGTGTACTGTAGTCTTCAAATACTGACCTGAATTGTGGTTTTACACTTTACACACAGACACACTAACTGACACACACACACACACACACACACATACACTGACAAAGACATACACACACATGTGAACAAACACACATACATGTGCATTGGTGCACACAAACAGACAATCATAACATGACATACACACCCACACACTGACACCCCCCCAACCTGACATACACACCCACACACTGACACCCCCCAACCTGACATACACACCCACACACTGACACCCCCCAACCTGACATACACACCCACACACTGACACCCCCCCAACCCAACATACACACCCACACACTGACACCCCCCCAACCCAACATACACACCCACACACTGACACCCCCCCAACCTGACATACACACCCACACACTGACACCCCCCCAACCCAACATACACACCCACACACTGACACCCCCCCAACCCAACATACACACCCACACACTGACACCCCCCCAACCCAACATAAACACCCACACACTGACATGCCCCCTCGACCTACACACCCACACACTGATATACACTAACACACATGATATAAACACCCACACACTGACATACACTGACACACATGATATACACACCCACACACTGATATACACTAACACACATGATATACACACCCACACACTGATATACACTAACACACATGATATACACACCCACACACTGACATACACTAACACACATGATATACACACCCACACACTGACATACACTGACACACATGATATACACACCCACATAATGAAACATAGAATTTGACTGTAGATAAAAACTATTCAGCCCATCTACTCACCCATTTTCCTACTGTAAAAATCTCAGATCTTATTTAGTCCTTGGTCTTATGTTCGGGACAGCCTTGTGCCTATCCCATGCATGCTTACATCCCCTCACTGTATTAACCTCTACCACTTCTGCTGGTAGGATATTCCACTTATCTGCCACTTCTGCTGGTAGGCTATTCCACTTATTTACTACCCTCTCAGTGAAGTAAAACTTTCTTACATTACATCTAAACCTGTGTCCCTCTAGTTTTAGACTATGGCCTCTTGTCCTAACATTTTTACTCCTATGAAATGCACTTCCATCCTGCACTTTGTTGAATCCCTTCATGTATGTGAATGTGTCTATCATATCCCCTCTCTCTCTCTTATCTCCTCCAAGCTATACATGTTCAGATCCTTTAGTCTATCCTGGTCACACACACTGACATATAAACACAATCATCTATACACAGACATATGTACATTCACACAAAGGCATACAAATACACACACACTGATACATACATACATACATACATACATAGAAATACTCACATACACACACACACACACTGACACACACATACAAGCACTCACATATACACATACACACTGGTCCTGGGACCAGAGCAGTCCATAGGATGGTGTAGCAACAGCGCCACTGTACAATTTCAGGCCACTGTGATATTGCGCCTAAAAAAATCAACTTTGAGCTGTAATAACTTTTGAATAAAACACCTTTCAGCAGTAGGAATACCCTTGTTTTACTCTGGGGGATTAACCCTACAACATATATATATTTTTTTACATTTTAAGTATTACTATCCCTTAAAGAAGATTCTACAATTTTTCCCATATGCACTGTCAATCCACTGTGACAGAGTATTAATAAAGTTCTGATATCTATCTAATTCAATTGAGCTTAAATATTCATTAGTGCGTATAAAGGAGATCTTACCTAGGATCAGACACCAAGAAAGATCTTCCATAGCGTTGCAATCGACATTCTGGCTGCCTTACAAATATTAACTTTGTCTTCAGATTTATTTAATGACAGATTCTTTTCCCAACAAGGCCTCCCACATTGCAATCTCCACTCTCGTTTTTAAAAGGCGTGAGAGTAATTCTTGAATTTTCTTCCAAATATTAAATGGATAGTAATACTTAAACATTACTTATCCCTATTTTGTAGCCGTTAAATAAAGAAGAAAAATGCCACCAGCGGCATCTCTCAAACCCTTATGATTTGAGAGATAACCGCTTACAAAGTTCTCCCCTGCCTGTAAGCGTTCTAGCTGACAGATTTGGAATCCGGTCCACAGACCAGCTGGCGGCTCTGCAGCAGAGCCTAGATCGCGTTAATAAATAATAAATCCTTCACTAAAAAGGTCTTCTACGTGTGCTTGGTTTGCAAGCACAAGTAGAAGACTTTTTAAGTGAAAGATTTCGTTTTCATTAACACAATCTTGGCTCTGCTGCAGAGCCGCTAGCCATTCTGCGGACCGGATTCCAAATCTGTCAGCTAGAACGCCAACGTCAGGCAGGGGAGAACTTTGTAATCAGTTATCTCTCAGACCATATGGGTTTGAGAGATGCCACTGGTGGAATTTTTCTTATTTATTTAAGGGCTACAAAATAGGGATAAGTCATTTTTAAGTATTGCTATCCCTTTGACCACTTTATTACACTTCCGCACACACAAATAAACACCACAAAGGAGAGGATAAAAGTACTGCACAGAGAAAAGTGTTCCTCTGGGACGCAACGTGGGGCAGACCGTGATCAAGATCAGACCTAGGAGGACACAAAGGCAGAAGATTCTGGGAAATGGAGACTGGCTGGATGGTGGTGGTTTTGCTTCTCATATCAATAAAACATTTATATCAGTTCTCTCAGAATGCTCCAAGCTATTTGGTGAATCTTTGTAACATCTGTACATCTTCTCAATCTGACGTTATTTATATCAAGACATTCACAGTAATAAAATCCGTGACTTGCAGGATAGTGATGATTTGATTACACAATAAGATGCTGATTAATGAAACTGCCATTACTAGGCTCAATTAATACAGTTTTTCCTTAAAAAGGAAAAACAGCTTAATAAGGAGCTAATATTCTTAGCTCCTAGGAAAATATAAGTTCTTTTGAACGCAGGCTTCACCTCTCCAGCTGTTGGTGACGGCAGTTCCTATCAAGTTTAGACGCCAGCTGCTGGAGAGCTGTAGGTTGCCTGACGCGAGTCTCGAGCTTCTTCCCATATGGTGTATGGTCTTCTAGGGTCTCACCGCACTAGATAAATCACCTCTCCACACCAGCTACAAGCAAGACTCCATACTATCTACTGGCTTCATGCCACACTCCCATACACCTTACTGGATCTCCCATATAATCTATATCACCTTCTCGCTATGTTCCATTCACCACCCTGATTTCTCTCAATAGTTTTACTTCGTTACAGTTCTCCATCAGATACCATACAGCCTCCTGGCCACACTTATTATCACCTACAGGTTTCTAATCACACTTTAAACCACCACCAGTGTGCACTTCATACAACAACCTTCTGCCTACATGCCATACCAATTTGTCTATTTCCATACCTTCTTCCACCTCCTGTCTACACTCCATACCTCCTCTTCAATCTCTTGTCTACACTCCATACCTCCTCTTCCACCTCCTGTCTACAATCCATACCTCCTCTTCCACCTCCTGTCTACACTCCATACCTCCTCTTCCACCTCCGGTCTACAATCCATACCTCCTCTTCCACCTCCGGTCTACAATCCATACCTCCTCTTCCACCTCCGGTCTACACTCCATACCTCCTTCCACCTACTATCTACAATCCATACCTTCTTCCACCTCCTATCTACACTCCATACCTCCTCTTCCACCTCCTGTCTACACTCCATACCTCCTCTTCCACCTCCTGTCTACACTCCATACCTTCTACACTCCATACCTCCTCTTCCACCTCCCGTCTACACTCCATACCTCCTCTTCCACCTCCTGTCTACACTCCATACCTCCTTCCACCTCCTGTCTACACTCCATACCTCCTTCCACCTCCTGTCTACACTCCATACCTCCTTCCACCTCCTGTCTACACTCCATAACTCCTTCCACCTCCTGTCTACACTCCATAACTCCTCTTCAATCTCCTGTCTACACTCCATACCTCCTCTTCCACCTCCTGTCTACACTCCATACCTCCTTCCACCTCCTGTCTACACTCCATACCTCCTCTTCAATCTCCTGTCTACACTCCATACCTCCTCTTCCACCTCCTGTCTACACTCCATACCTCCTTCCACCTCCTGTCTACACTCCATACCTCCTCTTCAATCTCCTGTCTACACTCCATACCTCCTCTTCCACCTCCTGTCTACACTCCATACCTCCTTCCACCTCCTGTCTACAATCCATAACGCCTCTTCCACCTCCGGTCTACAATCCATACCTCCTCTTCCACCTCCGGTCTACAATCCATACCTCCTCTTCCATCTCCGGTCTACAATCAATAACTCCTTCCATCTCCAGTTTATAATCAATACCTCCTCTTCCATCTCCCGTCTACACTCCATACCTCCTTGTCCATCTCCCGTCTACACTCCATGCCTCCTCTTCCTTCTCCCATCTACACTCCATGCCTCCTCTTCCTTCTCCCGTCTACACTCCATGCCTCCTCGTCCTTCTCCCGTCTACACTCCATGCCTCCTCGTCCTTCTCCCGTCTATACTCCTCACATATACATTTACACACACTGACACACACATACAAATACTCACATATACATTTACACACACTGACACATACAAATACTCACATATACACTTCCACATACACACACTGACAGATACATACAAATACTTACACACACACACTACCTCCCAGATCCCTTCTACAATCCATACCACCTCCCAACTCTTTTCTACACTCAATACAACCTTCTACATATCTTCTATACTCAATACTGCCTCCCACCTCACTTCTACAGTCCATACCTCCACCCAGCTCTCTTCTACAATCTACACTACCTCTTCCCGCAGTCTTCTACACTCCATACCACCTCCCAGCTCTCTTAATACCACTTCCCATATATATTCTACACTCAATACCCCCTCCCATATCTTGTCTAAACTAAATACCACCTCCCAGCCCTCTTCTACACACCATACCGCCTTCCAGACTACACTCCATTATCTTTTACTTTTCATACCACCTCTCTGTTCCTACATACACTCCATACTACCTTCCATCTCTCTCTTACAATATGTAACTTTTAAATACTGCCTCCCAGTTATCTCATACACTTCATACCACCTTCTGGTTCCTATATATACTCTATACCACCGCCCAGCTCTCTTTAAAACTCCATACAACCTCACAACTCTCTCAACACTCCATACTACCTCTCAGTTTTCTCAACACTCCATACCACCCCCGGTTCTGCCTATCCTATAATCCAAACCCCATTCTAGCTCTCTCTCACACTCAATACAACCTCCTGGTTCCTGTCTACACTCCATTACAACCCCTGCCCTAAAATGTTTTTTTTCTCATAATAGAGGTTTATAGATCCATTAAAAAGCAAAAAAAAAAAAAATAAAAATAATATAGAAAAAAAAATTCTTGAAGTTTCTATTCCATGAATGTGAATTTTGACTAATGGTAAAATCCTTGCAGAGAGCTCTGCTCCAACTTACTACCTCTTCCAATTATACCCAGGGGCACCAGGCACCCCAATCCATGACTCGGTATATTTCTTACCTGGTATTACATAAGACCAGCAGAGAAATCTATCATAACATGACACCCTCAAGGTATTACACCATTAGAGATGGAGGTGACCTGGTATCATTCACTGCAGAAGATCACCCCTGATTGTACCTTCATTTATCTTGCCAAGAAAGCCTTTACAATTCCTCCTCTAAATGTATTAATTGTGCAATATAAATATATTGAAGTATTCTTGTACTGGAGTACAAACCTCCCGCTATGGGCTATTTGTAGTAGAGTGTCCATATAAAAACCATTACATTGGAATGGCTTGTTCTTGACCTCCCACAATGAACAGTATTGGTAAGACGTATTCTTTAATCAGTTGGGCTTCATGCCCCAGAAATTAGGAGCAATTCAGGAACGACCCACGAGGTACAAATAAAACATCCCACTGATTTAAAGGGCAAATATCATATATATATATTTAAGTCTACCTTAGTGGAAGTAGAAATTTTGGTACAGTGCTGCAAAGGGGGGGGGGGGTGCGTTCAGAAAATGGACTCCTGTGGCTGCCACACAACCAGAAATTTGTGGCTCTCCACCCTAAATTGTGTGTTGTGCGCAGCCTCCATGGACCTGCTGTGTTGTGCTTTCAAGCCCGGAGCAAAGGGTCTACTGGGACTGAGTTCCGCAGGCCAATAGTCCTACAGTTCAGTCCGATTCTTGTGACCAATGAGGAAGCCCGGGCAGCAGGCTCTTTAATACAGCGGCAGGTCTGCTCCCAGGGGAGCCGATCTGCCAAAAGAGCTTCCAAGGGCTTAAATGTACCATTTAAATATTTGTTTGTTCCCGAATTACTCCTCTTCTTTTGTGCATTAAAGGGATAGTAATACTTCATTTTAACTTTATTTTATTTTGTAGGCATTAAAAAAACATGAAGAATGATATAAGTCTTATTTCTCAAACCTTTATGGTTTAAGAGATATTCACAAACAAAGTATCCCCCCCCGTTCAACCAGATCAGAAGGGAGGTGCCCAGGTAGACTGCAGAGAGGGACAATCTTCAATTAAGATAAGGGAAAAACCTGAAAAACTTGTCAAGGGGGACAGGGCTTTCATTGTTCTCATAGGAAGAAGATTGTCCCCTTCTGTTATCTGTCTGGTCTATGGACTGCATTCCACATCTGAGAAGAGATGTCTTACACTAGGTAAATGTGGCGGGAGGGGAAACTTTGCTTGTGAATATCTCTCAAACCATAAAGGTTTGAGACATAAGACTTATATCGTTCTTCATGTTTTTTTAATGCCTACAAAATAAAATAAAGTTAAAACAAAGTATTACTATCCCTTTAAGTCCTTTGAGTGTCTGAAGTAGCAGTGTATTGTACAAACTTCTAGTGCTCCACGGGTGGAAATAAACATTGAAAACCTATATTAACCCCTTGGATGCTAGCGACAACTTCAATGCATTGCTTCGCTAATGTGTTGGAGACATCTCTAGCATCCAAAGGGTTAAAACATATATTAACAGTTGTCTGAAAGCAGCAGCCTCCCTCTTCCATCGAATAATAATACAACATAAAACAATATATTTCATCTTCTAGTTGACATTAGGGGAGTCGGGTGTTAGACCTCCAGCTGTTGGCGTCTACAGATCCCATTGGGGATGATGGGAGTTGTGGTCTATAACGGTATCCTTTTAAAATACTGCAATCGAAATAGCCTGCGGCCACACGCCGCATTAAAAATGTCGCCATGTTGAAACGTACATAACAAAAATACATCCCGTATTCACTTCGAAATTAAATTTAGACTATTGCTAACAGATTTAACCCTTTGTCAGGGATTTCGCAATATGTTTCGTACCCCTCTGGCACTCAAAGGGTTAAAACAGTTTATGGCCCGGAGGGAAATGCATCCCTAACGTCACTTTCTCTGAGATAAGCAATCTCAATCTGATGAGCAAATTTCATTGACTTGCATGAGATCTTCTTGGCACAGAAAACGACAGCTTGTGAGGGAAAGTCTGTAAGGAGAGCAGGACAACATCATTACATACAGCTCCTCACAAGATGTTCTTGTTCCACAGCCCTTCTTACTGAGGCACACAGAGGCACAATGCTGGCTATAAATTGGATGCTGCCTGCTGGTTGAAGCTCCATTTAAGGAGGCAACATGAGAATCTTGCACGGTTATGCAGGGCAAGATTCGCATGTCGCCCTTTTCAATATGGTGACATGTTTAAAGGGATAGTAATACTTAAAATGTAAAAAAAATATATGTTGTAGGGTTTATCTCCCTGAGTAAAAATAGGGTACTCCCACTGCTGAAAGGTGTTTTATTCAAAAGTTATTAAAGATCAAAGTTTCATTTTTTAGGTGCAGTATCACAATGGCCTGATATTGTACAGTGGCGCTGTTGCTACACCATCCTATGGACAGCTCTGGTCCCGGGACCAGAGCTGTCCATAGGATGGTGTAGCAACAGCGCCACTGTACAATGTCAGGCCACTGTGATATTGCACCTAAAAATTTCAACAAAAATTCAACTTTGAGCTGTAATAACTATTGAATAAAACATCTTTCAGCAGTGGGAGTACTCTTGTTTTACTCAGGGGGATAAACCCTACACATATATTTTCTTACATTTTAAGTATTACTATCCCTTTAATGCAGTGTGTGGCCACACGCTATTTAAAGTGCTGTATTTTAAAAGTGAACAGTCTCTAACAAGTGGCTGCCCACTGACTACCCGCAGTATTCCTTTATATGGGTGAAGGGTGAACAATGACCATATCGTAACACTGTATTCATGTAGCAATCCCAGCACACTGAGGCCACTGGTCAGGTCTACTCAAGGCCAAGATGACACCAGAAATATACAGTTCTATATAAAACAAAGATGAGATTATACATTATAGACATAATGGATCATTCAAAGAGAGGTGCATTTTTGAAGCAAATTAACTGCAGCATAGGGGAAAAAAATACAAATCCTCATTAATTTCAATGGGACTTTTAATAGCTCGTATGCAAGAGTGGTTTCCAATGCATTGCACTGGAGATCTCTCTAGCTTTCAAGAGATTTAAATGAATAGTAATGTTTCACAATAAAAGCAACCCTAATTAATCTTCATAGTATTTGGGCCATGAAGAGTGTTATTTCATTACTGTCAGAGTTGTAGTTCAATAGTAATTGAATGATAAAGTATCCCCCTCCCGCCCCTTTTATCTAGTGTAAGCCACCTCCCCTCAGATGTGTAATCTGGTCTCTTGACCGGACAGATCACAGCAAGGAACAATCTTCTTACTGTGAACATAAGGAAAACCCTGCCCTCCTTGACAGGTTTTTCCTTATGATCACTGAAGATTGTCCCTCTCTATGATCCATCCGGACAGTCTTGCTGCTCTGAGGTGATCAGTGTTACATCAGTAAAAGGGGTGGAAGGGGGATACTTTATCATTCAATTACTCTTGAAGTACAACTCTGACAGTATTGACATAACACTCTCCATGGCCCAAATACTATGAAGATTAATTGCAGCTGCTTTTATTTTTTATTTACTATACCTTTAAATTCTAGGAGGAGCACAATACACTGTACCCCTCTAAAGGCAATGAAGGGGGTTAAATGTCCCAGTTAAATGGAAGGGTATTTTCATTTGTCCTTGACGGTGGCAGTTGGTTTACTTCACAAATGCTCCTCTTTAACTTCCTGAGACTTAGACTTATTACTGAGCTAATTTTTAAATGAGGCTGAGATCGCACTGCTCTCGCCTCTCCTCCTTCCATCAACCAATGGTCTTTAAGGGGCTACTGAATTTACCTGAGCTCATTTCTTCAGCTGAATTCCAAAAGGTTTCTTGCACAATGTCCTTCAGAAGTTTCCTCTGCATTTTCTTCTTCTCTCTCAGAACGTTTTTGAAGTTGTTGATACATTTGTTGAGATAAATGGTTTCCGCACAAACCTGATCAAGCCTCAGTGGCTTTCCTTCCTTCAGTCCCTCTGGAGGTTCCTGGCTGTCCATGATCTGCTCTGGAGAGGTCAGAGGTTGCATAGAATTAATGTCCATATCAGGGGAAAGGACCAGAGAAGGGATAGACGACTCGTGAGGTAGAGAGGGGACTCTGTTAAGCACGAAATAGGGATCTTCTCTTAGATTTGAACTAGAACTGTAGCTGTTGCTCCCACTCGACTGAGTGGGCACACTATCAAGTCTGGGTATACTGTCATAGGACTGCACTGGTAACCCAGTATCTTTACTTTCCATAAAGACGTCTGGACTTTCCATCTTGTTGAACACAACTTTCAAAGCAGATCTAAAATGATTCAGAGCTTTTCCTAATTTGTTAGCGTAAAACTTTATGTCTACAATATCAATATTTTCAGTTGGTTGATCAAGAAAATCCCTATAGACATGGCCAGGTTGATCTTGGCCATCGAGATCTATATGGACCACTTCCTTTAGAGTTTCTGACAGGGTCCCATCAGAACGTTTGTCTACCGTGTCATCGAAGCTCAACGATGTAAAACTACCCGAGGGATCTTTAATGATGACATTTATTTTTTCAGTGCTGCGAAACTGTACCCGAGAGTCACAGGACACAAGTTCCCCGTCTCCCTTACACAGCCCATCAGATTTGTGCTCATCTACTATGGAACAAGATCTCTGTATTGCAATTTCGGCCTCGTCTGCCTCAGAGGAAGCGCTCAGATGACTGGAACGGGTTAACAGTCGGGAGCATCTACACGTTGCTGTGTCCCCAGATACATTATTGAAACTCAGGCTTTTTTGGGATTCTTGAGAGTCAAGACGAATACACAGATGACTGACACTTTTCTCCAGTGACTGTTCACAGTTCTCTTTAACTTGACAAACCTCCCCTCCTGCCGCCTCAACCTCTGTAGTTAAACTGCACTTTTTTGCCAGAGTGCATTTTTGTGCAAAAAGAAACTCCTCCCCCAGACAAGGTGCCTCAGTGCTTGAATTCTGATATCTGATACGGTACGATTTGGTTTTAAACTCCCCTCCAGTATCATCTGACCTTACAATTTCCTTATCTAGACTCAGGGAGCTCCAGCGGTTTTCCCTCAGACCATGTTGAAGGACAGAAAGTGAATTTGCTCTGTGTCGGCTTTGTACACTTAGGGTGCTGTGTTCGTCTAATGGCACAATCCTCACCCCAGCACTCTGTAACTGAACAGACTTCTGTAAAATAAAGTCTCTCTGCTCAGGGTGAGCAAGTTTAACTACAGCTGGTCTAGGATCTAACAAACTACTTGAACCTGTACCCAGCCTGTAGGCATCCTTTATGTAGTCTCTGCTTTGAATGCCATTAAAGCAATGGTGATCAGCCAAGAAACAACGGATGACCTCCAGCGTATTCTCATCTTCATGCTCAGAGATGCCATAGAAATACAGAATAGTCTCATCATTTTGTGCATCTTTATAGGATTCTCCACTGTACGATAACTCTGGGCCTTTTACCGTTGATCCAAATCCAATCTGCAACCCCTCAATCTCACTCAGTACAGAGTCTACACATGTGGACACCTCCTCCACTGAACCTTTGATTAAACTTAAATGTTGCCGTAGTTCTGCGATCTCTGCCTGAATGCGGCTTATCCCCTGCAATTCCTTGATAATGTACTCCACTATATCTCCAGAGCGGTCACTCACTGCAGAACTACTCCCTGAGCTGGACTCTAGTGGGTCATTGCGGCAGAAGAGCGGATTATGTTCACTGACCTCTCTCCAGCTCATTGTGATGCTAATGGCAGATAGATCCTGCTTGTCTGACGACAGGCCATTGCTATCACAAGGAGACAACATTTCCATGCTCTGATCATCTGAAGAAGTTTCTTCTGTAATTTCATGGTCATTTTTCTCTTCTGAGCTTATCGGGAATTGGAAATTGCTGTCCCAGGTTGAATCCGACACCTCGACACTCCCTGTAATTGCTTCCTTGGAGTCTTCAGTCTGTTCCTTGTTTTCACCTGTGCTTTGAAAATCCGTGTTATTTGATTTTCTCTTTATACCGCACACAAACAGGTCAGTATCGATCTCCACTGGGGAATGCTGTTTATCATGGTTAAAGGAAACCTTATCTGCTGGCCCCTGAAGTAACCGTTTCATCTTCTCCCTGAGGCACAGCGTTAGTTTCTGTCTTTTGGATTGCTTTAGCGTTACGATTTTTACAGAAGGTTTCCTATGCCGGACGGTGGTATAATTCTTGTGCCTTTCCAACCTGCTTCTGGCAAACATCATCGACTGTAGCACCTGCGCTCTCTCATAGTTTCAGGCATCAGGGCGGAGCTTAAGGAATTCACATCTTCCCAGATGAAATGACTGGTAAGTACTGCTTCATGTTGAAACTATTTCATAAAGACAACATCATACAAAGCAATAATCAACATCAAAACAACGTTCTTGGTTTTAAAACGGACCTGTCACACTACAACGAGTTTAGTTTGTTTCGTAAAGAACTCGAATCTGCTTGTACACAGAACCAGACATTTTTGTAAAATATTTTTGTTTTAAAGAGTAACGTTCATTTGATTAACATATCAACGCAAATGATAGTTACATCAGCAATATCCACAGATTTATAGTTGAAAATAAATGCAATTGCAGCATTAACGAAAAAAAAAGAACCTTTTAACCAGACAGGCCCTGGGGAACAGCGCAGACATCTTGCAGAGCTGTCCGTCCCCTTCATCTCCACGATTAGTGAGTTGACTGCAACTGTACCATATGGCACCAGAAGAGACTGACAGCACAGTCTCAGAGAGCACCTCCTACAAGATCCTGGGTTAAAAGCTCTTTTTTCGTTAATGCAGCAATTCGTTTTATTTTCGAGTATAAGTCTGTGGATATCGCTAATGTGACTATCATTTGCGGCGCTATGTTTATCATATGAAAGTTCTGCTTTGAAATTAACCATTTTGTGTCGATGGCACAGGGTGGCACTTTATGCAAATTCACTGTACAATATGCTAGTTTGTTCGCAGTGGTGGTGCTACAATATAAACAGAATTACAGCCCCAAGTTGGTCAGAGGGAACCTCAGTGCTTATACAGTACCGTCGCCGTATGTAAACGAAATCATATAGCAAAGTATTAAAAATTAGTTGAAGAGCCCCAGCCAGTCGCGGGGCAGTCATGCACAGTAGAGACTGCCCACGCCGCAGCTGATACAGTGCCAGACGGTCGTGGTTAAGTCATGCTTAGTAGAGACTGCCCGCGCCACGGCTGATACAGTGCCAGACGGTCGTGGTTCAGTCATGCTTAGTAGAGACTGCCTGCGCCACGGCTGATACAGTGCCAGACGGTCGTGGTTCAGTCATGCTTAGTAGAGACTGCCCGCGCCACGGCTGATACAGTGCCAGACGGTCGTGGTTCAGTCATGCTTAGTAGAGACTGCCCGCGCCACGGCTGATACAGTGCCAGACGGTCGTGGTTCAGTCATGCTTAGTAGAGACTGCCCGCGCCACGGCTGATACAGTGCCAGACGGTCGTGGTTCAGTCATGCTTAGTAGAGACTGCCCGCACCACAGCTGATACAGTGCCAGACGGTCGTGGTTCAGTCATGCTTAGTAGAGACTGCCCGCGCCACGGCTGATACAGTGCCAGACGGTCGTGGTTCAGTCATGCTTAGTAGAGACTGCCCGCGCCACAGCTGATACAGTGCCAGACGGTCGTGGTTCAGTCATGCACAGTAGAGACTGCCCGCGCCACGGCTGATACAGTGCCAGCCGGTCATGGTGCAGTAATGCCCAGTGGAGACTGCCCGTGCCGCGGCTGATACAGAGCTGGATGCTCCTTCGGAACACCTCGCTCTGTATCAGCCGTGTAGCGGGCAGTCTCTACTGTGCATGACTGCAGCACGTGATTGGTCTCTACTGCGCGTGACTGCATCGTTACACACGTTTTAGCGAATTATTATACAGGATATTAAAAAAACAAATAAAATAATAATAACGGATACAGGAGTAGGGGGGAGGCCCTGTGAATTTTTCCCTTGGGCCCGAAAAACCTAGCGCCTCCCCAATTTGAAGCTAAACTTATAGTACCTCTAGCTGTGTTATTAGAACTGTGTCCAGTGTATGGGGTTCTGCCTAACTTCATTCATTCGTATCACCGTATATACGGTAATAGTGGCCAAGCACGAAACTAACATAAATTGCCAGATTGTGACACCAGATAAAGGTTAATTAATATTTTTTTATTAAAAAAAACAAAACAAAACATTTAAATCATAAAAAAAATGGTTAGCACAACAAATAGAGTTTTTAAAGCTCTTTGAAATTAACTAAATGATCATACTGTGACAGATCCATTGTAAAATAACGGACTAAACTTCCATTCTAGAATTTCAAACAAAATGTAACCCTTTGCGTGCTGGAGGGGTATCCAACGCATACACCTCTGGCATGCAAAGGGTTACAATCTCAGTGCATGAGATTAATCCATTGGTTTCTAGAGAGGTGGAGTCCTCGATAGGGACCGATGTGTTAATCTGCAGCATACACAGTTCCGTACGCTGTGGTTCATCATCTGCACGTTTATCTCGGATGACTTGTGACATAAGGCACTGCGAGCCGCGGCAGATTAAAATTATCCTATGCTTTGGTTTAGGTTTAAAAAAAAAAAAATTAGCTCTCATTGCTATGGAAACCCAATGCAGGGCATCCATACCTATACTGAGGCAGCGACCGCCTGAACCCAAAGCCTCCGATATTCTTCCTCGCTTGCTGCTGAAACCAGCTTGCTTTTTAACCCCTTAAAGACAACAATGCGTTGCGCACCACCCTAATCATCGAGGGGTTAACAAACTTGTATCAATGATGAACATGGGCAATTATTAATCAGCAGAGAATCAAATTACTGATTTCGTTTCTTGAACAGATAAAGAATGGAAATACTGGGAATATATTGGCGTTTTAGAAATGTGCTATAACCCTTTTAACCCTTTGAGTGCCCGAGGGGTACGCAACGCATTGCTTTGCAATGCGTTGCGTACCCCTCTGGCACTCAAAGTGTTAAGGCCAAAACTGGTGAGCAATGCACTAAGAAGCAACACCCTGCAAAGCCTGCTAGTCCTTAAAGTAACACTAACGTGTTAAACTGAACAGCGATTATATATACAGTTAATTACTCTGTACTTTATGCAGCATCTGTAACAATTCTCTCTTTTCTGATGCCTAAAATCTAGCCTTACAAACGCTTTGATTGAGCAGATATTCCTGCATTTTCCAGGGCTGACACGGATTGTCCGGCATTATCTGTAAATGAGCTGAGCTAAGATAACAGCCTTTCTGAATACAAAAGCAGTGGGTGTTAATCGTAATCAATTAACTGATGATTGCTTTGATCTCTCAATACAAAAAGCCCAAACAAGAATGAATAAATAAATGCTCTCTGAACAGGACCATTTGCACCTGTGATAAAAAGCAAGTGTAGGATTATATTTTAGGGGTGTAACATATAGTTTTACGTATGCTACATGTAATAACGTGATATTTAAAGGGATAGTAATGGTTCATAATAAAAGTAACTCTAATTAATCATCATAGTATTTGGACTTTGGAGAGTGTTATTTCAATTCTGTCAGAGTTGTAGTTCAAGAGTAATTGAATGATAAAGTCTCCCCCTCCCGCCCCTTTTACTGATGTAACACTGCTCAGCCAGATCAGAAGGGAGGTGCCCAGGTAGACTGCAGAGAGGGACAATCTTCAATTAAGAAAAGGGAAAAAGCTGAAAAACCAGTCAAGGGGGGGCAATGTTTTCCTTATGATCACAGTAGAATATTAACCCTTGCTGTGATCTGTCTCGTCTATGGACTGGATTCCACATCTGAAGAGAGATGGCTTACACTAGGTAAAAGAGGCGGGAGGGGAAACTTTATCATTCAATTACTCTTGAACTACAACGCTCACAGTAATGAAATAACAGTCTCTATGGCTCAAATACCATGAAGATTAATTTGAGCTGCTGTTTTCGTGAAACATTACTATCCCTTTAAAGGTACAGCCAACTATTTTTTATTTATTCAAGGAACACCAATTCCTCAAATGATCTGGGTGTATTAACACTTAATCCTTTGAGTGCCAGAGAGGTGTGCACTCAAAGGGTTACATTTCCTGCACTCCATTCAGGCCTCTACAAATTCTGTTTTCTGAAGCCTAAAATCTAGTTTTACATGTGCTCCCTTGTGGCTCCCATTACAATAGGGAAGTCTTGATAGGTGTCTTCGAAATGACAGTGTTTAATTATCTATTAACCTTTTGAGTGACAGAGACATCCAAAGCATTGCAAAGCAACGAGCTGTAAACCTCTCTGGCACACAAAGGGTGAATAGACCGGAGATAAGATATCAAACTTTATGAATAGAAGATTAGTGTCTGCTTATTCCCTTAAAGACCCTTGATGTGCCAGGACGATCCAGCCTGGTATGGCACTTACAGACCAGTGATGTCCTGGGACCGCAATCCATTGCACAAAGAAAAATAAATGCCCAGTGCACCAAGTCATTAAGGGGTTAATAGCATTAGCTGGGAAAAACAACCAGTCAAAATAGTATAGTCTGCTCATATATTAAAATGCAAGTTTAGGATTAGATTTTGGAATCCGTCATAAACCCCCCCACCCCAAAAAAAAACCTTAATTTTTACAGGTGCTACCGGGTAGTACTTGATATTTCAAATGACATAAACCAGTTTTATTTTTTTTTGATGTTAGTGTTGCTTTAAAGGGGAGCTTTTTTAACTAGTTAAAGGAGCAGTAACTTTTTAACTTTTTTGAGAAAACCTATAACTTATAGGGCTTTTCCTGACGAGTAAAACAAGGTTACTCCCACTGCTGTCAGCTGTTTCATTAAAATCTCTTCAGTCAAAAAGTGAGTGACAGCATTAGTACTTCCTGAAAGTTCAAAATCACAGGAAGTGACTCAGCAGTTTCTTTCACACTGTATAGATGTTTTTTTTCCTCAGCGACTCACCTCTCCCATTGAATGGAACAGAATGACCATTTGTAAACTGACTACTAGAGGGCACTGGTAATAAAAAGACAGAGAGAGTAAACTGTAATAATTTTGGAAATATGCATCATGAAGCAGTGGAAGAAATCTTGCTTTACAGTATATTTTTCATAAAAAGTATTCTGCTCCTTTAAAGGGAAATTATAGGCGTAGATATAACTAAGATCAAACAGTCTATAAGCAAATGTATAAAATATATAAAATATCCCAAAAGCTACAGGGCAAGAGGTATGTTGACCTCCATCTTGTTAGTTATAACTTACAATAGGTTCCTTCAGAACCAAACCATGAACCAGGAGCTGGACCAGATGTAGGTTTTATCTAGGAAGATGAAAGTCATCATGGCATATATCCTATATAATAATTCGCTAAAACGTGTGTAACAACGCAGTCAGGCGCAGTAGAGACTGCCCACGCCGCGGCTGATACAGAGCTGGACCTCTGTATCAGCCGCGGAGCAGGAAGTCTCTACTGCGCATGACTTACCCACGACCGGCTGGCGGTGGCACTGTGGCCCGAGTAACAGGCTCTTCAAGTAGTATTCTATAATAATTATCTATTCAGGGTCTAAATGAACTCCGTTATATCTAAGGATATACCTCCCGCTTTCATTATGGGGAGGGAAGATTAAAATGGACCTTTATTCAAGTTTGCATATTTAAAAACTAGTTTTAAACCCATGTACACGGGCCAACACTGGTGGTGCTGCAGTCACGCCCAGTACTGACTGCCGTAACACGCCGCAGCTGATATGGAGCAGGGCTCTCCGAACCCAAACCGTGGTCCTCTCTGTGCACCTTCTTGAGACCAAGTGCGCAGACAGGACTTCTGTCTGAATTCGGAGCACCCCGCTCCGTATCAGCCGTGGTGCGGGCAGTCTCTACTGCGCATGACTGCTTCTGACAAACATCGTTAGCAAATTATTACATAGGATGTCATTAAATACCACCTGTCATGTTAACCAAAAGACCAGCAAATGTACAGTTGAGGATATATTCATAATTGTTACAATATGGTAATATATGCTAATTGTGGTACCTGTGTGGGACCAGTGATATTTCATATTCTAAATAAGCTCTTCGCTCACATTCCATATGCTAATTAAGCTCTTCTCTGACATTCCATATGCTAATTAAGCTCTTCGCTGACAGTTCATATGCCGATTAAGCACTGTGCTGCACAGGAGACTTTCAATTTCACTTTTCCCACAAATATAAGTGTGAGGATCTCCTACACTATACATCTGTTGGACTTTTGGTTAAAATGACAACGCTTTGAATTAAGTTTTCAAATAGGTAAAGAAATTTCGAGGAGATATGTCCACTTTAACTGTAATAAACCGAAGGTGAATCTGGCAGAGAATGATTATTAGCAGTGCGATTGAGATACTTCTGAAGATATCAATTCTGTGGCACATGGGAATAGTCAGATGGATGCAGGATTCAGACACTAGTCCCATACAACTAAAAATCATCCAAATTAAGTATAAAACACTGAT